>VZQC01014413.1:7248218-7295689 GCA_009823505.1 Rhizomys pruinosus | reverse complement strand
GTGTACTACCTCCACCATGCAATGAGTGTACTACATCCACCATGCAATGAGTGTACTACCTCCACCATGCAATGAGTATACTACCTATACCATGCAATGAGTGTACTACCTCCACCATGTAATGAGTGTACTACCTCCACCATGCAATGAGTGTACTACCTATACCATGCAATGAGTGTACTACCTCCACCATGCAATGAGTATACTACCTCCATCATACAATGAGTGTACTACCTATACCATGCAATGAGTGTACTACCTCCACCATGCAATGAGTGTACTACCTATACCATGCAATGAGTATAGTACCTCCATCATGCAATGAGTGTACTACCTCCATCATGCAATGCCTGGAGAGGTCAAAAGAGGGTGTCAAATCCCCTGGAACAGGTGGTTGTTTGCCATCACGTGGGTGCTGGGAATCCAACTCTGGTCCTGGCCCAGTTAAGAACAGCCAGTGCTCTTAACTGCTGAGATAAGTCCAGATCCTCCTGTAGATTTTAAAACTAGAATAAGCTCATGTAACTTTCTTAAAAAGTTTTTGAAATAGTGGAACAAGCTTAGCAGCATCTAGGTACATTTTTGCCTCATTGGAAACTGGTAAGAAAGAAGGGAGACATGTTAGTGGGCAATAGGTAGACATTCTGGGGTGAAATAAACTTGAAAAACATTAAGGTAAATTTCCACTTCTGTCATACTTATTTAAAATGACATTGTTCACTGTGGGGTTCCTAAAGAGACAAATGTGAAGTCAAACCTCTCAAAATCATCTACTCATGCAAGTCTCTTTTATGTGAAGTATCATGCAGGATCCATGCTTTGCTGCTCTGGCTCTAACAGAAGGCTTATATCCTGCTCCATATGAACAATGCTGGGATTCTTCCAGTAACTAAGGACTTGGAGTTTCACAAGGTCACCTGTTAGCATGAATGAAGAGGAAAATCATAATAGAATTGTTTCTAGCGACACTACAAACAACACAAAGAGGAAATAACTGATGCCTCTGGGTGGTGAACACAGAAGAAAGAGAGATGAATAATTCCCCTCTGTGAGGTAACTGAAGGAGGAGAAATGGTCCTGAGGGAAGAGAAACGCTGCCAAATTCCCTGGAGAACATTGCAGGCACCACAGGGTTGAGGGGGCAGCCTGGCACCAAGGGGTCATGTGTCCCTCACTTGGGAGAACACACCAGTAAAGGGCAAAGGCTCTTCCTTTTAAATTCCCTAAGATTGTTAAATCAATTCAAACAAAACAGGCTTCAAAAAATATAGATGGCAATCAATTCAATTTGAAAGGGCCATGATTGAAGCAAGCATAGGAATTAAGGTAAATTCAGAAGACAGTTTCACATAATGTTTCCCCTGGCAGTCTTATCATCCCTTGGTGAGATGCTAATAAAGGTTAGGCAGCCAGTTCCAAGAATGTAAAGTAAGGAGCTTGTCACTCAGCATCAAAGGAAGCTGCCTGTCTATAACTCCCTCTGCAACAGCTTTATATTGTAGCATATGCTAATTAGTCCTTATGCCTAAGCCTACAGATTTGCTGTGCTCAGAATTTGTTTGCCTTGTTTTGATTCTATTTTTTAAGAAATATACAAGTGAATAGAGTTGACCTTTGCATTTGTAGTTTATTATGCTTACATATGGACAACTGTGCAAATTCTCTGATTTCTAGAGATCCACTTTGCCATGTTCTCTAAATAAATTAATTTTACTATTTATAGGCACATGAGGAGGAAGAACTGAAAAACAGATACCAGTAAGAGTGAAAATAATAATGTTCATGAAATAAAGCAGATAAGGGCAGATTTTTTTTTTTTTTGATCTTTCTGAGACAGGATCTCTCTGTAGCTCCAGCTGGCCTAAAACTCACTCTCTAGACAAGGCTGGCCTTGAACTCACAGAGATCAACCTGCCTCTGCCTCCTGAGTGCTAGGATTAAAGGCATGTGCGACCATGCCCAGCAAAGAGCAGATATTTTTAACAGCAGATACTCAGTGAAATTTAAAAGGAACGGAACCCATGGCTTTGTCAAAACATTCTAAACGATACCAATTGTGGGTTACAATCATATTTATAAATTATATAGCTATGTAAATGAACTGATGAGAAATAGTTTTTAAAAGCATCATGAATGAGAAACAGACGTTACAAAGTTCATAAGCAAATAATTTGACAATGTAAAATAAAACACCACCACCAGCTTAGAATACCACCTTAGTATTTCTAGATAATTTCTATACACACACATACACAACACACACACACATGCATAATACACATACAAGCATATATGAGTCTGAGGGCCATAAAACATGATTTATTTTCAAATGTGGTAATAAGATTTCCATATATGGAACAACTTGGAAATAATTTTCACAGTTCAAGAAAACATTCTATTACTTATTAAAAAATGAAAAGTAGTCTAACATTACTCATTTGACACACATAGTGAGCTATTTCTCCATCGTGTCTTCTTGGCCCCCTTGTCAAATATGAGATGGCTGAAACTGTATGTGCTCAAGTTTGGATCTTCAGTTTTGTTCCATTGGTCAACAGGTCTGTTTTTGTGCTGGTACCAAGCTGTTTTTATGACTATAGCCCTGTAGTATAGTTTGTAGTCTGGTATAGAGATCCCCCTGTATTGCTCTTTTCAGTCAGGGTTGTTTTGGCTATTTGGGGTCTTTTGTTTTTCCAAATGAAATTAAGGACTTTTTTTCCCAAGCCTGTGAAGAAACTCTTGGGGGATTTTAATTGGGATTGCATTAAATCTATACAAGAGTTTGGGGAGAATGGACATTTTTACTATATTAATTTTCCCAATCCATGAGCATGGGAGGTTTTTCCATCTGCTGATGTCTTCTTCAATTTCCTTCTTCAAGGGTTTAAAATTTTTGTTGTAGAGATCTTTGGTGTCTTTGGTTAGGTTTATTCCTAGGTATTTTATTGTTTTTGAGGCTATTGTGAGTGGGAAGGTCTCCTTGAATTCCTTCTTCAGTTGCTTGTTGTTGATGTAAAGAAAGGCTACTGATTTTTCTAGGTTAACTTTGTATCCTGCCACTTTACTGAAGCACTTAATTGTTTCTAGGAGTTTTCTGGTGGACTTTTTAGCATCCCTTAAGTAAACAATCATATCATCAGCAAAAAGGGATAACTTGACTTCCTCCTCCTTTAATTTCCTTTTCTTGTCTTATTGACCTAGCAAGTGTTTCAAGAACTATATTGAAGAGGAGTGGTGACAGGGGGCAGCCTTGCCGAGTTCCTACCTTTAAAGGGAATGTTTCTGTTGTTTCCCCATTTAGGATGATATTGACTGTGGGTTTCCTGTATATGGCTTTGATTACATTGAGGAATGATCCCCCCAACCCAATTACCTCTAGGACTTTAAGCATGAAGGGATGCTGGGTTTTGTCAAAGGCTTTTTCTGCATCTATTGAGATGATTGTGTGGTTTTTGTCTTTCAGGCCATTTATATGCTTTAGGATATTTATTGATTTTCGTATGTTGAAACATCCCTGCATCTCTGGTATGAATCCAACTTGGTCACAATGGGTGATCTTCTTGATGTGGGTCAGTATGCGATTTGCCAGTATCCTGTTTAGAATTTTGGCATCTGTGTTCATTAATGAGATGGGTCGATAGTTCTCCTTTTTGGTTGTATCATTGCCTAGTTTTGGTAATAGAGTTATGCTGGCTTCATAGAAGGAACTTGGGAGAATTCCCTCTGTTTGTATCATTCTAAACAATTTCAGTAATAATGGTTGTAAGTCTTTTTGAAATGTTTTGTAGAATTCTGCTGTGAAACTGTCTGGCCCTGGGCTTTTTTTAGTTGGGAGGTTTCTTATTACATCTTCGATTTCTTCATATATTATGGGTCTGTTTAAGGTGTCGATCTCTTCTTGGTTGAGCTTTGGTGATTCCCAGGATTTCAGATATTCATCCATTTCTTCTAGGTTTTCAAACTTGGTAGAGTATAGATTTTTGAAGTATTCCCGTATGATTTTCTGGATCTTTTCATTGTCTGTTGTGATATTTCCCCTTTCTTCATGGATTGTATTGATTTGGAGTTGTTCCTTCTTTCTTTTGGTTAACTGGGCTAGAGGTCTGTCTATCTTGTTTATTCTTTCAAAGAACCAACTTTTGGATTCATTGATTTTTTGTATTGTTTTCTTTGTTTCTATTTCATTGATTTCTGCTCTGATTTTTGTTATTTCTTCCTGTCTGTTGCATTTAGGGTTCATCTGTTGTTGCCTCTCAAGTGCTTTTAGCTGTAGTGTTAGATCATTCACTTGTGCTCTTTCTGTTTTTCTAATGTAGGCACCCAGGGCTATAAATTTCCCTCTTAGGACTGCTTTTAAGGTATCCCATAAGTTTTGTTGTGTTGTATTGTCATTGTCATTCAGTTCCAGGAATGTTTTTATTTCTTTCTTTATCTCTTCCTTGACCCATTCATTATTCAAGAGTGTGTTGTTTAGTCTCCATGTGTTCTTGTAGGCAGGAGGGCTTGTCCTGGTGTTGATGTTGAGCTTCATTGCACTGTGGTCTGACAGGATGCATGAAATTATTTCAATCTTTTTGTATTTGTAGAGGTTTCTTCTGTGTCCCAGNGCATTTCAGAGGCCAGTTGTACGCTAGCAAGTGACGTCTCATAACATTTTTCATGCTCACACCAGGTCTTCGACAACAGGGACTTACTGCCTTTCTCCTTGCATATATCCCACTTATAGGCAAAAGGCCTTTATAATTGGGGGGGGGCGGGTTTGAATTCCCTAGCCAACATCTCCTAGGCAGAATAATTCATTACTACAGGAAAGCTCTGACATCAGGAATGCTTTTATTTCTTTATCTCTTCCTTGACCCATTCATTATTCAGCAGTGTGTTGTTTAGTGTCCATGTATTCTTCTAGATAGTAGGGCTTACCCTGGTGTTGATAGTAAGCTTTATTGCATTGTGGTTTGATAGAATGCATGAAATTATTTCAATCTTCTTGTATTTGTGGAGGTTTCTTCTGTATCCCAGTTTGGAGAAAGTTCCATGGGGTGCTGAGTAGAAAGTATATTCTTTGGAATTAGGGTGGAATATTCGGTAGAGGTCTGTGAGATCTGTTTGGTTTATTGTATCATTCAGTTCAGATGTCTCTCTGTTTATTCTTTGTCTGGTTGACCTGTCCAAGGAGCTCAGAGGGGTACTGAAGTCCCCTACTACAAGTGTACTGGGGTTAATCTGTACCTTGTGGTCCTAGAGAATTGTCTTTATAAAATTTGGTGCACCAGAG
Organism: Rhizomys pruinosus; assembly: GCA_009823505.1. NCBI lineage: Eukaryota > Metazoa > Chordata > Mammalia > Rodentia > Spalacidae > Rhizomys > Rhizomys pruinosus. The sequence continues at coordinate 7,290,414 of VZQC01014413.1, read as the reverse complement.
TTTGGTGCATATATATTCATAATTGTGAAATCTTCATGGTCAATTGTTCCTTTGAAAAAAATGTAATGGCCCTCTTTGTCTCTTCTGATTTCTTTTACTTTGAAGGCTATTTTGTCTGATATTAAAATAACAATGCCTGCTTTCTTTTTGGTACCACTTACTTGGAATATTTTTTTTCCATCCTTTCACTTTAAGGCAGTGCCTATCCTTGAAAGTAAGATATGTTTCTTGTAGACAACATATAGATGGGTTCTGTTTCCTAATCCAATCTCTTAGTCTATGTCTTTTGGTTGGAGAGTTTAGTCCATTAATATTTAAGGTTATAACTGATAGATTTGTATTGCTTCCTTTCACCTTATTATCCATTTGTGTTTTTGGTCTAGGTTTCTACTTCTGCAGTTATGCTTTTATTAATTTCTGTTTCTAGGTGCCTGGGGATAGTTGCTCCTTTCTTCTGTCCTTTGAATTGCTTCGAGTATTCTCTAAAGGGTTGGTTTTCCAGACATGTATTCTTTTTTTTTTTTTCAAGACAGGGTCTCCTTGTAGCCCCAGCTGTCATGGAACTCCCTCTGTAGACCAGGCTGGCCTTAAACTCACAAAGATCCGCCTGCCTTTGCCTCCCAAGTGCTAGGATTAAAGGCATGTGGTGCCACCGTGCCTGGCTCAGACATGTATTCTTTCATCTTGTTTATGTCATGAAAGATTTTATTCTCTCCTTCAACTATAATCGACATTTTTGTTGGGTATAGTAACCTGGGTTGGCATCTATAGTCCTTTAACACTGGGAATGCTTTGCTCTACGTTCTTCTTGCTTTCATAGTTTGCACTGAGAAGTCAGTTGTAATTCTGATGTTTCCCCTTATAAATAACTTGTTGTTTTTCTCTTGTGGCTTTCAGAATTTTGTCTTTGTTTTGGGCATCTAGAGTTTTAACTATGATATGGCATGGAGAGTTTCTTTTCTGATCTTGTCTGTTTGGAGTTCTATGTGCTTCTTGTATTTGTATTGGTTTGTCTTTTTTTAATTTGGGGAAATTTTCATCTATTATTCTGTTGAAGATCTGATCAATACCATTCTCTTGGGATTCTTCTTCCTCTGTTCCTATGATGCAGAAGTTTGATCTTTACATAGTGTCCCACAGTTCCTGGTTTTTCCACTTTTGTGTATTTTTAAATTTTTCATAGTCTTTACTTGAGGTTTTTAATTGTTCTGTTTTATCTTCCAGGTCTGGTATTCTTTGTTCTGCTTCCTCCATTCTACTTCTGAGGCTTTTTCCATTCCTTTCCTCTTGATTGGATGAGTGTTTGATTTCCTTTTTCATTTCATCTTCAGATTTCTTTAGTATTTCCACTTCCTTTTGGAGCTTTTCAATCTCTTCATGTAGCTCTTTGATTTGCTGGTTGGTTTCCTTATCTTTTTCAACATGGGCTCTTTTCAGTGTTTCCACTTCCTTCCAGAGTTTGTCATTCTCTCTCTCTCTAGGTCCTTCTTGAGTTTTTCATTGTTTTTTTTTTTAGTTCTCTGACTTGCTCTTTATAGTTTTCGATTTCTTTGAGTATGTTCATAATTGTTCTTCTAATATCTGTGTCCTGGGCCATCCTCACGGGGATCCCAGTGTAGGAATCTTCCATAGGGTTCGTCAAGCTTGGTGTGGAATTATCCTGCACCTCTCCCATGTTGTCTCTTCTTTGTGTCCCTTTTCTTTCTGGGTTTCTCTTTGCCTGTATTCCAATGTGAATCCCAAATGCCTCTTCACTGTGTTGAAGCCTTGCTTTGCTTGCCTCCTTCAGATGCCTTCCTTGTTTGATTTGCTTTTCTCCTTGCTTATGGAGTGTTGACCTGTTTAAGTTTTAGGCTTTTTATTGGAAGTCTAACTCACCCTTCCCTTTCTGTTCTGAAGGTTCTCCAAAGAATCCACTTGGACACTCCTGTGCTTCAGGTGGTCCTGGGAAATCCCCACCAAATCTTATTTTCTAAACTGTAATGGACACATGCTAATGTAGGTACTTTGATGTGGTGTAAGCCAAATACCCACTAGCCATTTTCTGCTCTATCGAATTTTATGTTTATGAAAGGGAACATTGACTTACGCCACCACAGAGATACATGCACGGCCATGTTTATTTCAGCTCTCTTCACAATAGCAAAGAGCTGGAACCAACCTAAATGCCCCTCAACTGACGAATGGATAGAGAAAATGTGATACATCTACACAATGGAGTTCTATGCAGCAGTAAAGAAAGACGACATCAAGAGCTTTGCAGGAAAATGGCTGGAGCTAGAGGACATCATGCTGAGTGAAGTAACACAGTCCCAGAAAAACAAACAACGAATGGTATCCCTCATCTGTGGATGCTAGTGCCAATTACCCAGTTGTAAGTATTTCTTGTGTAGGGCCCCCTGAGCTTCTGTACAAAGCAGTTGGACATAATGCATTTTGGAAACAACAACAACAACAACAGAAAATACTGCATCAAAGAACTGACTGAAACAGTGAACTTCTGCTCAAAACAGTCAACGTCCCCATGGAAAATATTGAGAAAGACTAAGAGATGGAAAGCATGTTTGGCAGAATGCACGAGCTCTGACGGGGTGGGGGAATGAGCGGGAACACGGGTCTAGATTTGTTAAAAATAAATAAATAAATACAATTAAAAAATAAATAAATAAAAAAAAATAAAAATAAAAAAAAAAAAAGAAAGGGAACATTGGTTTTAAAAGTTTAGATGTTCTTTCTCTGCTGTTGAAAACAGGCTTTAAAATTTGGTACACAGTCTCAGCAGTAATACTGACAATAAGAAAATATAATCAAGGAACATTATTTTATATTAATTAATTAATTAATTAATTAATTTATTTATTTATTCATTGTCTTTTTGAGACAGGGTCTCCCTTTAGCTCCAGGTGGCCTAGAGCTCACTATGGAGACCAGGCTGGCCTTGAACTCAGAGATCCGCCTGCCTCTGCCTCCTGAGAGCTGGGATTAAAGGCATGCTCCACCATGCCCAGCTGGAACATTATTTTAATAAGAGACATTTCTGCCTGAGTAATTCATATAATTTTCTTTTCCCACTTCAGAAAAAGACACAGTGAAAGGAAAGGAGTAATTATTCCCTGCCTTTCTATCTTGGCTCCCCTAGTTTCAGTTCTGGAACTTCCTGGTGCCCTAGAATAATTTTGTTCACATCAGCTCAGCCAGTCTGCTAGCCCTACCACTAACACTGGGATCCGCATTGTCAAGCCTTGCCTTAGCAACTGCAGTTTTCTCATCTGGGTGGCATATTCAGATATTCGTGACCACTGTTTTTACTGTACAATGTTCTTCCAGGATGATCAAATGAGACCGTACTTAGAGTTCCATTCTGGAGTTATAACTATGGTCAGTTTTACTTTTCTGTCTAGAGGATGGCCTTGATTTATCAAAAATCTTTCTGAAAAGCCCAAATGCTCATTTGCAGCATAAAGACACCTACATTCAGTTATATGTATCCTTTCTAACTTCCCATCACCAGCCACTTCCATTCTTCAATGATCTATACCAGTTCAATCCTACATAGGTAACTGAATTATCAGTCTCTTTGATTTTAGTCACTGTGAGTCTGGCTCAACTCCTATACCCTATTCCTGACTTGAGGAGGGGAGGAGGGCAACATTGTAAATGTGAAGGTAAAGTCACACACAGACTCCTCATATTGCTGGTGATGCTAGGAAAGATCCATTCCCAAAGACACAAACTAGCCTCTGAAGGAACAGCTATCCACACCAACAGTCAAGGAGCCTCCACTAAGAAGTAGTGACTTCAAGCATCACCAAATCCTTTCATACAAAGCATGGACATTAATCTTCAAGTTGTCAGAGACAGGGAACCATTTTATTCAGTATAAGGACCTGTGTATCTTTGCAAATTTCAACAGTGTGTGGTTAAATGTTGACTCTCTGATTATTCTATAATTTCAACAAAATCTTAGCACTATAAATGTCTTCTATAGTTTACTTTCTTCACCAGCATCAGCTTTACTGAAAACACAGACCAGGTGGTGGCCGGGTGCAGGTGAAGGAGAAGATGCCTTCCTTTCACTGTGAAAGAGAATCTCAAAGACTGTTCACGTTGGACATAATGGGTTATAAGAATTGTGTCTAATGTTGCATTAACTTGCAATTATCATCATTATTAAGTCTACAGCCAAATACTCTGGGTGCACCCTGTGGGCCACATTAACTACATGAAGGACATCTCTGTGCCCGCTAGGAACATGCCCTCAAAAGTTCAAACACAGACAGTTCAACACTCAGGACCCAGGAAAAGCTGGATTGTACTTTGCCTCCCTACAACATCCTTAGAAATGACACTATATGGTTAAATTTACTTTTAAAATACACAGTTAAAGAAATTAGGTTTTAAGATTAAAAACAAGCAAATCAAGAAATATGAGGAATTAATCAATAGTATTGGCTGGAAATTTTACTTTACCACTGACCCTCAATTTCAATGCATCAAGAAATTTTTAGTATGCTGGCTTCCCTCATTTCCACATCCTGGACAGTATGGTCAGACTGGCATTTCCAATTTTGGCAGCCATCATCACTACAAAACAGGGAGATCAGTCCCATCTGACCGCATCTGCACCTTTTTTTTTTGACAATGCTGGTCCCTACCTCTCCCTGTTTGTTCTGCTCCTGAAAATATGATTAATACCTCTGCATCCGTAAAACTCTGCATTGTAAGCAAGGCCAGGGCTCCATCCCAACGAGGTGGAGGGATGCAGTTAATGAGAAGTGAGGCTGTGGGGAATGAGCAGGAACATGCCAATGCTGAAGCAATTGAGCATGAATATCGAACACCGACTTGGGAGCAGTCTTCATCTGCTGAACGAAGGTCTGATCAGCTGGTGGGCAGATGGGGCTTGCACAGCTCCACATTCCCTGCCAGTCCCTGAATGTGCATATCAAAACAGCCTGGGCTTTACAGCCCTGACACCTCTGTCTTTCCTTCCGCAATCACATCTTGCCCCCTCTCTTTCTGTTTTCTTTACCTTTCATTTTTTCATCTTCATTTCTTTTGAATGAAAGGTTTCTTCTCCAATTAAAAGTAAGATCATCTCTCACCTAGCCTTATAAAAAGTTACTTTATGATCTCAGTCACTGCTTTTCCTTTAAAAATATGGCTTGTGCTGGTTGAGAACACAGATGATGGTGTTGCACCTAGAAGAACTAAAATTGCTATAATTTTTCCTTTAAGAAATCTACTTTGTCTTCTTAAACATGTGAAACCTTTAATTAGTAATTACTTTAATTCAGTACGATGAGATTCCATCACCCCCGATTACATCTTTTATATGTTTTTAACTGGCAAAGATCTGAAGATTTGTGCAATAGTGACAAAAAGGCTATTATTAATCAAGCTGTAATGAACAGTTTTATTCAGAACAGAATGAGAGTTTAAGAAAACTTTGAATTCTGGGCTGGAACGACAGATCAGAATTTAAGAGTAGGCTTTGTGGGGCTGGAGAGATGGCCTAGTGGTTAAGAGTGCCGACTGCTCTTGCAGAGGACCCGGGTTCAATCCCCAGCACCCACATGGTGGCTGAGAACCATCTTTAACTCCAGTTCCAGGAGAATCAGACACCCTCTTCTGACCTCCGCGGCATTGCACAACATGGGTGCACAAACCTACATGCAGACAGTACATTCATACACATACAAAAAAAAAAAAAAAAAAAAAAAAGAGAGGCTTTGTTTACAGAAAAGTAGTATTGGTCTCCCCTATGTCCTGTGACCTGAATAGCCTCAGATTCCTAAGCTTGATATCAATGTCAGGTATGGTCTTCTCTCTATGAAAGGGACCTTAAATCCAATTAGAAAGTGATCGGTTACTCCCATAATACCTGTGACAGTACTGCACCAGTGGGCATATCTTGCCAGGCAATTGATGTAGTTCACAGGATTCACAGCTGGGTAAGGTTTATTATTATTATTTTTTTCCTTCTGGTAGCATGCACAGCACCTTCCAGCTCTATGAACACTAGCCAGTAGAAATGAGGCTTTGAAGTCAGCACCAGCCTGATTTCTCCTTATTTGTTCTATAGTTCATATATCTAGTGCCTTCAGCAATAGGGTCTTACTATTAAGTTTTGGAAAAAACTGGCAACAGTCAGTATTGTTTGAGGATCAATGGAACCAACAGCTTCTACAGAGGGAGTCCATCCCTGGCAGAATATATATATATATATTCCATTAGACTATGCTGTCTAGAAGGGGTAATGTTCCCCTTTTCTCTAAGTTGATTCTAATTCCTGGCTATCATGAAAAAGGCAGCAAGGAACATGGATGAGTAGGTATTTCTATAGTAGGGTATATGCCCAAGAGTTGCATGGCTGGGTCTTATGGTAAAACAGTTTCTACCTTTTCTGGGAAAGGAAGAAACTCCAACTCAACCCAAGGAACTTTTGGCAACCAATGGTTTCTGGGAGGGGTAGAGACAGTGTCTTTCAAGCACAGGACTTTTGATAGGTTAACTGGGCTCCAATGGATGGACCCACACTGAACGATATTTGGACACAAATTAGACTCTAAAGGTCATATATGTATGGATATTTTAGAGTACAATAAATTGGGGGTCAATAATTGGGGTGCAGGTAGGGCAGAAGAAATAAATAGATCAAATTATATTTTATGAAAATAACAAAAATGCACTCTTGCAGAGGACCCAAGTTGGAGTCCTAACACCCTTACCTTCACAGTGTAGTACTCTTTCACTTCAGGTCTAATTGAATCAAAGTCCCCATTGATGAACTCAGGTAGAAAGCTGAAAGAAACATTACCATGTAAGTCAACTAGGCTGACAATTCATTTGAAAAAGTTTAAAACTATAGTTGTAAGAATCAGGGAGAAAACAAATGCACTTAAAGTACATAAATAGACCACCAAAATGCATAACACACATCATGTGCATGCTTCTGGATCAATAGGTGTGCACATGACGTGTGTTATGCATTTTGAAGTAAATGCTCCCACCCAATAAACTCAGATGGTCACTGTTTACTGTTCCAAACAAATGAACATCAATGATGACTAAGTTTGAAAAGACATCCTAATTCAAAAATTCTAATAAGACCACTCTTCTTTCCCTAGTAATTTCTCTCTACGAATACAGATCTTAACATTATTTTACTCCTAGACAACTTTGGAACTTACAACAGATTTGTATAGAACAAATGATCAAGTCAGCTCAGACATTTTCCAAATAAACTGACATATTTCTAGAAACAACAGTCCTCTGGGTAGGGTTAAAAACCTCATTAAAACTCTGAGGTTTAGGACCAGCAAAGACACCTCAGCACACACAGATGCTTGCTGCCCTGAGCTCCATCTCAGTACACACAGACGCTCGCTGCCCTGAGTTCCATCTCCGGGACCCATAAAAACGACTTCCTCCAGCAAGTTGTCTCTGAACTCCACGTAGGCAGCATGCCATGAGCACCAACACATACAAATAAATTAATAAATAAATTAGAAATTAAAAATTCTAGGTTATAGTCTCAGATGTGGGTTTTCTTGTGATACTGAAAATTGCCTTTGTTTACTTTCTTGATCAGATTTTTTTCACAATCACTTTAAAAAAAATCCTACTAAGCCGCGCGTGATGGCGCACGCCTTTAATCCTAGCACTTGGGAGGCAGAGGCAGGCGGATCTTTGTGAGTTCAAGGCCAGCCTGGTCTACAATGTGAGTTCCAGGACAGCTGGGGCTACAGGGAGACCCTGTCTCGAAAAGACCAAAAAAAAAAAAAAATCCTACTTAACTTTATTTTATAAGTCACTATTATTATTATTGTTATTGCTACTATTATTATTATTTATCATCTTTTTGAGACAGGGTCTAACTGTCACCCCAGCTGACCTGGAACTTATTATGTACACCAGGTTGGCCTTGAATTCACAGAGATCCACTTGCCTCTGCCTCCCAAGTGCTGGGATTAAAGGCATGCACCACTATACCCAGCTCATCATTTATTATTTTTGAATAAGGAATTTACATGAGATGGTGGAATTTCTCTGCCTCTCTTAAAACCTGTAAATGTGGAAAGATAAAATGTCCCTGGATTTCTCAGTGCTACAGAAGGAAGCAACACTGCCCTTCCTGAGGCTGAGGAATGTGAATTATAATAAAGGAAATACTCATGTTTCACTTCCCCCAAAAATATTCTACCATTCACGTAACAAGGGAGCTGGATCAAAATCCATTCATTTAATTAGCTCTCTGATTGACAATTATGTCAGGCTGGCCCAAGAAGGCTAAGCTGTCATCTAATGACTAGGTCCCTAGCTGCAGGAAGACTGGAAGCTTACCTCTGTAGGAACTGCATGTGGAAAGACAGAAAGCTTCAGAATTGCAAGGTAAGTCTAGGTCAAAAAAAGCTAAGACCTAGGAGGCCATGTGGCTCTTGGAGAGATTCTATTCATAAACCAAAAGGGTAAGTATAGTTCCACAGAACTTCCAAGGAGACCCTTCCCAGAAGGGAAAACACACCTCCACCTCCCACTTAACAAACAGAGAATTAAAAATGCATTTTCTATTCTTTACATATGGGTAATAAACTTCCATAACAGTGCAGCACTCAGGTAAAAACCAGAACAAATAGAAATGTGACATGAAACACCTCATGAGTGTTCAAGATAAGATTAGCACACATGAGTATGAGAAAATAAGATGGCCATGTCCCTTTATATTATTTTTTACCTCAGCTAGAAATATCATCTCTTAGGTCAAGCCTAATCTCACTGAGCTGTGTTGAGTCAACTTTCCCTTAATCTTGACAAGTTCCTTTGACTAAGTGATAAAAAGAAAGTTGTATGACAATGATTGTATACCACAGATTGCTGAACACTATGGGACAAGACTGGAATCCAGCACTGGGGAAGCTGAGGCAGAAGGACTGGGAGTTCAATGTGTTATATAGGGAGATTCTGTCTCAAAGAAGCAAGAACTGGGGTACTGCTCAGAACTGGAGCACTTGTCCAGCATGCTGGAGGTCCTGTGTTCAACCCTAGTATCAATAAAGATATAGATAAATAATAAATATTGGGACCACGTGCTTAGTGTGGAAGAGTAGGAATCAGCTATTTCTTTTTATTATTTTCTCCTTCTTGCAATATTAGCTGTGCAAATGTGTACAACAGACTTTAGGTTGTTTTAGACTAAGGCAGAACTGGAAAGGAAATGGATAATGCTAGGTTTTCAAACTTCTTCCCATAAGCTTTCTTTATTCCTTGTATATATATTAATTAATTTCATTTAATACCTACTTATTTCATATGTTATACTTTACTCTTATTATAACCAAGAATTGAGCATTCATTTTTTTTCTGGTTAAATAAGTTTCTTTAAAAAGTTTCCACTGGCTGTTACTTTACCAGATACAAATTAACACATTCTTTTGGACCATGGAGACTTCGCTCTGGAAAGGAATCATCTTCCAATTTCTCCATTGTCTCTGCGAAGAGCTAAGGTCAAAGACACCAAGTGAGTTTGTATGACTGCTGTCCAATACTTTGTGCAAAGAAACTTCAGCTTAGGCTCCCATTCTGAACTGCCTCGTTCAAGTAACTTCCTGATGACATTGACTTTGTATTACTCTCCAAATTTAGTCCCTCAGATACCTAGAACAAATATGGTATTTTCCAAATAGCCTACTGATTTTGATAATAAATAAAAATTAAAAATAAAAGTTGATAGAGGGAGCTGAGCATCTGTCCCCTTAGGACAGCTCATCTTAAAAAGAAAATTAGATTCCCTTTTTATCTTACAGAGCGAACAACAGAATCATCTAAATTCATTTATATGTTATATGAAATATTAATAGGGAAACAAAATTATATAGATAAATGATAACTAACTTCAGTTATATTTTAATACAATTTTCTCCAATGCAACATACCTTAATTCATACTGAACCACTGTGATTATTTCCAAAAAGAACCATCCCCCAAATAACCTGGCATTCATACCAGGATGACTAAAATTATTATAAGTCTTCACCATAAAGTACAGTCATTTTAAAGCTTCCTGAAATACACTTTCTGATGTTGTAATTAAAAGCCCACTGCACATTTTCTGAGACTCCTGTTGCCATGGTACCTGGGCATTCTGAAGCGGTACTTACTGGAGACAACTCTTGACAGATATGAAGAAGCTATGTTATGATACAAATGACAGTTTACACAAGAAGGTGAATTTTAGAACTTGGGGACTAGCTACACTTAACTAATAACTGTGACTCATTAGTACCAAAAGAGGTACCCAACTGTCCACTAATGTCCCACCTGAACGAAGAGGACTTCTTTGACATTCACATTTTAACTCTCATCACCTATCAACTTACCAGTGACAAATAAGAATCCAATGAGAATTGAGATAATTAGTGCACTAATGACCAGCACATCTGGTCATCAAGAAGGAAGCAGAGGGGCTGGAGAGAAGGCTCAGTGGCTAAGAATTCTGGCTATTCTTGCAGAGGGTCTGGGTTCAGTTCCCAACACCAACATGGGGGCTAAACACTCATACATATAAAATAAAAATAATAAAAAATTAAAAGAGAGGAAGCAGATATAGTTAGAAAACACAACCTAATATGATTTGGGGAAATGCAATAGTATTTTTCACAATTCCTTTCCTGATAATTATAATTCTACATGGAGATATTCCTCTGCAAAAAGCCTGGTTTTTTGTTGTTGTTGGTTTGTGTGTGTGTGTGTGTGTGTGTGTGTGTGTGTGTGTATGTGTGTGTGTGTGTGTGTGTTCACTTGCTCCTAAAATACTACCCCCTAAAACTTTAAGAGCATAAAATCTCTTACTTTGCATTTCATGGTTAACAATTCTATATATGTCTTTTAGCTTCTATTAGAGCATAATTTCTTTGAAGTAGGAGTGTGACTAATTGACCCTGATATTCTCCAAAGCACTAAGCACACACACGCTGACAAGGGCAAAATGAAATGAAGAAGATGATGAGTAAGAGGGGGAGGGAGGACAAGAAAAAGGAAGGATGAAAGAGAGAAGCGAGGGACTAGCAAAAGGAGAAAATGGAAGAAAGGTGAAGGAAAGGGAAGGAGTGAAAATAAAAACAATGCAGACATGAAAGGGAGGCAGAGGAAGAAGGGAGACCAATAAGAACAAGCGAAGAAACAGGTACTAAGCACTGAGTATTACAATGCTCCCTATATCCTTAGGAAAATTACTTGACCTTTTTGAACATAATTTCTTCAAATATAAAAGGAAGATAGAGTGGTTATCAATGTATCTATATAAAGCACTTGGAAAATGACAGAACATACAAGTAAGCAGAACTGAAGCCAGGTAATTAACACAGAAGCTGTTGCTAGTCTAGGAGGGTAGCTCAGTGCTAGAGCATTTTCACAGCATGCAGAGGGCCTTGTGTGCAATCCTCAGCAATACAAATAAACCAAACAATTGCTTCTAGCTACATAGATTATAAGACTAAATGCAAAATCCAGACACAGGAGCCCAATCTTTGGTGTTTAAGTTAATGGGTAAGTAGAAAGCCTCACGCATGAACACATTTATGAAACTGAAGAATTATGCTTCTCATGGGGAAAAGTCTCAGTGTGAATCCTCCCTGTGCTGCTGATTTTGCTGACTCCTGCTTTTGGTGAACATGCATTTTATAAAGTCTTTCCCAGGACAAAGGAAAGAAAGATTTATGCTGGTTCCTGAAGGAATGTTATGTTGGTTGACAAAAGGAACATGTTAGAATAAGTGAGAACACAGTTGAGAAACATCTACATAGAAGAAATGGGCCTGAGTCCAAAGACAGGATGATTTGCTCCTTCCCAGCCCTAATGGATACATTATAGATACAATGCAACCTCTACTTCTAAGAAGAGGGGGGTGGAAAGGTTGTAAAAACCAGAGGGACGAGACACCTACTCCTAGTTAATGCATTCTAGACAGTACAGGGAAGTGTACCCAAGAAGGCTGCACAGAATGGTAGCCTAGTAAGATCTGCATGACACCACCAGTTGACATGTCAAGGTGGACGGGGAAAATTTCACCCAGTCCCACCTCTAGATGAAGGTACAGGTAGGCAATGGATGCTGGGAGAGGGAGAATCAGTTTTCTCCAATGCTAGCTCCCTCACAGATTATCTAATTCCAAGTGGTCAGCCCTAAGCAAATGTACACAGAAGCACCATGAAATGGACTTGCTACATTATATATAGGGGTGTGTGTGTGTGTAACAATAATAAGGAAGCAAATAAGAAATTGAAGGACTTGAGGGAATGGGACGAGTGGGAGGAGGGACAGGGAGGGCTAGACATGATGCAAATATAACAAATATATGAAATCCTCAGAAACTATTTAATCATAAAAAAGAAACAAAAGCTACCGAGTCTCATTTAAGGGTGAGACTTTTAGTAGGCTGAACAGGAGCCAATGGATAAACAGTGACTCTACAGGCCTAATATATATTAATACATATTAACATATATATACATATATATGTTAATATGTTAATATGTATATACATATTAACATATACATATATGCATATATGTTGTGTATATATGTATATATTATGTATATGTATATATGTGTATATACATATACATATACGTATATATATATGTTAATATGTATATATATGAATATACATATATATGTATATATGCACACACACATATATATATACACATAGAGATAGGGGAGGGACAAAATAGATGATAGGTGGATGGATGGATGGATAGATAGATAGGCAGGCAGGCAGACAGACAGACAGACAGACAGATAGACAGACTGATGATAGATGACCATAGCACAGAAATTTGGTCTGGATTATTAAAGGGGGATTCAGATATGGGAAAGGATTTATATATGATGAAGATATATTGTATGAAATTTGCAAAGATTCAATTAAAATTCACTTAAAAAAATCAATGACAAAAACTGTATAGGATGTGGCTCATAGAATAAATAAAGCCATAAAAAGGACATAACTAAAAATAGAAGTCTTTGGCAGAACACGTCTTTAATCCTGGCATGCAGAGGGCAGAGGCAGGTGCATCTCTTTGAGACTAAGGACAACCTGATCTATATACCAAGTTCTAGGCCAGCTGGTGATACAGGTAGACCCTGTCTCAAAAAACAAAACAAAAAAATTAATTTTGATACTGTTAAAAACATATTTTAGAAAAGCACTTCATCACTCACTGATTTACTTTATAATTCAAAACATGAATCAGTACCTAAAATATTAAAAATAGATTACTCTTTGAAAATCTTATTGAACATGTGTCTTTATAATCATATATTTAATTTTAATATTCAGCAAAGCACCTGAATAGACACTGCTACACCAAGGCATGGTGTGCTTCATCAAAAATGATTTTCTTACCTCCTTAGGGCTGTCAGGTTAATATTACATGGTGACAAAAGGTGTTGTTACTGACCTTCAGAACACATGATGAATGGATTTTCCAGGCAGAAAGGGAAAGGCTAGGTGTGCCCACAGCTTTGCTGGAGTGTCTGTCCACAGTAGTATCTGGGGATGATACTGTATCTAATCATGGGAATCAGCTTGTGTGCTGAGATTCCACTGGCTGGAGCAATGGAATGACGCCACAGAAAGAAGAAAAATGAATTCAACAGCAAAACCTTACATAAGAGGTTTTGGAAGAAAAACTTTATATTTAGCATCAACTCTGCTGAAAATGTATCATCACCTTTGCTGCGGAACTGTGAAAGAATGAGGAAGGAAAGCTGGAAAGGAAACCATTGGATTGAATCTGTAGAAGAGAGACACTCCAAAACAGAGTACCAAAGATAGCTGTGTATGCTACACATAAGATAATAAATGTATTGAGGTGAATTCCAATATATTATATACAACCTAGCAAGCTTTCTCTGAGGCAAACACAATGTTAAGAACTAAATAATAGTTTTTCTACTAAATCATGTGTCATTCAATGTGTTTCCAGAATAAAAAATTGTTACCTAAATTATACTTAAGCACACAGACTGTAGTATTTTATATTCTTTCAGCAGTCCTGCTAAATGCTATTCTTAACAGGCTCATTATTAATTACTCAGATAGGAATAAATTTTATTCAAAAATCTAAAGATACAGAGAGGGGTCACCATTTATTTAAGATGGTTTTTTTTTCCCATCTATAGACAAGGCAAGTAAAATGGTTTAATAACTACCAATAAGTCAGCACCATCTATTTACGTAAGACAGACTATTCATGACATACTACATAGGCTGTCAAACTGCCTTTCTAATAATCATTCTCGACATTCTCAAAACAAGCATACACAATCTTTAAACAATGGATATCAATACACTTTTAGATCAGACTTAATTTTTTTTCATTTTTAAAAATTTATTAGTGTGACTTTTGCCTGCATGTATGTAAGTGCCCCCATGTTATGCAATGTGGAGGTCAGAAGAAGGTATAGGATCCTCTGGAACTGGGTGGTTGTTAGCTGCCATGTGGATGCTGGGAAATGAACCTGGTTGTCTGCAAGAGCAGCTAGTGCTCTTAAACACTGAGCCATTTCCTTAGCCCCCAATTAGACTTAATCGTTCTGCCACTGGAATAAGGAGCCAGATTTTAGACATTTGGAGTCTGAGGCTATACACTATGTCAATGCTCAGCTTCAGCTGAAAGTTTTAATTCAAAATGAGAGGTAAGGAAAGGTCAAAACTATAGCATAGGCAAATCTTTTACACATAAGACACTTAACTCATCAAATAGTCACTAAATGTATATATGCTACACAATGAATACAATATTCATCATAGTCGCAAAAGGCTGAAGTTTAACAGTGAACCTATAAGTCACTAGGTCCAGAATGGCGGAGCCAGGCTTGGGTAACCAGTGTATGAGTGAAAAGGACAGAGATTAATACAAATTGACATGAGACAAACCATTAAATAGATGAACTCCTGGCAAGAGACTTTGAGGCTACAAACTGCACCCCTTCCTCTGGCAATGGAAACTAGAGAAATAGCAGGACAAAGGAAACAGAAAGCATGGAATAGAAGCCACAGGACACTCGCAAGGCCACTGAACTACTTAGACCACAGCTGCTATTGTCTGAGTATTTTCATTCCTCCAAAATCCTTGTTGAAACTCATCTTCATTGTGACAGTATTAATAAGTGGGGGTCTCGGGGAGGTGACCAGGTCATCAGGGTGAATCCTCACACATGGATTTAGTGGCTTACATGAAGAGCTTTGCTGCTCCTTCCACTATTCAGACACAATGAGAAGGCAGTCTATGTGCCAGAGGAGAAGGTCCTTTACTGCGTACGGAATCTACTAGAATCTCGGTCTTGAACTTTTCTACCTGGAAAATGATGAGAAATCAACTTCTGTTGTTTAGAAGCTACCTGACTTACACTATTTGTTACATCAGCCCAAAAGGACGGAGCCATGACGATATTACAGTCTAAAGGTGGAGAGAGAAGCTTCACAGGCTTAGTCCCAACACAGGCCTTTGTGTGCTTTATACAATGAAAGCTTCATCTAGATCTTCTTTAATATTATGTCACTTTCTCCTCTGCACTACTCCAAAGCACTTTCCGAATGAAGTTAGAAGGGGTGAGGGTAGGAGTGAGAGTGGCTGATGGAAGGGGAAGTAAACCGCAGGGTTATTTTCTTGGCAGAATGTAGTGCTGCTGGGAATAGGGCACAGTGGTGCCAGAAAGCACCTTGTGATGAGAGAAGTCTAGAGAAGCCCAATACAGCACAGGAGGGAAGGTCCCGGTCCCGTCTCTTATTTATGAACACAAAAGAGCCCGAAGCATACATACAGGTTAATGCCAATTCTTCACCTTAACAAATATAAAAGGCTAGCTCACTGATAGTGAATTACTTTGTGTAATTTATTAGCTTTATGCTTCTCTCTGTGATTCAGCTGAGACATAATACACAGAATTCAATAAGTGTAGCTAGTGATAAATGCCATTAGGGTCACTAATAGGTTGCCTGCTCCTCCCAAGTTTTCTGAGGCGAAGTATAATAAGCTGCCTAGCTCCCGTGTCTGCTGGCAGCATTTTTAATCTCAACTCTGCCTTTTCTCTCCACAGCCTTCCCTTGGCCAAAACCACAACTTTACTTAAGGAAATGACTAGAGAGGGAAACTTCTTTAGCCAAACTCTGTCCTACTAAGGCAAGTCTCTCAGCACTGTGAGAACTTTCTGTCCCTGACAGTGTTTTCACCTTACTGGTTCCACCCATCCCTTTATCTGCACAAATAAAGCACAGTCTCAAAGGACAGATGCTGCAGCATGGACAGATCTCTATAATCCTTAATAAGGACACTGTATTACAGGAATCCCAAGAAATGCAGTCAAATGACAAGGGCCTAGGCACAGCTCACTGTGACACCCTAAGATGCACAAGTCTTACTGGTGAAATTTAAAGGGGTATTTGGAAAAACACTGAGAGAAATACAAAAGATAGTAGTGAGTATCCTTGCTCAAACAGGAATAAAATCAAACAGGAAAATTAAAACACCAAAGACATGATGAAATTTAAACATCTCAACATGTACAAAGCCTGCGTGTGTGTGTGCTGTACACATTTTCCATCTTCACAACCTTCTGCATTGGTCCATTTCCTTATGACGCCATAGATATGTTGTAGCCTGTTTCTCTGTTTCTTGCTTCCCCTTCTTCACTTACACACTGTGACCATGGTGCACTAAGGGTTTCCTCTAGTTCACTGTTGATTCCTGTGGGCTCCTCTAGAGGTCTTCAAATCCTCTCAGATGTTTTAACACTGGAACACCCACACCTCAGTTTCTGGACTTCTCTTCCTTCTTTCCACACTTCCTAGGTTATCTGAACAAGCATCTTGGCCTTGTATGCAATGTCAGTATCGAAAACACAATTTCACATCTCAACTCAGAATCAAGTATCCAGCGAGCTGCTCCGTGCCCTGTCCCCGTCCCAGCGCTGTTCCTGCACTCTGAACCTTCCTTCTCCAACCCAACCTCCTCCTCTTATAGCCTTCTTAATGCTGTCTAATGAAAACACAATTTTTTCCCAATTTTTCAGTTCAAAATCTTTGTAGTATTCCTTGACTCTTACTTTCCTTTAAAAAACCTGATTGCTCCACAATCATGCTCTTCCCCTCCTGGCGTGTCTAACCTGTTCCATGGCATATCCCTGATCAGACAACTGACTCCACCACTTCACTGTGCCAGAGTTTTTCAGTGGCTTCCCATCTCTTGTGCACTGAATCATTACTAGTCTCTCTAGAGGTCTTTCAAAGTAGGTATGGCTATAAATACTTTGCTAATAAGGTCCAATTATTCTTTCCACTTGAAACAGATTACTGGCAAAGATATTCCTAAGTATTTCTTCTTTCCCAACAAACTCCACTGTAATGCGACTTCACACATTTTTCTACCACCTTGTCCTTGTTGCCCTCATCAACAGAATGCACCAGAAGGGATGACACAGAAGTCGTGAAGTGCTCTGTCAAATGGAGGCCTCATATGGAGGCACAGGATTCCTTTAAGCGCTCCCCCCACCCCACCCCCATCTCTCCTCTCCGTTTTCTCTGTCCCTCCTCTCTCTCACTATGATAATACCTTGGACAAATCTGATGGATGGGGCACGAGAAAGAAGAGTTGGTATTCAGCTTTATAGTCATCTAAGTAGTAAATGTGTAAGAACGACCCATCAGTGTGATAAAACCACCTGCGAAACTATCACCAAGTGTGACACTGTGATATAATAATATACACTTGGTTGGTTCAGTCTCTGAAACAAAAAGCCTCAAAGACCCTGGGAATCTAATGAACATAGCTCTGCTAATGAGAAGTCTGGGGGTCCCTCAGGATGGCCTCAGGTTGGACAATGGTTGCCAAAGAGACCAAAGCATGACTGGAAGGGTGACACATTCAGCCAGCTCAAGGAAAAGGTAAGGAGGCTATAGACTGAGTTACTCAGCAACAGACAATGGCTTAGCTAACCATGGCTATTGTTCTGGCATCCTTTTGTTGCTGTGATAAAACACTCTGACCAAAAGCAATTTAGGGGAGAAGAGAGCTTATTTCATCTTGCTAGTTACAGACCGTCACTGAGGGGAAAAAGCAAGATCTCAAGGCACAAATCTGAAGGCAGGGCTACCTGCTCTTCCAAGCGGCACTAGCCATGACCACAGAACTCACTCACAGTGCAGGAGGGACCACAGAAGCCAGGACACACTGCTTGCTGGCAAGCTCACCAGCTCATGCTCAGCGAGCTATTACAGCCCAGGCCACTTGCCTAGGATGGTGCTGTCTGATTTATTCAGGCTAGGTCCTCTCATATAAACTGAATTAAGGCAAGCTTTCACAGGCATGGCCAGGGCCAGTCTGATCAAGGAAGTTCTTCAGTTGAGGTTTCTTCCCACAGGACTCAAGGTTGTGTCACAATAACAATAAAAACTAACTGGGACCCCTATGAAATGGGACTTCCACAAAGACCCTGCTATAGTTCCACAAAATATAGCAGTCGTAGAGCTTCCTGCTCAGAGAACGCATCCATGGAATACGTGTGGGATATATCTTAGATGCATGAAGGACATAAGGTTCTGTGCTAGGAGAACTCCCAGGTAGGTGAACATGTCCATGTACCAGGAGGCTGAAGGCTGTCCTCAATCCACACAGGAGAAAAGCTCTTGAAGTACAAATACCTCCACTTTCCCCTACTTTTCCAACTCACAGTTCATATGGGACTGTTCTAGTGCTTTTCAGAGTAAACAATGACAGTATAGTTTAGAGGTATATATCTCTTTAGAGGAAACTAAAAGTGTATAGTACAAGTTTTTATCTTGTATTGCAAGATGCTATGTTTCCAAGTATCTTCTCTACGCACACTTCACACAGGTACTTAAATGAAAATGTCAGGGCCAGGCAGGGATTACCTCCCTACAAGTACTGGTCAGAGGGGCCTCGGGGTCACCCAGGGCCAGGCAGGGATTACCTCCCTACAAGTACTGGTCAGAGGGGCCTCGGGGTCACCCAGGGCCAGGCAGGGATTACCTCCCTACAAGTACTGGTCAGAGGGGGCCTCAGGGTCACCCAAAGCAGTATAG
This sequence comes from Rhizomys pruinosus, assembly GCA_009823505.1. Taxonomy (NCBI): domain Eukaryota; kingdom Metazoa; phylum Chordata; class Mammalia; order Rodentia; family Spalacidae; genus Rhizomys; species Rhizomys pruinosus. Next base: position 7,271,306 of record VZQC01014413.1, on the reverse strand, counting down.
CCACAGCTGCTCCCATTCCTTTTAGTTGTTCATCATTACTTAATGCTAAGAAGTTATTGATGAAGACACCACACACGTTAGCTAAAGGACACAGAGAATCAGTCTTAAACTGACTAGGAAACTCTCTGCTGCCTAGTTTTCAGAGTACTAGAAGGAACTGTGGGGGCTGCTGGGGGAAAGACAGTGTTCTTAGCCCATGGTGGATCATGGGTGCTGTAACAGTGCCCTGCCAGGCAAGGTGTGCCCACTGGCAAATAGTGGAAGGGCTATTTATGGGAGTAACCAAATGTTCTCCTGGTGGATTAAGGCCTGCTCCACAGGAAAGATTTCATGCCTGGTGTTGTAAACATGTTCCAAACTAGAGAAGTCATAGGCCCTAGGGAAGAACCTATTGATGTTGTTTTTTAAAAGGTCATACTGTCAAACTGCCTTCCATTATTTATGTTTATATCCACAGATTTGTGCTTCTCCCAACCTTGGTTACAGAAGCTCCTTACTGCAACAGGCAATGATTAATATAGTGACTCAGAATTGTTCCAGTGCTGCTAGTAACTAATTGTGAGTGCTCTGCTCTATATGTGATATCCAGAACAACCTCTGCTCTCCCCAGAGCTCAGAGAACAGTATAGATGTGGGGGCAAGAAGAATGTCAGATCTGGAGGACAGGCAGGATGCTGCGAAGTGCTGGCCTCTGCACAGAACATGTGGCTGTACACAAGAAGAATGTCAGATCTGGAGGACAGGCAGGATGCTGTGAAGTGCCGGCCTCTGCACAGGACATGTGGCTGTACACAAGAAGAATGTCAAATCTGGAGGACAGGCAGGATGCTGTGAAGTGCTGGCCTCTGCACAGGGCATGCTGCTGTACCAAAGAAGAATGTCAGATCTGGAGGACAGGCAGGATGCTGTGAAGTGCTGGCCTCTGCACAGGACATGTGGCTGTACACAAGAAGAATGTCAGATCTGGAGGACAGGCAGGATGCTGTGAAGTGCTGGCCTCTGCACAGGACATGTGGCTGTACACAAGAAGAATGTCAGATCTGGAGGACAGGCAGGATGCTGTGAAGTGCTGGCCTCTGCACAGGGCACGCTGCTGTACACAAGTACACGTGGCAGGTGTGTTTATCTAAGAAGCCCTTCGCAAGATCATGCCAGCTAAGAATTCCAACATACTGGAGAGATAGCTCAGCAGTTAAGAGTACTGGCCACTCTTGCTGAGGGCCCGGGTTCGATTCCTAGCACCCACATGGCAGCTAATAACCATCTGTAACTCCAGTTCCAGGAATCTGATGCCCTCTTCTGATCTCCATGGGTATTGATCAACAGAAGTGCACTTACACACATGCCGGTGACACACTCATACAATAAAATAATAAATAAATAAAATATTTTAAAATTCTAGCATGGAGTGCAGAGGAGCTACTGAGGTCCTGTGCATAGCTGAGAAGCTACTGGCAATTAATGGCTGTGGGTGAGTCACTTTCCTAGGAGTACAGCCAGTGGTAGGCTCCCCGTGTCCCAAATGTATATGGGCAGCACTAACAAGACTCAGTTGATAAAAAAAAAGAAGAAAAGAAATCATAAGAAGAGACATGAAGATGGGAGGGAAATAGGATGGAGGTGTCTAGGGGAATTCTGGATGGGGAAGGGAGAGTTGGGTATGGTCAAGACACTGTATACATGTACGAAATTTTCAAAGGATACATGAAAATAAAAAACTAAAGAGTAGTAAAAATATTTTCTACATCTTAGCAAGTATTCACCAATGAATATGATTATGTATATATTGGGACGCATCCTTTGAGGATTTGTTTACCTCTTAAAGAATGGATATATGAAATTCGTAATCTCATAGAATAAGGTCTATGAATTTCAGCTTCCTAGGAAGAGTCTACTATGTACGTTTATCACTGACAAAAGGGTTTCCCCCAATGGTCAATAACCAATGTGCTGACTTTTCTTTCTTTCTCTCTTTGTTTTTTTTTTTTAACCTTTTCAAGACAGGGTCTCCCTGTAGCCCCAGCTGTCCTGGAACTCACTCTGTAGACCAGGCTGGCCTTGAACTCACAAAGATCCGCCTGCCTCTGCCTCCCAAGTGCTAGGATTAAAGGTGTGCGCCACCAAGCCCAGCTTAACTTTTCTTATAGATATTGATTTGTATGTCAGATTGTTACTCCAAACCCACAATTTAAAATATTTATATGACAAACTGCAGTGCAATTACCACAAATTTCTATACCACTAGAAGAAGGGATATGGTGTGATAAGGAAACAAAAAGCAGGGCTAGAGAGATGGCTCAGCGGTTAAGAGCGCCACTGCTCTTGCAGAGGACCCGGGTTTGATCCCCAGCACCCACATGGTGGCTGAGAACCGTCTTTCACTCCAGTTCCAGGGGAATCTGACACTCTCTTCTGACCTCCACAGCATTGCATGACATGGGTGCACAAACCTACATGCAAGCAGTACATTCATACACATAATAAATAAATAAAATTTAAAAAGAATGCTAGCCTTAACTGTATTTTTAAAAAATTTTAAAAAAAGAAACAAAAAGTAAAGTGTAAATGGTCAGGAAAACAAGCTGTCAAACTAGATGTTTCTGTAATTTTTTAACTTGTTTTTATTTATGTGTATGAGTATTTTGCCTGTATGTATGTAAGTGCACCATATGCATGCAATGCCCTCAGAGGCCAGAAGAGGATGTCAGATCCCCTGGAAATGGAGTTATAAATGATTGTTGGCTACCATGTGTGTGCTGGGAAGTAGCCCAGGTCCTCTGCAAGAGCAGAAAGTGCTCTTAACCACTGAGCCATCTTTCTAAGCCCTCAACTATTATTTAGTAAGAAAGTAGTCTAACTACCAGAAACTTAGCTATATTTATGAACCACATCCATGTTTAATTTTTTTTTTTTTTTTTTTAGAAAGAAGTTTATTTTTTTTTTAACTTTTTTTTTTTTAATTAATTTTATTTATTTCCGTATGTGTATGAATGTAGTGTCTGCATGCAGGTCTGTGCACCCGTGTCGTGCAATGCCGCGGAGGTCAGAAGAGGGTGTCGGATTCCCCTGGAACTGGAGTTCTCCTGGAATTGGAGTTTCAGACGGTTTTCGGCCGCCATGTGGGTGTTGGGGATCGAACCCGGGTCCTCTGCAAGAGCGGTCGGCGCTCTTAACCGCTAGGCCATCTCTCCAGCCCCCCATGTTTAATTAATCAAAGTATTATTTGTAAAAAAATCATGAGTTATATACATTTCTGAAATTTACAGAAGACCTAAGAGATTAAAAACACCCAAAATGTATCTATAATAACATGATATATGTATATACAGAAAATACTAAGAGAACAGATATTGCATGAAAGGACATAAACATACAAATCTCCTTTCTTATTTCATGTACACATATGTATACACTCAGCAATACAGAAAGGCACTATTAAAAATAAGAAAAAATACAGGATAAAATATTAGCTGGTTAGTTATAGGACTGTAATTTCAGGCTTTTTTATTGAATTTTTTCCTGTTTTCTTGCTTTTCATGTATTCATTACAATAAACTTCTATTACTTCCATAAGGAGAAAATGCAAAGAGGGTACACAAGGAAATGTCTTCAAAAAGAAAATAAACATAAGCTGAGCATGGTTCCACATGCCCATATTCTGCACTACTTTGGAAGCTGAGATAGGAAGATCTTAATTCAAGGTTTACCTGAGCTACATATGAGTACAAGGCTAGTCTGGGAAACTTTAGAAGAACCTATCTCAAAATAAAAATAATGAAAAGGGCTGGTGAGATAGATTAGTGCCAGAACACTTCCCTAACATGAGTGGGGCCATGGGGTCAATTCAAAATAACGCAGACACATGCACACAAAGCTTAAAAAAGCTAAATAAAAAAAAAAAAAAAAAAAAAAAAAAAAAAAAAAGCTAAGTCCTATGTGATGCAGATAGAGCTCATATAAACTAACTTATCTTTATACTATGTGAATTAACTTCCTTTGTGAGTATAAGTGTATTAAAATTAAGTGACCACAGGTTCCTCTGCAATTGGACAAACAGGAGTTTTAATTAGGACTCTGGTCATTTGCTTTCCCCAAAGGCTGACTGGATCCCTTCCTAGGAAAGCATCAGGACATTAGCTGATGGGCACAACTGCCTCAATGTTCTGGAGGTCTTGAATCAGGCAGAAAGTTCCATTGGGTTTTTACTCCCAGGACGGGTGTATTATGAGGTTAGTTGGTATGGATTAGTAACTCTGCTTTTAGAAGGAGGTTGATGAGAGGCTTAAGGCCCCTCTGGGTTTGGGGAGGGAATTGGTATTGTTCTTGGACTACATATGATAGGGGGTCCTTTAAAGATACAAGACAAGGGGTGGTGTCCTGCTACTGATGGTTTTGTAATGTCCCATACCTGGGGATGTACATTGGATAGGGTAAGGGTATGGAGTTCTGTATGTTATGGGGACCCCACAGATGCTGGTTAGTGTAAATGGGGATGGAAATGTCTCTCTGCATCATTCTGTTAATAAAGAGAATGAGGCCCTTCTGTCCAAAGTAAAAAAAATAAATAAATAAAAATAAATGACCACAGGTTCCTTTGCAATTGGGACAAACAGGAGGAGTTTTAAAATATACTTTTTAAAAAAAATTATTTATTTATTTTTATTTTTTATTTATTTTATGTGTATGAATGCACTGTCTGCGTGTAGGTCTGTGCACCAGCGTTGTGCAATGCCGCGGTCAGAAGAGGGTGTCAGATTCCCCTGGAACTGGAGTTCTCCTGGAATTGGAGTGACGGACTGTTCTCAGATGCCATGTGGGTGCTGGGGATCGAACCCGGGTCCTCTGCAAGAGCAGTCAGTGCTCCTAACCACTAGGCCATCTCTCCAGCCCTTATTTATTTTTTATGTGTATGAATGTACCGTCGGCATGTAGGTTTGTGCACCCGTGTCGTGCAATGCTGCGTAGGTCAGAAGAGGGTCTCGGACTCCCCTGGAACTGGAGTTCTCCTGGAATTGGAGTTGCAGACGGTTCTCAGCCACCATGTGGGTGCTGGGAATCGAACCCGGGTCCTCTGCAAGAGCGTCGGGCGCTCTTAACCTCTAGGCCATCTCTCCAGTCCCACAGGAGTAGTTTTTATTAGGACTCTGGTCACGTGAGTCCTTCCCAGGAAAGCATCAGGACATAAACATAAGCTGATGAACAGGAACAGCCACCTAACCCAGCCACATCAGAGGCAAGTTTTGGACAGAAGGTGCCACAGGGAGGAATTCTCAGTGAAAGCCTGATGACCGCTAACAAGAATCATCAGATCTCAGTCCTACGCAAAAATGCGCCCTTCCCTGACTGATAAAATGCTAAGATGACAGAAACTATAGTTTTTCTTTTTCCTAACACAGGGAACTGCTCTCCAGTCACTAATAACCAACTAATGCACAGCCAGGCAGGAAAAAAATTGAATACACACTAGAGGCCGCCAGTGATAAATAAGTGAGTTTCACACTAAGAGAGATGCAGGTCCACAAAGAAAACTGGTCTGGAAGCTGCCAAGCCTCAGCCGCCTTTTCAGCTTTTGGCTAAAAATCAGAAAATGGGCTTTTCCATCTATAAGACTGCCTTATTATTTTTTAATGAACTAAATCATGAGAAATAAGCCAAATGCAGAAAGACAAATGCCATGTTTTACCTATGTTCAGAGCCTAGACTTCAAACTATATGCACATTTAACATATGCTTACAGGTCCTGAAACTAGAAAATGGATCATGAGGGGGTAGAAAGAGATCTTAAAGGGGCAGGAAATAGAGAAGGCAACAGAACCTGTGTAATATGAAGGCTTAAAGGAGACTAATTTGGAGGAAGGAGAAAAGGAACCTACCCATGAGCAAGAAGATGCAGTGATGAAACGCTGCACTGTGTATATGCATCAGTACTTGTGACAAAAGCTTCAATAAGGAGGAGGACTGAGGGTGTGGACCACCACAACAGGGAAGTTGAGGCTGCCAGGGATTGGAGGACTGGCCTCATTAAATAAGGAAGAGGTCTGAGGGTGGCCGGTCACAACAGGGAAGTTGAGGCTGCCAGGGATTGGAGGACTAGTCTCATTTCTCTGCAGTAGGCAAGAAGACAGCTTTCTTTCTCCTTTGCATTAAGTTTAGGAGCCCAGCCCACAAGACAGGACCACCTACATTCAAGGTGGGTCTTCACACCTCTGTTAACTGAATGTTAACCTCTGTTAACCATGCCTAGAGATTTGTTTCCATAGTGATTCTAAATCCCATTAAGTTGACAATCAAAATTAACTGTCTCACAGTATGCTAACCTTAAAACTAATTTTAAAAAAAGATGGATCTGCATAGTTTAATATTAAGCAAGGTGACCCAAACAGAAAGAAAAAAGCCACATGTTCTCTTTCAAATGAAGATCTTGCTTTCCAATTTACAGTACATGTATAACTAAATGTGTGCAAATGTGGATAATGCCTAAAAGTATTAAAAGACCAAAAGAGCTAAAAATAGGGCTAAGGAATGGTGGGGGCATCAGCAAAGGGACATGTTACAGGAAATAGGGAAATGTACTGGGAAGATTAGAGAGTTAGGAGCTAGCTGGACAGAGGGGTGAGAAGAGGAGAGCAGAGGAGAGCCTACTAAAACACTTTGTTTAAAAATACCATAATGATATCTAATACATTGTATGCTAAGGAAAAATGTAAAGTCATTGAAACAAAATATTATGAAACACAAGAAGAATCTTATTTTACTTCCTAACTAGAGCATTCCGGATCACAGTAAGATAGTGCTGAGTAAAGGCAGTGTGTGGGTGAGAGTAAGAAGCGCATACTGTCTTAGGGAGAGTGTTGTGGGTGGATGTTTGTGGGGACTTGGGAGGTTTTGTTTCTATTTGTGTTTGGCTGTCCCTTTGGTGTTTGGAAACTAGCATGCTATCAGTCTTCAAGGAAGGCACAGCCCTCTCCAGAAACAAACACCACCCTGTGACCCTAGGAACAAGGATACAGGCATAGGACCCTCAGAACCTCTGCTCAGTTAATCTGATGACACTGTCTAAGAAAGGAGAGACAGTTGGGACTATACCCACAGACCCCCATGGCCAGCTCCCCTAAAGGCAAGCCCTAACCTGTTCTCAGAATGCAGACAGCTGTAGGTCTACCATCTAGCTACTTCTGTAGCTATTTGCCAAGCCCATGCTCCAGCCTCCCCACTTACTCTAATTATGAGGCAGAATGGAAGGAAAGGAAACACATGGGAAGGAAAAAGGATACCTTGGACTCTGGCTGAAATCTCTAGTCAGGTGAGAATTAAGAATTCAAATGCAATTAACAAAATTTTCTGTGCATGTTGCCTATGCAGAGATAAGCTTCTTTTCATTAAGTAATATTTCAAATAAGCAAGGTAAAATACCAATGAACCATTTTTAAGGCCTAAGCACCTTCCTCCTTCCCTAGTAGAATCAACAACGTTCTATGAGTCTCACAAGCAATTTCATTTACAGTCAAAGACAGGTCTTTGACCCCCTTCCGCAATGCTGTGACTCATGTTATTCTATCAGAAGGCATCTCTGGGACCACCCTACAATCTCAAAATAAAGCTCACTAAAGTGACAAAAACAGGGGCTGGAGAGATGGCTCAGTGGTTAAGAACCCTGGATGTTCTGCAGAGGCTCTGGGTTTGAATCCCAGCACCCACACAGCAGCTAACTACCATCCATAACTCCAGTTCCAGGGGATCTGATGCCTTCTTATGACCTCCACAGGCACTGCATGATGTGGGTGAACTTACACACATGCACACAATACACTCATACATATAAGATAATAATAATAAACTTTTTAAAATGACAAAAACAAAAGAAACAAAAACCTCAAACCATCTCTTTGAGTTGTTCACTGAGAGTCACCACAAAAGGCTGTCTACTGTGACAGATTCCTCCCCGGAGCCAGCATCTATTGTAGATCCTCATGCTTCACTCTATGTTAAGAACCCCTTTTTAATAAACTCCACCTCTGCCTCACACTGGCTTATCCTAAAATTCTTTCTGCTGAGTAGTCACAGATCTAGCTTTGCCTGAGTGGAAATCTGAAGGATAAGGGGCCTCCTTGAGCTGCTCGGCGGGTTGCATCTAACACTGACAAATATATTATTCTTACCAGATTTTTAAATTTTCAATTGGCCAGAGCTCTCTCTTCTTGTAATTTACAACCCAGAATACATATAGATAAAAATAATTAAAAAGATGTCTTAGCAATCAGAACAGATTTCAGTGCCAGTCTCTGATTCTCTTCCTGAATAAAATAAATCCTAAAAATTATTTTACTGGGTAAAAAGCATGCTTTCAACCTATAAAATAAAAGCATAAAATTTCCATGGAAGGGGCTGGAGAGATGGCCTAGCAGTTAAGAGCACTGACTGCTCTTGCAGAGGACCTGGGTTCCGATCCCCGGCACCCACATGGCAGTTGAGAACCGTCTTTAACTCCAGTTCCAGGGGAATCCGACGCCCTCTTCTGACCTCCATGGCATTGCATGACATGGGTGCACAAACCTACATGCAGACAGTACATTGGTACACATAAAAAATAAATAAAAAAATTTCATGGATGACTTCTGATCTTCAGTAACTAAGCAGCATGGGGTGATCTTGTTGCTAAGATGAGATGCTGAAGTCTTCAGAAACATACAACCAAGCCTTCATTGAGGCTACACATTGGTGGAACATGCAAACAGGTGATCCAAATTGTTGGGAGGAATGTTGAAGAAAAGGAAGAGAAGATACAGGAACAGCCAGGAGAAGCAATCTGAGCAAATGGAGCAGGATATGCCGACCACAGAACATACCCTGGTGAGGTAAGAAATTCAGTCACAAATGACCCTGGTTCATGTCCACTTTCTCATGTATTGGCTTAAGAGGCTCTGTAAAGAAATTCATTTTTCAATGAGAATGATCAAGAGGGAGGGATTAAATAGGGTACACTATGTATTTTCTATTGTTTAACCACCTGTTCCTGGCTGCTAGTATTACCTTCAAAGATAAATAAAATGTCAACTAAGAATTTGTCCAGATAAGCAAAGCACTGTGCATAATTTCAACCAGAGTTATCATGGTGGAGGACAGCTTAGGAAATTCTTCCTAATTTAACATTGTTGAAAAAAGAAGTTATAAGTAAAGGCTTCTGGGGAGACAGACACTGGAGCTGAATTTTGAGAGACTAGGCTATATTGCATATGACATCTGAAAAAAGGAGGAAATGAATTCTAGAAATTCATTTTGTTAAAAAATATATATTTCAATGCAATCCCAATCAAAATCCCCATGAGCTACTTCACAAACTTGGGGAAAAAAAATCCTTAAATTCATATAGAAAAACAAAAGACCCCCCCCCCAAATAGCTAACACAACTGAGTGAAAAATGCAATACAGGGGGGATTGCGCTACCAGACTTCAAGCTATATTACAGGGCCATAGTCATAAAGACAGCCTGCTACTGGCACAAAAACAGACCTGTTAACTGACCAATGGAACAAAATTGAAGACCCAAACTTGAGCTCATACAATTTCAGCCACCTCATATTTGACAAAGGGGAAAAAAAACCTTAATGGAGGAAGGATAGCATCTTTAGCAAATGGTGCTGGCAAAATTGGATCACCATCTGTAGAAGAACAAAATTAAAACCTTACTTCTCACCCTGTACAAAAATCAACTTCAAGTGGATCAAAGATCTCAATGTGAAACCTGAAACCCTGAAGGTGACAGAAGAAAAAGTTGGCAACAACCTACAAGACATAGGCATAGGAAAAGACTTTCTAAATCAGACAGCAGCTTCCCAGGAGATAAGGTCAACAGTTGACAAATGGGACCTCATCAAACTCAAAAGCTTCTGTACAGGAAAAGAAACAATCAGTGAAGTGAAGAGAAAACCCACAGAGTGGGAGGAAATCTTCACCAGTGAGACATCTGACAGAGCATTAATGTCAAGAATATATAGACTACTCAAAAAACAAAGAACTAAGAAAACAAATGACCTACACAAAAGATGGAGTAAGGAGCTGAACAGAGACTTCACCAGTGAAGAATTAAAGATGGCTGAGAAACATCTTAAAAAGTGTTCAACATCCTTAGTAATTAAGGAAATGCAAATTAAAACCATGCTCAGATATCTCACTCTGATACTACTGGATAAGATAAAGAAAACAAAAGACACCAAATGCTAGAGAGGTTGTGGGGAAAGGAAAACACTCATCCACTGCTGGTGGGAATGTAAACTTGTACAACCATTACGGAATGCAGTGTGGAGAACCCTTAAAAGACTCAAAATGAGCCTACCACCTGACCCAGTCATACCACTCCTGGGTATGTACACAAAAGACTCATCCTATTGCAAAGACACACACACATCTATGTTTATTGCAGCTCTCTTCACAATAGGGAAGAGCTAGAACCAACCCAAATGCCCCTCAACTGAGGAGTGGATGACAAAAGTGTGGTATATCTACATAATGGAGTACTATTCAGTGGTAAAGAAAGATGACATCGTGAACTTTGCAGGTAAATGAATGGAACTCGAAGCCATTATGCTAAGTGAAGTTACACAGTCCAGGAAAAAAAATGGTTTCCCTCATTTGTGGATGCTAACACCAAATCCTCAGATGAAAGGCAAGCTGAACAACATTCTTGTTATATTTCTTTTTATCTGAAAGCAACTATGTAGTTATAATGTAAATCTCTTAACGGGCTCTAGAATCGACCCACCACTTATTTTCAGACTCTGAAATTACTGTATATGAGTGGAAGGTATGTATTCATATTTTAGAGTAATATAAAATTAAAGGAGGAAAATGTGAATTTCTAAACATAAAAAAAAAAGACTGAGAGAAAGATGTAGGACATTTATGGGAGAATGCATGATCTGGGGTAGGGTATGGGGAAGGGAAAGGGGAATATGTCTAGATTGAACTGAAAAATGATGTGCTAAATACACAAAACATCAATAAAAGCATTATATTTAAAATATGTTGATGCTAAAATACATTCTTTGATAAGAACAGGGGCATCTAAATGTTTTTAAGATAATAAAGTGAGTTGAAAATTAGTGTTTCAATGACACAAGGATTTTTTTGAGGGGGTCTTTTTGAGACAGGGTCTCCCTGTAGCTCTGGCTGTCCTAGAACTCACTCTGTAGACCAGGCTGTCCTTGAACTCACAGAAATCCACCTGCCTCTGCCTCCCAAGTGCTAGGATTAAAGGTGTGCACCACCATACCTGCATGATACAATGATTTTTTTATAATTATTTCTAAAAAGTATTAATGTTTTAACTATCCCATCCTTTCATGAATCCTCCAGCCCCATCCAGCATATCTGGTGTCAAGTGGCCCTTTATGTTACCCAACAGAAACTGAGGAAACTTGACATTCATGGCAAAACAGGACCAAGATGTGCTCACTGGACACTCACCTTATTTATTTTTTATTTTTTATTTTTTTGTCTTTTCAAGACAGGGTCTCCCTGTAGCTCCAGCTGTCCTGGAACTCACTCTATAGAGCAGGCTAGCCTTGAACGCACAAAGATCTGCCTGCCTCTGCTTCCCAAGTGCTAAGATTAAAGGCGTGTGCCACTATGCCCAGCATTGCCTTCTTTATAGTCCAAGAAAAAAGCACTGCTAATTTAGAGAATAGTCTAAACATTAAAAATAATTGACACTTAATAACTGCATAAATTTATGTTGGATAGTACTGATCAAATCAGTATAACTGGCAACCTTTGTATTGTCAACCTCTGAAGTCCTATTTTCTAGTTATTTTGAGATTTATAATAAATTATTGCAACTGAATCACCTGCTGGGCAACAGAACCACAGAATCCTAGAACTTACTCCTACCATCCTTCCTGTCCTCTTGTTCAACAGCATTTGGGCACCTGCTGTAAGGTCGCACCATGATCTTACTCTTGTGATGGTAAAATGTGGTCTGCTTTACCTGAAGGAAGCTGGCTGGGATTCTTCTACACTTTCTTGACCTTTCTGGCTACTTAGGCAAAGTTGAAGTTTGTAAGAAGAGCAGCTCAAAATTTTCACAGACTACTGAGCTGGGCTGTCAGAGGTAGCTCAAGGCTCATCTTGGTGTAATTACCATTTGTATAATTAGCCCTTGCCTAGACTGAACTCCAGCTGCCAGTGTTCTGTCTCTAGCAATGTCTAGGACAATGTGAGGGCAAGTACCACGAAATCCAGACTCTTATTGGGCTTACTCCTCTGGATCTCTCCAGCAATACAGACCTCAATTTTAAGCAAGAGAAAACCAAGCAAGAAGTATCTAAAATGTGTCTGCAGGCAGGCATGATGCACATGTGCATAGTGTGCACAAAAGCCAGACGGGCCACCCTGCAACTCTCTAAAACTATATGGGGCATATGGCAACAACGTAATTTCTATCAACCATAATTTCTTAGCTCAGTAATCTAAGATTCTACTGTGCATAAGCTAGTAAGTATTTAAGAAACTTGAGTTCTTAAACTCTACCAACAAGTACAAAAACAATTCAACACAAAAAATAAAATTAAAAGAGCCACATGATACTCAAAACTTTTGACAAATGGTCTTGGTTTTTCTTAAAAAATCATCAGACAGTAATTTATTTCTGAAGACTCCATCCAAAGAACAGAAAGGGAAAAAGAGTTCTGTCAGGAACATACTTTATGAAATAGAATAGCCATAAAGAACAATGCCTCTGATTAAATTTAGTTGTAAACTGACTTCCTGCAGCTGCTAAAAACGATCTTGCTCTGAAAATTTATTTTGAGTTCAGGCATGATCTGACAAACACAGCCCTTTGCATACACATCCATCCCTCCTCCAGTACCCCCAAATGATTCATAGCCATGCATGGATAACTTTGAGATCCGTGATTTATAGCATTTGATAACCAATGGATTAAAATGTATTACTAAACTAATCTAATCAATAATTCAAAATAAATATACCCTCACAGTCTGTTGTGTAAGGTTCTTTAATACCAAGACTTCTGTTGTAAATTCTCTTTTAAATGTGCTAATCATTTCTCCTTTCCATCATTTTGATTCAAAGATCCAATAATGTTGGCATGCTTACAGAGCTCAGTAATTTGGCTGCATAAATAGTTTTTAATAGAAACTTGGTGAAGCAAATCACTAATCATTGCTAAGGCTACTTTATGAGAATTAAGCAGAACCAAACACATTTCATTCTTAAGCAAAGTTGTAAGTTTCTATCCTATGTTAAAGCATACTGAAAATGCATTTTCTGAAAATGTATTTCCTTTAATGCTTGAGAACAGTGAAAATAAATCGCATCACTGAAAAGTCTAGTCAGAGGGAGACTGAAATTGTTAAGGGTTTTTGAGATCACTATTTATGCTCAGATACTTAATCTCACCTTATTCCATTAAAATATACATGTATTGTCTTATTTAATAAAAAATCAAACAGGGTCGACGTAGCATTTTCAGAACTTTTACTTATATAGTAAATATAGACCTTATATATTATTCTTTGTGATTATTTAATCTCTAGTGTTCAATTGACAACTTCGAGAGTTGTTGGTTATAATTAAAAGAAGTGACAAGCTTCCCAAAGAAGCATGTGCAAAAACGTTGATGGGTTCCAACAGAAGCATCTGTTTAGTAATCAGGAGCATTAATTGTACTGAATGAATAAACAAACATGTGGTGTCCAGTATGCTAGAACCAATCAGAAGCAAAAACAATGAATTGCTGAGACACACGTTAACATGGAGGATGCTCATGAGCTTTTGAAAAAAAGAAGTCAGGCCCAAAGGACTACAAAGTGTATGAGTCTGTTACTAGACATTCAATTGAGTAGGTCACCATCAACTGCAGAGGGATAGGAAGTAACTTGTGGGATGACAGATACGTTTTGTTGTTGTTGTTGCTGTTTTTTCGGTCTTTTCGAGACAGGGTCTCCCTGTAGCCCCAGCTATCCTGGAACTCACTCTGTAGGCTAGGCTGGCCTTGAACTCACAAAGACCCGTCTGCCTCTGCCTCCCAAGTGCTAGGATTAAAGGCATGCACCACCACGCCCAGCAACAGACATGTTTTATACTTGACTGTGGAGGTGTGTATACAGCTGTACACCACTTCAAAGACAACTGAACTGCATGTGTATAATAATTTTATTAGATTAGATTAGATTATACCCAACCAAAGCTTAATACAAACAAAAAGGAATTAATGGGCAAACACCACAATGTTCATTCCAATCACTTCAAATACCACACAATACAAAATCAAATTCTATAATTATTTCTTATACTATTCTGCTAGTGGGTCTAAAAATCTCAAATTCCCATAAAGTCACAAATCACATACATAAATACACACACTCACATACATGTATCCACATACACACATGCACTCACACACATGTATACACACACACACACACACACACACACACACACACACACACCCCAAACCATAGACACATACACCAAATCTGTCACACAAAGCACTGATGTTCATGATGAAAACTTTTCTCAGATACTATCAGTGAATTCAAATGTAAGCACTTCAGAATAAGACTCATTTGTTAGGAACACAATATAATGTAGAACAGTCTGTTTTAAGGGGAACATAAACCATGAGTGATTCTAGGCAAAAAGCATGATCTTTTCAGATATAAAATGTTTCTGACTTACACATCAGAAAAGACAATTATTATATAATAATATTATATATTATACAGTGTTTCTTTAGCATTAACCTACTTAAAATAAGTGATGTGATACAGAAGAAATCTCCAACTGAAAAATAGCTTAGCCATGGTGACATCGCTGCTGTTATCAATGAAAATCATTAATTCAGTAAATCTTCAGATACTCATTAGTGTACTAGAATGACATCTAAATATGATTAATTATGATTGCTGACTTCTAGACGTTCACCACCTAGTGAAGGATAGAAAATACATCTTCACATAGCTAAGTCACAAGATAAAATGAGAAAGTAAATAATTAAAAAGCATTATGCAAAGTTAAAGGGCAATAAATCACCAGAAATGTATAATCTAGTAAAGGACATGAGTCTTTACACCTCTAAATCAAGGTAAAATAGGAATGCAACACTGTGATTCATAATTGATATCACAGTGTACGAGACGTCAAGTCACAGCAGGCTGGAAGGAGAGGGGTGCTTTCATGGAGCAAAAAGCATTCTAACTGAACGCTGGTGCACACAAAAGACCTGCTGTAAGAATCAGTACTGTCCTCCATTAATGATACCCAGTGACCGGCACAGCACAGGATCTGCAGGCACTGATTGCTCAGAATAGCTGATCAGAATAGATCCTGAACTGTTTCACTGTGTACTGGATTAGCCATCAAAATGGGCCCAAGCAAAATCAGGCCCAGGAGAAAAATCGAGGGCATGCATAGGACAGTGAGCAGTTCTGTTTGATTATAAAACAAAGGAGAAAACTGGCCGTATCTGAAAAGGCAGCCTTGACTCTCAGGGTAAAGGAAGTTCAGATTTCAGGAAACCACAAACACACACACACACACACACACACACACACACACACACACACATAGATACCACATGGAAGTAGAATTTTCTCTTCATGTCTCATGGTTTGGTATACTGATGTTTTCTCTTTACATAAGTATTCTGCACTGTGCATTACTTTTTACTACTCTTTCAGGAGAACATACAAACAATGAGTCGAATCCTGGTCCCTTCACACAGCTGTATCACTGTACTCAGTCTCATTCAACCCCCCTCCCCTCACTCATTCTTTCCCTGCCCACTCTCTTTCTCTGCCTGATTTGTGCTCTTCTCCAAATTAATGCCAATTATACTTTCCTTTTTAAAATTTATTATTTGTGTGTGTGAGTCCTTGCATGAGTGTGGGGGGGGGGCGTGTCTGAGGCTGGCAAGATGGGTCAATATATAAAGGCACTTGCTGCCAACCCAAAAGACCCGAGTTTGATTCCTGGAACCCATATGGTGTAAAGAGATAACCAACTCCTACAAGTAATTCTTTGGCTTTCACTCTCATAGAGGTTCAAATGCATGCACATGAACACACATGTATGCATATATACAAACAAAAATGTATGTTTTTTTGCAGCCTTATCAAGATTGATATATAACTTAAGCTACTGTGAATGGATTCTCACCCCCACACAGATTTCTTTCTCAGCAAGGTTATTATTGAGATATAGAGAGGGTGCTAATCTCTGTGTGTTGATTGTGTATCCTGAAACACTACTGAGAGTGTTTACTAATGATAAGAACTTTATGGTGATGTCTGATGGATCTTCTAAGTATAGAATCAAATTTTCCATGAATATGGATAATTTGACTTCTTTTCCTCTTCCTTTTATGTTTTCCGTGTCTTATTGCTCTAGCTAGGACTTCAAGCAGTAACCTGAACTGAAGAAAAGAGAGAATGGACACCCTTGCCTCATTTCAGATTTTAGAGAAAATGTTCTCAGCACCTGCACATTTAGTATACTGCTGTCTGCAATTGTTGGACATGGCATGTATCAGGTTGGGATATGTTCCTTCTATTATTTAGAATACACTTGCTATAGGACTGTTCAAGTAGACTTTATTTTTTATTTATTTATTTATTTTTTTATTTATTTATTTCTGTATGTGTATGAATGTACTGTCTGCATGCAAGTTTGTGCACCCGTGTCGTGCAATGCCGCGGAGGTCAGAAGAGGATCTCGGACTCCCCTGGAACTGGAGTTCTCCTGGAATTGGAGTTTCAGACGGTTCTCAGCCGCCATGTGGGTGCTGGGGATCGAACCCTGGTCCTCTGTAAGAGCGGTCGGCGCTCTTAACCACTAGGCCATCTCTCCAGCCCTCAAGTAGACTTTATAATGTTAAGGTATGTCCCTTCTATTCACAGCTTCCTCAGGGTTTTCATCATGAAAAAATGTGGATCATCATGGAAGGACTTTTCAGCATACATTGAGATGACCATGGTTTCTACTACTAAATCTATTTATATGCTGAATTACACTTAATGATTCATGTATGTTGAACCAAATTTGTATTCCTGGGATGAGACCAATTCGGGCATGATGTTTGATCTCCTTAATATGTTCTGGAATTTAACTTTAAAGAATTTTATTGGAAATACTTTCATCTACATTCATCAGGGAAAATGGGCTATAATTCTGCTGTGTATCTTTTATCCCGTTTTGTTAGTAGAGCAATGAAGCCTTCACAGAATGAGCTTGGTAGTGTTCCTGCCTTGGCTATTTTGGGAAATACTTGGTGTTAGGCCCTCTTTAAAGGTCTGGTATAATTTAGCAGTGAATCCGTGTGGTCCTGAACTTTTCTTTGCCAGGAGGGTTTTTATTAATGCTTCAACCTCACTGATTGTTAGGATCTGTTTTACTTGTATTTTCTTTGCTTAATTTTGATAGGCCATGTGTTTCTAGAAAATTTACCCATTTATACTAGACAGCAGGTATTTGGAATGTAAGTTTTCAAAGTACTTGCCTAGAATCTCTCTATTTTGCTGGAATCTGCAACGTCCTGTCTTGATCCTGCTGTGCTGGTCTCCCTGATACAGCCTGGGTAGTCCAACAATGGTAATCAATACTCTGAAGAGGGTGAAACCCCGGTAGTAGCTCAGTCCACAAGATGGATGTCTCAGCAGTCCCCATCTGACACTGAAGGTTTGGAGGATTCTTGGAGAGACATGAATTTTCAGTCCATATTGGAAGGTTGAAAAGCTGTCTCATGTCTTTGAAGGATGGCAAAAGCAGTGGCAGCTTCAGCGTAGCTGCACTTGCCAGGAAGAATTGCAGACAGGCAAAATGGCTGTGCTCTTCTTTTTTTTTTTTTTTTAACTTTTTGTCTTTTTACTAAGATCTCAAGTTGTATACCTTAAATTCATATGGCAAAACAAAAGATCCCAAATAGCTAAAGTGACCCTGAGTGAAAAGAGCAATACAGGGGGGGATCACTATTCCAGATTTCAAACTATATTATAGGGCTATAGTCATAAAAACAACCTGGTACTGGCACAAAAGCAGACCTGTAGAGCAATGGAACAAAACTGAAGATCCAACCTTGAGCTCATACATTTTCAACCACCACATATTTGACAAAGGGGCCAAGAAGACACAATGGAGGAAAGACAGCATCTTCAGCAAATGGTGTTGGCAAAATTGGATCACCACTTGTAGAAGAATAAAATTAAATCCCTACCTCTCACCCTGTACAAAAATCAACTCCAAAAAGATACAACATGAGCCTACTACCTGATCTAGTCATACCATTTGGGCATATACCCACAAGACTCGTCCTACTGCAGAGATATAGGCACAGTCATGTTTATTGCAGCTTTCTTCACAATAGCAAAGAGCTGGAATCAATCCAAATGCCCTTCAGCCAACAAGTGTATAGAAAAAATGTGGTACAGCTACACAATGGAGTTCTATGCAGCAGTAAAGAAAGTTGACATCATGAATTCTGCAGGTAAATGGATGGAACTAGAAGATATTATGGTAAGCGAGGTAACACAGTCCCAGAAAAACAAATGACAAATGGTATCCCTCATTTGTGGATGCGAACATCAAGTAAGGCAGAGTGAGTAACATTAATGTTATATTTTTCATTTTTAAAAGCAACTGTGCTCTTAGAATGTGAATTCCTGGGCTGAAGAGATGGCCTAGCGGTTAAGAGCGCCGACCGCTCTTGCAGAGGACCCGGGTTCGATCTCCAGCACCCACATGGCGGCCGAGAGCCGTCTGAAACTCCAATTCCAGGAGAACTCCAGTTCCAGGGGAATCCGAGACCCTCTTCTGACCTCCGCGGCATTGCACGACACGGGTGCACAAACCTGCATGCAGACAGTACATTGATACACATACCGAAATCTAAAATAAAAAAAATAAAACTAAAAAAATAAAAGAATGTGATTCCGCCAGGCGTGGTGGCCACGCCTTTAATCCCTAGCACTTGGGAGGCAGAGCAGGCAGATCTTTGTGAGTCAGCCAGCCTGGGTTGCAAGGTGAGTTCCAGGACAGTGGGGCTCGGGAGACCCTTTGTCTCAACAAGACCCAAAAAAAAAAAAAAAAATAAAGATATGTGAATTCCTTAGCAGGCTAGAATTATCTATACCCTTTTCCAAACTGTATAATCCTCTAGTACAAAGGTGGCGGTATTGTTTCATATTTCAGAGCAATGTACATATTAAAAGGAAAAATGGAATCCCCTAAACTATATTGGCAGTAACCTACAATTTATTTTCAGATTGAAACAATTTTAGTACTATGTATGACCTATATAAATGCATATGTTGAAAACAATAGGATTGGAGGGAACAAACAAAGCGAACTGGGGACAGGGAACTGGACTGACGCAGTAGAGTTTCTTCCCCCCCCCAAATATTTTCTGCTTTGAACAAACTTTGAAAAGAGATCAGAAGGGAAACAGAACATGGAGTGCATGTTACTTGGGTAGGGGGAGGGGGATGGAGGGGTGATGAGTCCATGGATTAACTGAGAAGTGATGTATGAAATGCACAAAAACTTCAATAAAAGATTTTAAAAAGTCATATTTAAAAGATCTCGAGTTTTTAGACTGAAGTACAATTCTCAGGCCTTACTAATTAATTTATTTCTGATTATATGTTCTTTTGGATGCTTTTAGGTCAAAGTGTTTAGCCCAGATTAACCACGGCTTTTGTTTCTTCAAGTCAGTTGAGGCTCTGGTCCTCCGGTTTTTGTTTTTTTTTTTTGGGGGGGGGGGGCTCTGGCTCCTCCTTTTAGCTTTTTATTTACCAGTTCCATCTACTCAGGACAAAGTCAGGTCTTCCTAGACCAGGCTTCCGTTTTTGAAGCATGAGCAGACTTTCCTCTTTATAGACTGGACACTGGCTGAAGTCCCATTAGTGGATCTCCAAGACCTCTCTGCACAGGAAGACTGGTGACTCACATTTGCAGGACATTTCAAGAGATGCCCCATGCATAGTTCCCTGGGACTTAGTTGACTGCTGACAGCAAGGAACAAAGTCATCCCTTAGGACCCTTCGCCAAAGTGGTATGGGCATTAAGTATGGTTGTTAAGCATCCAGAAAGGCTAAGTTACACTAGCCTGATACTTTTTTTTTTTTCTGGTTATACTTTCCTTTTGGATGTTTAAGGTCACACACAATAAATCCATATTAAACAAGGTTTTTGTTTTCTCTAGGTCAGGTGAGATATGGTCCCTAGGGGTTATTTGGTTTTTTTTTGGGGGGAGGGGGGACAAGCCCCTGGCTCCTTTTGGCTTTTCATTTACCAGCTCCATCCACTTGAGGACAAAGTCAGGTCTTTTTAGACCAGGCTTTCCTTTTTGAAGCATAAGCAGATTTTCTCTTATCTCAAATGGTAGGGACACAAAGGAGACTCAGTCAAGCCCTGTGCTGCTTAGGAAGAAATGAATAATGGATCATTTTCATTTTTTTCTTTTTGTCTCTATTCACTATTGTATCAATTATTTATCATTGCTTTCACAACAGAGAAAATGTACTTTTCATCAAAATAAAATCTGGTAATTGAAGGGAAGCAGCTTCAAAAACTGAAACAAAACGTGTGTGTGTGTGTGTGTGTGTGTATGTAGGATGGGTCCTGCGCACATCATTCCGAGTGGAATAAGTCACACAAACCTACGAGTACTGTGATATTATGCTTATAGAGGGTAGCTACAATACAAATACAATGATAAAGTTTGAACTGAGGAATGGTATCTGCCAGGAGCAGAAGGAAGGGGAGGGGGACAGTTCCAGAAAACAGATCATTTCAGCTAAACAAGGCAAGCAGGCTCCAGAGACCCAAAGTACAAACTGTGCATATAGTCAACAAGTGTTGATTACGCACTTGACAAGGAGTTCAATAGTGTTCTGACAACAAAATATTAATGAAGATACTGTGGAAGGATGGAAGAGTCAGTTTAGAACTGTTTCTGAGCACGTGACTCTTTTATTGAGGAAAAAAAGACTGGGTTATAAACTATCATATGTCAACAAAAAATCACAACAGAACATTTGAATGGCTAATAAACAGATGAGACAGAGACTCAGCATCTTAAGTCACTAAAGAAAGACATTAAAATCACAAAATTTTATTCAAAGGCACTGAACAGCTAACAGTAAATAAATAAAAAATGTACTGGTGAACGTGTGGAACAACTGGACTGCTGTGAGCAAGGAGAACAGCACTGTCACTTTGGGAAAATGATCTGTCAGTTCTAAGAAAGTCAATCATGTGTTTACCCTGTAGTCCCAATACTTCTTCTTTTGCAACTACCAAAGAAATTAAAATGTATGCTCAAAGAAACATTCGTGTGATAGTGCTGCAAGAAGCATAATTCCTTTGTAGGAGATTGGGAGAATTCCCTCTGTATCCTTCTGAACAGTTTGAGTTGTAATGATTGTAGGACCTCTTTAAAATGTTTAATAGAATTCTGCTATGAAACCATCTGGGCCCGGGCTTTTCTTAGTTGGGAGTTTTTTTTAATTATATCTTCAATTTCCTCAAATATTATGGGTCTGTTTAAACTGTCACTCTCTTCTTGGTTAAGCTTTGCTGGGTCCCAGGATTTCAGATATTCATCCATTTCTCTTAGCTTTTCAAATTTAGTGGAGTGTAGGTTTTCGAAGTATTCCCATGATTGTCTGGATCTTTTCTTTATCTGTTGTGATGTTTCCCTTTTCATCATGAATACTATTGATTTGGAGTCTGTTGCTCTTTCTTTTTAAAAATTTTTTTTTTATTAATTTTATTTATTTCTGTATGTGTATGAATGTACTGTCTGCATGCAAGTTTGTGCACCCGTGTCGTGCAACGCCGCGGAGGTCAGAAGAGGGTATCGGATTCCCCTGGAACTGGAGTTCTCCTGGAATTGGAGTTTCAGACGGTTCTTAGCCGCCATGTAGGTGCTGGGGATCGAACCGGCGTCCTCTGTAAGAGCGGTCGGCGCTCTTAACCGCTAGGCTATCTCTCCAGCCCTGGAGTTGCTCTTGACCCGGGTTCGCTCCCCAGCACCCACATGGCGGCCAGCCGAAAACCGTCTGAAACTCCAATTCCAGGAGAACTCCAGTTCCAGGGGAATCCGAGACCCTCTTCTGACCTCCGCGGCGTTGCACGACACGGGTGCACAAACCTGCATGCAGACAGTACATTCATACACATACAGAAATAAATAAAATATATCTGCTGGGTCACAGTTCATCAATCTGGAGGAGCCCAAGGCAGGAACTCAGGGGCAGGAACCTGGGGAGGCAGGAGGCTTGAACACAGAGCCATGGAGGAATGCTGTCAGCTGGCTTGCTCCCCTGGCTCATGCCCAGCCGGCCGTCTTATACCATACGGTACAAAAAGAGCCTGTCCAGTGGTGGCACCACCCATTGTGGCTGGGCCTCCCGACAATTGCCTTACAAACGAAGAACAATGAATCCAGCGATGGGCCACAGGCGCAACACAATGGAAGCCAATTTCCCCGAATTGAGAGGCTCCCTCAACCCAGTAGTTTCAAGTTGACACTCAAAAGCTATCCAGCACACACCTCATGGAACATTCTCCTCCCAAATCGACCACATACTGGGAGCACTAAATAAATCTCGACAAATACAAAAGGACTGAAATTATTCCAATGCATTTCATCAGACCACAGTGCATAAAGCTCGGATATGAACACCACAATAAGTCCAATTAACTACAAGAACACGTGGAGACAACACTAAATCCTTAATAATGGATGGGTCAGGGAAGAAATAAACAATGAAATAAAATTATTCATGTAGAGTGAAAAAGGACAATACATCAACAACAAAACCTTGGATAGCAGTCTTGAGAGGGAAATTAATAACCCTAAGTGCCCACATCTCAAAAAACAGAAAAGGAATAAATAAACAATCTCTAACACTGCAGCTAAAAAAACACTTGAGAGACATGAACGAATGAACCCTAAACCTGACAGAGAGGAAAAAATAACAAATGTAAGAGCAGACTCGATAAATAGAGAACAAAGAAAACAATACATATAATCAACGAATCAAAAGCTGGTTTCTTTTTTTTTTTTTT
>VZQC01014413.1:7231006-7246644 GCA_009823505.1 Rhizomys pruinosus | reverse complement strand
GGCCGAGATCCATCTGAAACTCCAATTCCAGGAGAACTCCAGTTCCAGGGGAATCCGAGACCCTCTTCTGACCTCCGCGGCATTGCACGACACGGGTGCACAGACTTGCATGCAGACAGTACATTCATACACATACATAAATAAATAAAATTAAAAAAAAAAGAAGGCAGGCTGGGCATGAGCCAGGGGAGCAAGCCACTGACAGCATTCCTCCATGGCCTGTGCTTCAGCTCCTGCCTCCAGGTTCCTGCCCTGAGTTCCTGCCTTGGGATCCCTGAGTGATGAACTGTGACCCAGCAGATGTAAGCTGAATAAACCCTTTCCTCCCCAAGTTGGTGTCGGTCAGAGTGTTTTGTCACAGCAATGGAAGACAAACTAGAACAAGGTGCTGAATAGAAAGTATAATCTCTTATGTTTGGGTGGAATATTCTGTAGATGTCTGTGAGGCCCATTTGGTGTATTGTACTGTTCAGTTCTGCTGTCTCTGTTTATTTTTTGTCCTGTTGGTCTATCCAAGGGGCCCAGGGGGTGTTAAAATCCTCCACTATTAATGTGCTATGATTAATCTGTGTCCTGAGGTCCTGCAGAGTAGTGTCTATAAAGTTAGGTGCACCAGAGTTTGGTGCATAAACATTTAGGATTGTGAAGTCTTCATGGTTAATTGTTCCTTTGACAAGAATGTAATGGCCCTCTTTATCTCTTCTGATTAATTTTACTTTGAGACCTATTTTGTCTGATATTAGAATAGCCACTCCAGCTTGTTTCTCGCTTGTAATATTTTTTTTTCCATCCTTTCACTCTAAGGTGGTGTCTGTCCTTGAAGATGAGATGGGTTTCTTGTAGACATCATATAGAAGGATTCTGTTTCCTAATCCATTCTCCCAGTCTGTGTCTTTTGACCTGGGACTTTAGACTATTAGTATTTAAGGTTATTATTGAGAGATGTGTATTGCTCCGTTTCACCTTATTTTTTGTTTGCGTTCTTGGTCTAGATTTGTATTTACTCTGTTATGCTTTTTTTGCTTTCTCTCTTTAATTGCTTAAGGATAGTTTCTCTTTTCCTCTGTTCTTTGGATTGCTTTGAGGATTTTCTGAAGTATTGGCTTCCTAGGCATGTATTCTTTCATCTTGTTCATGTTGTGAAAGAGTTTTCTTTCTCCTTCAACTATAATTGACATTTTTTGCTGGGTATTGTAGTCTGGGTTGACATCCAAAGTCTTTTAGCACTGGGAATAGTTTGATCCACCTTCTTCTGGCTTTCATAGTTTGCACTAAGAAGTCAGCTGAGATTCTGATGGGTTTCCCCCTTATATGTACCTTGTTTTTCTGTTATGGCTTTCAGTATGTTGTCTTTGTTTTGAGCATCTAGTGTTTTAACAATTATATGGCATGGAGAATTTCTTTTCTGGTCCTATCTATTTGGTGTTATATGTGCTTCCTGTATTTGTATGGGTTTGTCTTTTTTCAGTTTGGGGAAATTTTCTTCTATTATCCTGTTGAATATCTGGTCAATAATGTTGTCTTAGGATTCTTCTCCTTCCTCTATCCCTATGATGTGGAAGTTTGTTTTTTTCCTAGTGTCCCACATTTCCTGATTGTTCTACTCTTGTGTTTTTTTTTTTTTGTTGTTGTTGTTTTTTTTCATAATCTTTACTTGAGGATTTTAGATGTTCTGTGTTATCCTGCAGGTCTGATATTCTTTTTTCTGCTTCATCCCTTCAGCCTCTGAGGCTTTTTGCCATCCTTTCCTGTTGACTGGATGAATGTTCAATTTACTTTTTCATTTCATTCTGTGATTTCTTTAGTATTTCCACTTCCTGTCATTCTCATCTTGTAGCTCCTTGGTTCGTTGGTCATTTTCTTTTTTCTTTTCAGCCTGGGATCTTTTCAGTGTTTCCACTTCCTTCCTGAGTTTGTCATTTTCTCCCTTTAGTTCTTTCCAATGTTTGTCATTATCTCCCTCTAGGTCCTTCTTGAGTTTTTCATTCTTTCCCCTTGGTTCTCTAATTTCTTTGAATATGTCTACAACTGTTCTAAGGTCTGTGTCTTGGTTTCCTTCCAGGGAGATCTCATTGTAGGAATCTTCTGTAGGGTTGGTAGAGTTCAGTGTGGATTTATTCTGAGCTTTTCCCATGATGTGTTTTTTCTTTGTGTCTTTGACATGTGCATTTTTTGGGTTTTTTATTTCTTTGGATTCTGGTGCCTCAATGTTGGCTGCCCAGACTATAATCATTAATACTGTGCCTGCTAGATCCTCTGCACCACACCTCCACCAGATTGAGCAAGGGTGGGGGTGGGGTGGAGGAGTTGTGTTGCTACTTTTGCCCCTGTGCAGGTACCCTGTTGGCCAAGCCTCCATGGGGGAGGAGGGGTTCGCAAAGCACCATGGCAGGTGGGACTCACCTGGGCGCACACTGGTGTTGTCTCAATTGGGTTTTCTAGCACCCACATGCTAGCTCAGGATCTGTGACTCCAGTTTGGGTTTCTGATGCCCTCTTCTGACCGTCATCAGCACTGCATGCACACAGTGCAAAACATACACAGAAAGTTTTTTTTTTTTTTTTTTTTCAAATCTTAAACAACAAAGAGACTGGCTGTCAAGGACCCTGATGTAGTTTCCTGTGGTTAGGGAAATGATCACTGGAATGTTTAAGAAGTCATATCTTAATCTCAACAATCAATACCTTTTCTGTTTGTTTATCTCAATATCCTTTCTGTATGTTATTTGTGATAAAATATTATATATGGCATGTGGGTATGAGGCTCAGTTGACAGAGTACTTACCTAGCATGCATGAAGGCCCTGTGTTTGTTCCCTAACACTGCATCATCCTGACATGATAGAGACTACTTATAATCCACCACTTGGGAGGTAGAGGCAGGAGTATCTATTCAGGCCAGCCTAGAATAAATGAAGCTCTGTCTCGAAACCACTAAAAACAAACAAACAAACAAACAAAAAACCACCACCATGAACAACAACAAAAACACACAATTATATATGAAGTTTTGTTCTGTAAATTTTGGGCTCTGACTTAAACTGCTTCAACTGCACAGATGAGACAATTTGAAGATCAAAAAGAACGTTATCACCAGGCCTGGTGCTCACACCTAGAATCCCAGTGTTAAAAAGGCTGAAAACGCAGGATTACCCTGAATTCAAGATCAGCCTGGGCTATACAAGAAGTTGCAGACCAGCTGGACAAACAAGGCCTTATTGCAAAATACAAACAAAAATTATTATATTCTTTGTAATGAACTGAAATTTATCTAATACAGATCAACCAAGAGTTTGATTCTACAAAAAAATCATTCCCCCTTCAAAGTTTTCTAAAATTGGGTTCTGAGAGAACAGCAAGGACAGTCCTCCCTTATAAATAAACTTGTTTTTCTACTAATTATTTACATTATCAGCTCCACAAGAACCAGAACATTCTACTAAATGAAAACAGCCAAGTTCAGCATCACTTTCAAACCTTACATTGGACATCTCTGAGACACCTAACCTAGAGAACAGGTCAGTGCTGTGCAGTCTTTCTGCCTTTTGGTGTTTAGACCTCATCTTCTCCAGCACCACTTTTTTTTTTTTTTTTTTTAATTTATTTCTGTATGTGTATGAATGTACTGTCTGCATGCAGGTTTGTGCACCCGTGTCGTGCAATGCCGCAGAGGTCAGAAGAGGGTGTCGGATTCCCCTGGAACTGGAGTTCTCCTGGAATTGGAGACTCAGATGGTTCTCGGCCGCCATGTGGGTGCTGGGGATCGAACCCGGGTCCTCTGTAAGAGCGGTTGGCACTCTTAACCGCTAGGCCATCTCTCCAGCCCCCCAGCACCACTTTTAACTATTTTTCCTCTGCCTGGCTCACAGCCCAGCTTCTGCTTGGGGGCCTGTCTCCTGAGTCCCTACAGCAGTACATCTTCCTGACACTGCCTCTTGAGTCCCTACAGCAGTACATCCTCCCGAGCCTGCCCAGCCTCACCTGCCACCCTCAGTCTTCCCTTTCCTAAGGAGATGTGGAGGACCGGACAGTCCTGCCCAGCCTAGGATGTGCTTGGGTCCTACTCAGGCACCTGCAGGGCCCTGGTTCCATGAGAGACAGAGAACACCCAGAGCATTCAGTGAGTCCAGAGGCAGACTGATAAGAAGCTGAGAGTGCCCCGCCCCTCCCCCTGTGCAGACAGAAGAAACCAGAGCAGATCTCCCTCAGCGCTGCCTTTGTAAGCCTGTCTTCTCTGCTCCTGCTTCATCAGTCTTTCTTCTTCCACTCCACATGGATAAATACTTCATGTTGCCTTCAATGAGAAAGGATTCTTTTAAAAAATTCATGCTTGTTGCATAATTACAGGGCTTTCAATTGTAGATGTGGATGTTAATAAATAAACATAAGAACAAGGCCAGCAGTAGCCCACAAACTGTATTAGCTTTTTAAAGCTCATGAATTTTTTTGTTGTTCTTCATTGTGAAGCCTTTTTGTTAAAAATACAATTAGGAGGAATCATGCGTAGTCACCTGTATCCAATTAATTTTACTAGTTAGGGCTTAGATATAATGAGATTTATTCCAAGGATTTAATTCCAGGCAAGACAGTAGTTTCACTCATCACCCTCCTAGAGACTATAGCCTTCCCCAAGCCAGCCGTGTCTCAAGGCATCGGAGCAAGAATTACTGCAAACATCTTACAACCTGAAAATCAATGAGAACTACATTGCTTCATGAAACATCTTCATGTAAGGACAAACATCTATAAGATACATTATACACAGATTTGAAATCTTCTGTAGATATTACTTAAAATGTGTTGAGAGATACTACACTTCATTATTTTGAAATTAATTATGTTAAGTAATGGCAAAAAATGATAGTTATTCCTCAAATCTAGTCATCATTTACATCCAAATGTAAATAATCATACTCCCTGTAATCCTTGCTAGTAGTACCTTGGACCAACCCAATAAAAATAACCAATACAGAAAAACACATTGCTTTGTCAGCATTCTAGATTGTTCTTACAATCAAGAAACAGCTACAAAGTAATGGATGAATAACATTGCAATGCCCTGTTTTTAATTATGTCCATGACCCCTACTGGCCATTAGAGAAACAGTATGCAACTGCAGATCACCTGGCAGCAATCATGGCTACAGGCACAGAGCAAGGGAAGTGCACACCCCCGCCTCCCAGGCATGGTACCTTGTTCTGAACTCTCTGGCACATTTACAACAAAAATTTGGATAATTTTTCACACATTGTCCAGGTCAGGTCTTATTTAGAGAGAACTGCTAGAATTTGCAGGTATGGAGTAAATTAGTCAAAAATATTAATTTTATAGTCAGATTCATATATTCCCTATCCTAGGCTGTCACTATTACAATGTTTTTGACACTGCATCCAGTCCCCAGACACTAGCATTAGCATATCTGATCTCAAAAGAAGCATTCCTTCTCATGAGTAAGCACCCAACTGCTCTTAAAAAGCAGCTCCAAAATTAAAGAGCCAAAGTTAAACGTTTTGGTGCCACAAAGAAAAACACACTGTTCCAAACAACATATGCTTAATAGCAACAGAGGGAATGTTATGTCAACAAATTTTTATTTTTGTTTTAGCAACAAGTAGGTGATTTTTCAAATGCCAAACATTTCAACATAACAGACGAGGTGACAGAGATGGAGATACATTTCATAACCAATGTACTTATATCCACACTATAAAATCCTGTGTTTCCAGAGTTGGGCTGGAACAGATTCACACTGAACTAGTTCTGAAATCTGCTTCTAGCAATCTCTCATCTAAAAACATCTCACCACACAAGAATCAGGAAACTCAAGACAATGCAGAGAGCAAATCATTAAGAAATACACTCTCTCCAAAAATGTATGTGTGTATAACTTAGAAGTAATTAAGAAAGATTAAGTTCTACTGAGATTTAGTCAATGCTAATATATAAAACTTCACAACTTCTACATCAGAATAGATCTTTCTTTTAGAGGAGTCCAGTTTTTATTCATTTAAAGTGTTTGGATAACAACTTAAATGGACATTTGAAGTTATATATTAGCCAATTGTCAAAGTCCTCACAAATTTCAATATTTGATAATGGGACTTAATGAAGCTTTAAAGTGATAGAATAGGTTTTTTTCTATAAAAGAAGAATAGATGGACCTAACTCTACTAAGACACCTCTTTCTAAAATGAAATAACACAACACGGCTGAGCATCTGTCTCTAAGAGGAGGTTTCTATAAAGAACATAAAGGAAAAAGGAACAGTATCCATAAGATGACAAAACAAACGAAGAGCAGGCACTGGGAGTGGACAGGACTGGAAAGGAACAGTATCCATAAGATGACAAAACAAAGGAAGAGCAGGCACTGGGAGTGGACAGGACTGGAAAGGAACAGTACCCATAAGATAACAAAACAAAGGAAGAGCAGGCACTGGGAGTGGACAGGACTGGAAAGGAACAGTATCCACAAGATAACAAAACAGAGAGCAGGCACTGGGAGTGGACAGGACTGGAAAGGAACAGTACCCATAAGATAACAAAACAAAGGAAGAGCGGCACTGGGAGTGGACAGGACTGGCTAAGGGAAAGCATACCTTTCTCTCTCCCCTTCGGTGAGATCATATAAGCGGTTGGCACCTCCATCAGCACAGGCTCTTAGTAGAGCTTAAAATAAAAAGAACAAAGATCATTTAAATATGAGGCACAAAACAATGTCTCTCATGATCAGCACTGAAAAGCAGATACTCAGAAATGCAGGCATACCTACCCTAATCCTTCTTGAAAAGTCCAATCTGTCAATACCTATGATTGGACTTAGGATTCTCTCCCATGCCTGAAAAGCATTTTGATCTGAAAATTCTGCTCATAAGTCAGCTAGTCAAGCTGTGGGAAAAGTAATTTATCCCATGAACCTAAGTACAGCTTACTGGTTAATAAGGAAACAGTAGTCATTCATTAAATATGAGAGTGCACATGGCCACCAGCTCTGGACAAGACGAGCAAAACACCTGCTTTCTCTTTTTAAATCTTTTTAAGTGATACATAAAGATGTATATGTTTACTATGTATAACATAATGTTTCAGTTGTGTATACACTGTGATATGATCATACCTAAGTAATCCATAGTACTTCAGAGTTAATGTTTTGCAGTAAAACACATCTGCTCTCTTAGCAACTTTCAGTGATATGATATTATTTCCTGTAATCACCATACAATACAATAGACCACCTGAACTTCTTTTTAAAATTTTATTGTGGTAGGAACACAAGATCAGATCTACCTTCTGTTAACTACGAGCACAGTGTTGTAAGTATAGCTCTCTAGAACTCATCTAACATCTGTAAGAGCTGAAACTAACCGTTAAGCAGTCAGTTCCAATTCCCCTGTCCCAAGAAACCTCTTCTCTGCTTCTACACTTATTTGAGAAACCTCATAAGAGGGTTTATACTTTATTTATTTGTGAAGTTTTTAAAAAAATATTTTATTTATTTTATTATTTTATATGAATGCATTGCCTGTATGAAATGCACCCATGTCATATAATGCCCATGGAGGTCACAAGAGAACATCAGACTCCATGGAACTGGAATTATGGTTAGTTGTTAGCTGCCATGTGGGTACTAGGAATCCAACCAAGGTCCTCTGCAAGAGCAGCCAGTGCTCTTTATTCCTGAGCCTATATTTATTTTTGATACTAGATTTTTCCACTCAGCATAATACTCAATATATTCATTCCATGTTTCTTTATTTTTCATTGGTTGATGAATATTTAAGTGTTGACATGGTTTGATTCCTGTGAATAGTGTTGCAGAGAACATAAGAATGTTAATAACTTCCTGTGAACCTAAATTGAATACTTTGGTCAAATATACACAGGGGTTTTCAGGATGCCATGGTAGTTCTATTTTAGCTTGTGGAGGACCTTCTGTACTCAGTAGCCATCCATAGTAGCTGTACCATTTTTTCATTCCCTTTACCATGTACCAGTGTCCCAGTTACTTTCATCCTTGAAAACATGCTGTATTTTAACAGCTGTGCACTGATATCGCATTGGGGCCTTGATTTGCATTCCTTTGATGACTGGTGACACTGAGCAGACCTATACACTGTTTGTGGATCTCTGGAGAATTCTCTATTCATTTCTATTCTATTCATTTACTTATTTTATGAGAGCAATTTTAAATGTACTTATCAAAAGAAACATCTTAAGACTATCAGATGAACATATTAAATAGTACCTTCACCAATAATTTCAATATATACATGTATATAAAATATACTGGACACCTTAAACTTACATGATAATTTAGTCTTTTATCCATTTTTTGATAAATGTATTGAATTTTTGTATGTTTCATACATTGCTCTCACTTGGTCTCAATATCCTTCACAACCCCTTCTTCATTGACACCCTTCAGAAGCCACCCCCATGGCATTCATACATTCTGTCATTTGTGTTAGGGCCTACTGTGCCAAGTTAATCTCCCTGGCCATTCCTCAGTGCCAGTTCATCCACTGAGCTCTAGTCAGCCTATCCAGAGTCCCTTCTTTAAGAAGGCCAATTCTTCCTCAACCAACCTAATCAGGTGCCAATATTTCTTCAGCTAGGATTAGGTTCTGCTACCCATTTCTGCAGTTCTGTGCTCAGTTTTTGTCTGTTTGAGCTTGCATGGGTCTTGTGCACGCTGACACCAATGCTGTAGGTTCATATGAGCAAGATCCCAGCAGCTTGTAGGTTTCTATTTCCACATGGTCTTGCACAACCACCCTGGCTCTTAAAATCTTTCTGCCCCAACTTCTATAATGTTCCCTGAGTCCTGGGTGAGTGAAGCTGACTATAGGTGACCTGCCCTTTTAGCCATTTTTTTTTTTTATTTAAAACTATGTTTGTGTGTGTCTGTATACCTGTAACTGCTGTGCCTAAGGAGGCCAGAGGCTTTGGATTCACCTGAGCTGGAGGTACAGAAAGCTGTGAGCTGACTGACATGGGTGCTGGGAACTGAGCTTGGGTCCTCTGTAGAAGCTTGTGCTCAGCTGAGATGTGCTAAGTTGTCTTTTCAGGCCCACCTTTATCCAGTTTTGAACCAGGTTACTGGTAGTCTGCTGTTGACTTATAGTATTCTTGTATATTTAGAAACTAAACAATTCTCAGAAATACAGTTCACAAATGTTTTTGCCCAGTGCACAGGCTGTCTTCACTCTACCTTTGACACTCACAAGACTTGGTATCTTCCCATGTGTCTATTTTTGTTTCTGTGGTTTTTACTTCGGTGTCATATCCATGAACTCAGCATCCAAGGTAAATGTTCTCCCCTATGTTTTATTTCAGGAATTTAATAGATTCAGCTCTTATACATGAATCTAAGTTACATGATCAAAATTCATGTTTTTAACCAATTTTCATCACTATGTGATGAATACAAATACAAACCTATCATTCTTCATACATTAACCAGAAAACTTTAAAACAATAGGTTCTTTCAGAACTAATTCCTCCTTAAAAAACATTTCCTTTACTCACAACCATTTTCTCCATGTTAAATATCCACAGTCTAATAAAAATATATTTATATGATTCATAGAAGGCTCTATTTAGTAAATTACTGTCTTTAAAAACATTGGGTGTTTGCTTTTGGTACTTCTGAAATGGTTCATAAACAGCAGAATAATGCTTTGAGGTATTTCTGTCATTAAGAGGAGTTATAGAATAATCTTTAGTGATCTCCATAGTTAAGGTTTAGTATATATACTGGTCAATGAAAAAGATGAGAGAAAACATAAGATTCTATAACATAAATAAAATAAATTAAAATAGGACCATTTACACTTATGGAATTACAAGTGAAGCCAGGGATATAACCCAGTGGGATCTGCAATACAACACACACACACACACACACACACACACACACACACAGGAAGCGGGTGGGGAGAGAGAGAGAGAGAGAGAGAGAGAGAGAGAGAGAGAGAGAGAGAGAATAAAATGTTGGTGGAGTTGGTGGCAGTGGTGCTTCTGGTAAGGAGACGGTATAAAGAATGAGTTTATTCATGACTGAATGTTTTCTAGAGAGAATATTAAATCACCTCAAATCCAGGTTAGTGTTTGCAACAATCCATGGAATTACAATTTCTTGCCAAATTGACTGGCACAGAAAGAGAGGTATTACACAGCCAGGCACAAGGAGACTTTACAGGTAAGTATCTTCTCCTGCCAGAAGCTTGAGACTGGAAACCTGGATCTGTGGTGGGTTCCCATAGCAAGCAACCCCAGGCCAAGATGAGAGAAGGAAGGCTTGGGGAACAGGGAAGACATTGGGTTGCCACTGTCATGAGAGCTAGTAAATTCTCTTTCTGGACCCAGGCAAGTTTGAGCTGTGTTCTAAGTCACTTAAAATAATGATAAAAAAGATTGAAAACTAGCACAAATATTCATTTTTAATTCAGAGACGAGTCCTCAAATCTACATTGAAACAAGCCTCGAGGAGGAGGCGTCATGACTAACGGCCATGGAAGCCGCCAGGGAAGCCTGGATGATGCATGGCCCAAGTCACTTGTTCGGGGACACAGTAAACAGACATGGATTAGGATGCTTTCTCTTTCAAGACTTTGTTTCATGTAGGAAAAAAAAAAAACTTTTATTCATTTAGGCGTTCATGAAAATATATGCTCTCCTCAAGAAATAAAAATTTACTTTGCTCAGAGGAGTACTGAAACACATACAAAATTAACTTCTGTTTAGAGAACTTTTTCAGAGTTTTAGACATAAGGTTTTACTTATAGTATATTTATATGCAATTATTAAGAAAGCTCACATTATTTGTAACATTCTGCAGATAATGAGTGGAATACTCATTAAATTTCAGTCAAGTCAGTAACATAGAACTGTCCTTATTTCAAGTGAAAATCAAGTGGTATTTACACTAAGCATCAACATGCATAATTCTGCCCTAATGACCTGCTTCATGCCATGTGATAGAGCTGTTTATTACCTTTAGTAAATACTGCTGTGCAAATCCTATTGTCCTTTCTCCTCGTTTCCTAACATACTACAGAGATGAAGCATGACACGTGGTCTTCCATGACCCTCTCTACAAAGTCCCTAATGAATTTTGGCTGTCACCAAAGACCCTAGAAATCTTAAGGAAACTGCCTAACATCAAACTGTTTTAAATAATAGCACAGGGAATTTTTTTTCTAAAATTAGGCAAAGCTCATTCTGTATAAAAAATGCTATGGAGCATAAGTAAAATAATCTTGTATGTGTAAATATTATATATATATATATATATAAAATAAAAAATTAAAAGAAAAAGTATTAAAAAAAAAAGTTGGGGTTTTTTTTGTCTTAGGCCAAATGTGGATTATTAGAAACAAGATCCTATGAGCTCTCAACCTTAACATTTTACTAATAACACTCGCAGGGATGGGATTATAACGTGGGACTCAGTCAGTAATGAATAAGGGAAATACATAAGCCATCATAGTTGGTGTTACTACAATATCTTGCTATGGCATGATTTACATTTGGGTCTGTTGAGTGCCTCTCTAAAGCCCTGAAGGACATTCAGTATTCCTAGCCTGTACCCATTACATGCAAATAGCACCTCTCAATATGACAACAAGGTATATCTGCAAAGGCCAAATGCCCGCTGGCAGTCATAGTCACCCCAAGCTGCCAAGCAGTGCTCCGACTGCAGGACACCTACTCCTAGGCAGGCTTATGGGGTTCCACAATACATGGCGGTAAGGACAACTGCTCATTGCTATTGTGTAGGCTTTCCGATTTAACCTCAGGACTCAAGAAGCTGTACTCTACCCAGCTACCAAAGTCAGGGAAATTAAAGTAATTGTGTACTAGCTTAATTGCCTTTGTATCTACTGAAGATGCACATCCTATTCAGTTAAGACTCTGTTGCTAAATTACTGCCTCCAGTGACAGAGTCAAAGTCAGGTCCTTCTGACCCACCTCTGGGACTGGATGATGAGTCAGATATTTTCCCAAGTAGATGAGGCCCATTTATCCTACTCATCCTACGATGAAGGGCGAGCCTGTGAAGTGACAGCTTCTAGTGTTCAGTTCAGGTCATCCTATAACTAGCAAGAGGTACAGGAGCAGAAGTGCCAATGACGGTAGCTGATTCACTTGGCCAAAATGCAAAGGCTTTAAGTAAAGCTTTGAAATAAAAAAATCACTTTGTTGATGAAAATATGTTAAAGAATGAATGCAGATGACTGCGCAGAGGGTTAGAAACGTTAAGCCTACTTGCCTGCTCCTTTCCCACAAGAATCACTTCTATCCTTTTCTGAATTGGTAGCAACAGAGGAACTGAGTTGTAAGGCATATTTCATATGACAGAATGCCCTGTTGCATACATCAAGTAAAACCACTCTGCTTCACACAAAAAATAATATATATTTAATTCATTTTTTTTAAATAGAAGGGGAAAATACCCATTCATTTTATACTTTATTCTTTCTTGTTGTCTTTGATGTTCTTATAAAAATATTTTAGGGCCAATGAGAGGGTTCAGCTGGTAAAAGTGCTGACAGTGCGAGGCTGAAGACCTGCGCTCCATCCCTGGAGCCCAGGTACAAGAGAGCCAAGTCTCAGAAGTTTTCCTATGAACTCCACGTACACACCACACAGCTTAAAAAGAAACAAAACAAAACAGTCAGGTGTGGTGGCACACACCTTTTATGTGCACTCGGCACTTGGGAAGTAGACACAAGCAGAGGCAGGCAGACCTCTGTGAGTTCAAGGCCAGCCTGGTCTACATAGAGAGCTCCAGGATAGCTGGGGCTATAGGGAGACCCTGTCTCAAAAAGACCAAAAAAAATTAAAACATATATTTGTAACATAGTTTGCTGATTGGAAGTTTTGAGCAAACATATTTGCTCTCTGGTCAAAGAATGATCATTAAATCTAAATGAAAATAAATAATAGGTTAACTTCAGCAATGAAACCTTAATGCCAATAATTAGAAACTGAAAAACCAATTAAATACTTCTACTCTCAACTAATTCGAGAATTTCACATATTTACTTTTCTTCTAATGAGCATAATCATAAACTAATCTTTCTGCTTAAAGAGAAAAAAGGAGTGTATGAGAAGGTTAAGAAGTATATCCAGAAAAGTGCCAGTAACTAGGTGAAAGCCAAAACCAATAGATAATTACTCAAAAATTCACTGTGGATCTTCTGTAGGCCAAGATCAACATCCCTGTGAAACAGAATAAAGCAAAGAGCTTAAACACAACAGTGGTTCTGCTATGTTCTATTCCATTTGTGGAGCACAGGTTGGGTTTTGGTATATAGGTGCGGTGGTTTGAATGAGTGTCCCCACATAGGCTTTAAGTATTCAGACATTTTGTCTCCAGTTGGTGGCACTGTTCTTGGAGGTCTTAGAGGTGTGGCCATGCTGGAGTACAT
Organism: Rhizomys pruinosus; assembly: GCA_009823505.1. Classification (NCBI taxonomy): domain Eukaryota; kingdom Metazoa; phylum Chordata; class Mammalia; order Rodentia; family Spalacidae; genus Rhizomys; species Rhizomys pruinosus. The sequence goes on along the minus strand of VZQC01014413.1, from coordinate 7,233,211 downwards.
CATTGGGGGCGGGCTTAGTGTGCTTAACAAGCTTTTTGGTCTCCAGTCTCTCTCTCTGCTTCCTGTGCTCATTGTGAGATGTGACCCTCGGCTTGCTGCTCCAGCCCTGGCCACCATGCCTCCCTCCACAATGGACTCTAATTCCCTGGAACCATCAATCATAAGCTCAAATAAACTCTTCCTTTTATAAGTTCTCTTGGTCATGGTGGATTATCACAGCAACAGAAAAGTGACTAATACAATAGGCTATCTCAGGAATTCTTAAAACTAAAGCTTCAGTGTGTGTGTGTGTGTGTGTGTGTGTGTGTGTGTGTGTGTGTGTGTAAGCATTTGCATGTGTGTAAAGGACAGATGAGGATGTCAGGTCGTTTCCTCTAGTGCTCTCTGCCCTATTCCTCTGAGATAGGTCTCTCACTGAAATAAGAGCCCACTGACTACACTGTGAGCTCCTGGAATCCACCCAACAATGAGGGGACTGCAGGCCACTTTGGCCTCACCCAGCTTTTTATGTGAGTGCTGGGGCCTTGAACTCAGGTCCTCATGCTTGCACAGCAAGCACTCTTACCCAATGAAGCATCTCCCCAGCTCCGAGAGACCAACCTTAATTCTAAAATACACTTTAACAGATCAGTAGAAAACTTATATTGATATTTGTCAATAATATGCTTTAGACCAGTGTTTAGTCAGCTAAAATAATCCACCCAAAAGAGAAGCTGAGAAGTAAATACAGGAAATAAGAGCACAGTAAAGAGTCTCCACATAAAAGGAAAGCATTAACGCCTTTACTTTGAAGACTACAATATTCTCCCTTATGCAATACAGTTCAGTGGACACTATGAGAAAATTACAGAAAATATCCAAATGAACACAGATGCAAAACTCCTCCACACAATGTCAAATTCAGCTACACATTAAGAAGATTATTCACTAAGACCAGGTAAGGCATCCTTGAGACGCAAGGATGGTTCAGGTATGCAAAGAACTAAATGTGAAAACACTATTCAAAACTAAAGACAGCTGGGCATGCCTTTAATCCTAGCACTTGGGAGGCAGAGGCAGGCAGATCTCTGTGAGTTCAAGGCCAGCCTGGTCTACAGAGTGAGCTCCAGGCCAGCTGGGACTAAAGGGAGACCGTGTCTCAAAATACCAAAACAACAACAATAACAACAGCAAACTAATGACATTCTTTGATGGATGGAGAAAGAGAATTTGAAAACAATCAAAATCCTTTTATAAAAAACTCTCAAGAAATTACACATAAAGGAATGTAGGTCAATTCAATGTGTATGAAAAGCCCACAAGTAGCACTACTCCAACCCAGCTGTTAACACTGAAGGTTTTCCTGTAAGATCAGAAACAAGACACAGACACTAAGAGTCCCCATTTTTCTTTGACACAATGAGCATTTTAACCAGAACAATCGGGAAATAAAAGATATCCAAATAATAACAGAAGAACTGAAGTTAAATTGAGATAAATATACATGGAACTTCTTCAAAAGTTAAAAATAGACTGTCATGAATGCATGAAATTCAGTTGGGAACCCTGTTGGAGGGTTCCAATAAAGAAAGAGTATAAAGAGGATTAAGAGGGTCTATATGAAATGCACAAAAATTCAATAAAAGATTTACAAAAAATAAGTAAACTGTCATGTGATCCTCATTCAGGGCATATACCCAAAGGAAATGTAATCAGGATCTTGGACACATACCTGCATCACCATGCTGAACAGAGCATACTCAAGTTAGCCAACATAGTAGGAACACAATCATGCATCACTGAAGAACAGATACAGAAGTTTGGGATGAAACACAATGAATGCTACTCAGCCTGAAAGAGAGAATCCTGTGGTATGCAACAGCAGGGAGGGTACCCATGAAGTAAATAAAGCACAATTAGCAAAGCCCAGAAAAACGAATGTTGCACAATCACATTTACATGTGAGGAATTTTTTTTAATAATTTTTTTAAATTTTTTTTATTTTATTTATGTGTATTCATGTACTGTCTGCATGTAGGTCTGTGCACCCGTGTCGTGCAATGCCGCGGAGGTCAGAGAGGGTCTCAGATTCCCCTGGAACTGGAGTTCTCCTGGAATTGGAGTTACAGACGGTTCTCAGCCGCCATGTGGGTGCTGGGGATCGAACCCGGGTCCTCTGCAAGAGCAGTCGGCACTCTTAACCGGTAGGCTATCTCTCCAGCCCCT
>VZQC01014413.1:7206282-7219749 GCA_009823505.1 Rhizomys pruinosus | reverse complement strand
TGACCCAGTAATACCACTCCTGGTAATACCCAAGACTCATCTTACTGCAGAGATACATGCACAGGCTATATTTATTTGCCGCCTGTTCAACAATAAGCAAAATACTGGAATCAACCCCAAATGCCCCTCAACTGATGAGTGGATAGAGAAAATGTGGTACTGTACACAATGGATTCTACGGCCAGCTCAGAAAGACAACAATCATGAACTTTGCAGGTAAATAGATGGAGTTGAAGACATCATGTTAAGTGAAGTAACACAGTCCCAGAAAAACAAATGACAAATGGTATCTCTCATAGTGGACGCTAGTCCAATAACCAGTTATAAATATTTCTTGTGGAGAAGGGATGCATATTAAAAGAAAAACAACGAGAAATACTGCATCAGAAGGCTGACTGAAATAGTGACTCGGAGGGGTGGGGGGGTGGGAGAGGGACATGGGTGTATATTCGATTGGGCATGTTTAATTGACATGAGTTCAACAAGTATCCCAGTTTTGCCCAGACTCTGTCTAACAAGATACATGGTGTTTTTAGGACTTAGTAAAAGTAAATGTGGGCATATTGGACAACATTGGTTGAAGAGGATAAAAACGGTAAATATGCATCTGAGTTTAATTTGGTGATTAAATTGCTTTGCCACATTAGCTTTAACCTAAAATCTGGATAAACAATTACTTTTGGGATTGGTATAAACAATTGTTCTCTATAATTATCCTGTCATATAGTGTCACCTGGTAGCAATCTCTTCACCTATAGAATGATTTAACTCAAAATGAACTTTGTTTCCCAAGTTAATCACATCAAGTAACGCCAAAAAAGCATGGGTGAACTTGATGAAATCTGTGACTGAATTCCACCCTATAGGTATGTATAAAACAACTGCTTTTTTTGACTATCATGGTCAAAATAACGCCATTAAATAAAAAAGGGGGATATAGATAGATATGAAAAACTTTTTGTCAAAAAACCTTGCAACCCAAAATCTAAAACTAACTATGGGAAAGGATTTGTATGTTCCAACAGGCCAGAGTATCACCAACTTAATGGCTGAAAAAAAATGCAGCTTTGCAGTGAGTAGGATGTACCAGAAAGTGCCAGCAGAAAGGTTGACTCCTCTGCGCATTGAAAGGGAAGAAATGCCCCAGATTGCTGCAGACATCAGGCCCCTCTGTGGATCCTACTAGTAACACTATTTTTTAATGATTCCTAACGAAGCTTACCTTAGGTGCTGGCAAAGGTTTTAAAACAAGAGACGTTTCTTAACTCCCCCCCCCAGAGAGAAAAGAAGAAAAAAGAGGATGGGCAGAGGTCATTCTCCGGGTAGATTGGAACCAGCTGTGTAGAGAGGTGTTCTCTTGTAAAAATCAGTAAAACGGGCCGTGCTTAAGTAACTATGGACATGGAAACGGAAAGGAGGTTTCTATCAGAACCAAATAATGGACTAAAGTCCCGTAAAGCTGTGCACGTAAACAAAATATATCAATACGGAGCTCTGACATCAAACAATGGATTATTCTACCAAGAGATGTTGGCCAGGGATCCAAGCCCCAACAAATGGTAAAGGACTCCTTGCCTGTAAACTGGGATATCTGCAAGAAGAGAGGCCGTAAGGCCCTGCTGTTGAAGACCTGATGTAAACATGGAAAGATGTATGGAGACCGCACTTGCAAGTATATCAGAGGGTCTCTGGGATGCCAGAGAGTGTTTACCAAAGACCACTAAACCAATAAAGCAAATATAGGTCTCCTTGAGTCAAGCAAGACTCCCTCGTCAACACCAGCTACACCACAATCGGCTGGAAATACTGTGCAGCAGTGGCAGCCATATTCTGTATAATCCCAAATACGTTAATTGGCTATTGGCTCTCTCCTTGGAGGAATAACCCCGGGCTGATGCCACAAGCTTACACCTCTAATGTTAGGAGATGTTTATAAACCACACGAAGACCCTGCCATACTTGACAGAAAAAATGTAGATCATGAATTGAAATACCATCCCAAACATCTGTGTTATACCAAAGTAACCCACCATAGCAATTAGTAACTGTTTAAATACCCCATATATCTAATTGCGTGTGCTTCAATGTAGGATCGAAAGGCTATATATTAATACTGTTTAAATACCTAAATATCTAATTGCATGTGCTTCATTAGTAGATCGAAGGTTAAGCCCTGGACAAAGCTGCAGCCCATGAAAGAAAACAGCCAGAACTGACTAGAGACCAAGACATCAGATCCAGAGAAAGTAGAGTGTTTTGCTTCTCATGCCACGTGTGCCCCTTTTCTAAGCCCAGGGACACAATCTGCAGAGAAGGAGTGCGTGCTAGAATGGAAGGGCTTTGATTGGGGTTAAATGGTTGAAACTACAATAATTAGAACTGGACCAATCTCATTTGATCAACTTGATTGAACATACAACCTCACCCCACTGCTGATGGTGGGGACCCATGAGCTGTGTGGGTCGGTTGGACACAACTGCTTGCAAATTGGTTTTTACAATGAAAGGATGCTTGGTAACTCACATTATCTACCTATTTGGTAAAAAAAATGAAAACAAAACAAAACAAACAGAAGAAAGAATCAAAAAATTATGGCAGAATACGATCGCCGATGGGGTAGGGGTGGGGGGGGGGGAAGGGGAAGGGGATTTATGCCTGAACTGAATGGGAAAATGATGATGAAATACACAAAAGCATCAATAAAAATAAAAAAAAAAATAAAAAAATAAAAAACAAAAAACAATCCAGGCATGGTTGCACACTGTGTAATGCGCCCTCTCAGCAGGCTGAGAAGGTGGGACAAACCTTCCCTGGGGCTCAGTGGCCAGCCAGCCTACTTGGTGAGCTGCAAGCCAGTGAGAGACTGCCTGCGGCGGGGGGGGGGGGGGTTGCAAGACATCTGAGTAACATGTCACAGACCTCTGACCTCCACACGCACATGAACAGCCAACCAAACACAGGTGTCCCTGTACACACAAATATCCATACAATATAATTCATTCATAATTTCCTGGGGCTGGAGAGAGATGGCCTAGCGGTTAAGAGCGCCTGACCGCTTTCTTACAGAGGACCTGGGTATCGATCCCCAACAACCCACATGGCGGCCCGAAAACCGTCTGAAACAAGCTCCAATTCCAGTAGAAATCCAGTTCCAGTTGAGTCTGAGACCCCTCGTTGACCTCCGTGGGCATTGCACAACACGGGTGCACAAACCTGCATGCAGACAGTACATTCATACACATACAAAATAAATAAAAATTTAATAAAAAAAATTAAAATATTTTATTTATTATTTTTATTTTATGTGTGATTGTATTGTCTGCATGTGTGTAAGTGCACTGTGTTAAGCAATGTCCATGAAGGCCAGAAGAAGGTGTCAGAATTCCCTGGAGGTGGAGTATGGAACAGTACATTACTTCTGTGTGGAGTGCTGGGAAGTGAACTCAGAACTATTGCAAGAGCCGCCAATCCTCTTTAACTACCGAGCTATTTCTTCAGCCACTTTCCTATAATATTCTCTCTCCTCTCTCTCCCCTCTGTTTTCCATAGTGGCTGCACAAGTTTACATTCCCACCAGCAATGGATGAGTGTTCCCCTTTCCCCACACCCTCTCCAGCACTTGGCATCATTTGTTTTCTTGATCCTAGCCAGTCTTACTGGAGTAAGGTGGTATCTTAAGGTGGTTTTAATTTGCATTTCCTTAATTATTAGTGATGTTGAACATTTCTTAAGGTGTTTCTCAGCCATCTCTAATTCCTCCTCTGTGAAGTCTCTGTTCAGATCTTTGCTCCATCTTTTGAGTGATTCATTTGTTTTCTTTCTTCTTTGTTTTTTGAGTAGCTTGTATACTGTGGAGATTAATGCTTTGTCAGATGTATCTGCTGTGAAGGTTTCCTCCCATTCTGTGGGTTTTCTCAAGGAAACAATAAAGGAAGTGAAGAGAAAACCCACAGAATGGGAGGAAACCTTCACAGCAGATACATCTGACAAAGCCTGGATGTTTTTAAGTGAGTTCCTGAGATCAAATTCAGTCTGGATGCTCAAAGACAAGTACTTTACCAACTGAGCTCTAGCCTTCACTCAAGAAAATTATTTTTAAAAAGAAAATCAAGGGGGTTGGAGAGATATGATCAGTGGTCACTGGCTACTCTTCCAGAAGACCCAGGTTAGATTCCCAATACCCAGGTGGCAACTGACAACCATCCAGAGCTCTAGTTCCAGAGGATGCAATGCCCTCTTCTGGCCTAGGCAGGGCATTGCAAACACATGGTCCACTAAAATACATGCAAAGCACTAATATACATAAAAAATAAAAATAATACATAAAATTTAAAAAGTGAAATCAAAGGATAAAGAAGTGGTAAATATATAAGTGAAAACGTTAATCAATTTTAGTCACTTGAGGGTAAGAAAAACTGAAGCCACAATGTCCTTATATACTAATAAAATGGCCAACAGAAAATAATGTGATTGCTTTATGCATCAAATGCACGCAAAAAAGGAAAAAGCCTGGCACACTCATACATTGTAGTTAGGAACAAAACATGGCAAGATCATTCTGGAAAACACATAACATAAAAGTAACTGCGGAACTACAACACATCTGCACTCCTGGGGATAAATCCCAGAGAAAAAAGAACATATTCACACAGATGTGCAGGGGCATGCTCATGCAATCTGGATTCCTTAACCGCCCCTCACATGAAACCACCCCAGAAGGCACCTATCATGCAGTTGGAGAGAGCAATCTTGGTAGCTCATGGTTAACAATGAAGAAGAATGAATGACCACGGAGCTCGTGCAGCAATCCAGGTCCTTCTCTGGAGAACAATGATGGCTGAGACAAAACAATCACAAAGGCTTCTCATGAATCTGCTGACATAATTTTCTTTAAATGACAAAACGACAAAGTCTCAGAAGTAAAAGCAGGAGCATGGTTATAAAAGGGCAGCAGCAAGGAGACCTGCATGGGAGGAGGAGCTGTACTCAGCCTATGGTGGTGGGATCATCAACTTGCACATCATGAAACAGTATGGATGTGAAACTAAATGCTCAGTCACACTCAGGAGAGGGAATCTGAGTAACATGGTACCAGTGAGTAATAGTGGTCCCAATGTCTTAATTTCCATGTCATCGTACTGTGTTAATCTTGCAAGATCTTACCAGTAGGGGAAGTCATGAAGGTGTGGGATAAGATACACCTTGTTTTGAAGTGGACTTTCTTACTGAAGGGCTTGACCCTGGGAGAGAGGAGTCAGATCCAGCAACTCTTCCAGTTTACATAGAAGGAGGGGCTAAGGGAAAAGCCCAGTGTAGGTGCAAGCCTTGCTGGAAGCCACAGGTGCCATGTTGGGGGAGGAGACATAGGCGTAAAGCCAGCCAGGTGGGGCTAGCTGGCACTCACCACTTTGCCATGATGGGTGGAGGTCAAGGAGTCTATGCTGGACTCTGGGGAGACATGAGGGAAAACAGATTCGCTGCTTGGTCATAAGTGATATCTTGTCCCCATTTACTCTGTGAGCAAGACTGAATAAACTCTCTAGTCTCCCTAAGATTGGAGAGTCTGCTCCTTGATTTGCCTGAGAACCAGGTAATGGGAGAGGCGGGACATTACATGCGTGGGTACTTCTTGGGTGAAATCTCTGCTATGGAAGGGAACATGGGATTGCTCTATTTCCTGAAGTTGCACGAGACAAGTATCTTGAAATGAAGTGACTAATTATAAAATGTAATAATAATAAAATATATGTGTGGCATGCATATATGGATATTTTGGAGTGATGCAAATTGGAAGGAATAGCAACAAAAAAACAACAACAACAACAAAAAAAAACTGGGTCAAAGAACTGAAACAGTAAACTTCTGCATCAAAAATTTTAAGAGAGACCGAGAAAAAGACGAAAAACATGTATGGCAGAATGCATGAACTCCGGTGTGGTGGGGGGCAAGGAAGGGGGAATGGATCTAGATCTGATTGGGGAATGTCACATGAAATGCACAAAGCTTCAATAAAAAATTGGCTTTGAAAAAAATAATAATAAAGGATACTTCTGTACAGCAGCTCTGAGAAATCTTACTGAAGATAGCAGAGCTGCCTTTGATATAAGATAGTGACTGCTCGTCATTGCTAAGACGTATTTTAGAAAGAAAAAAAAAAAAGCAAAGATTTTTTTTCAATTAGCAAAAAAGTAGAAAATAAAACACTTGCATCCATTAAAGAGTATACAAGGCCCTGAAAGGCAGTGGCCGCTGTGAGATACTCCGAGAGACACCTGCTCACTGCATGCTTAGCTCTACAGTAACCTGAAAAACTTGCATTCCCTCACTAATCAGAGAGGCAGAATGATTTGCCAGGGTTCCTAATGGATTTCATGGTTGCTTTGGGGTGAGAATCTAGATTTAGAAAATAAGGGGAGTTTTTGTTTATGTTTTATAGAATTATAATTAGTATATTATTGATTGCTGATTTAGTACTTAGGTCCATAAAAACTAGATGATTTGGCATATGCCCGATCCTTTAAGATGGCTTAGTGAAATAAAGTGAGGTATAATAGATGAAAAATTTCAAGTTTAAAGGTATAAGAATACTCACTACACTGAACTTGGAATTCAAAGCACTTGAGTGAGTTGGGGAAATTGGCGAAGAGAGACGGGGTACCGCTGCCACCTATCAAGCACTTCACAGAACAATGTGCTGAAAGAGCCTGGCAAGACAAGAACATAGGGATGAGAAGTCCCTTCATCAGCACCGATGCTCTTTAGTCCTCTACAGACACCTGACCATCACACCTGGTACAAGGTAAACACCTGATAGGCCCAGGTCCATCATTAGAGCACAGGAAATTACGGCTGGTTTAGAGCTAGGAGAAACTTAATGGCTATTTTGCATGTGCATGTGTGCATGCATGCGTGTGTGTAGTATTTCCATTGTATCTGATTTTTAATATATTTTCCCACCCCAATGGTGAATATGTTTTCATTCAATTCATCATTCCCCAACTGTTTCAAAATCCCAAGAAGTCTAAATGGGTTTCCTGCCTCCTGTCATTTTCTGCTCAATCTCCCAAGCCTGCTGCAGTATCTCACACAGAGCAGTGGGTGTTCTCTAATTGCTTAAACTGAACCGAATACACAACCCAAATATCTTTCAAAGAGGCTGGGGAGGTGACTCAGAAATTAAAAACACTGCTGCTCTTACAAAGGACCCAGTTCCCAGCACCCACATGGCAGCTAACAACTGTCTGTAACTCCAGTTCCAGGGTATCCTTCTTCTGACCTCTGTGGGTAGTGCATGACATGAGTCCACTTACATATATGCTGGCAAAACACTCTTACACAAAAAAGAAAAATAAATGAAATAATCAGTGTAGAGTTTTGTCTTTTTGAAACAGGGTTTCCCTGTAGCCCCAGCTGGCCTGGAACTCACTAGACTGACCTTAAACTCACAGAGATCCACCTGTCTCTGCATTCTGAGTGCTAGGTTTAAAATTGTGTACCAACACCACTGGCCTAGATTTAAAACAAAAACAAAAACAAGAACAAAAACAAACAAACAAACAAACAACCACTTTTTATCTTATCACAGGAGGATACAAATAGATCTGTGGGGCACTGAGTCTGTTAAGTATTTTCCCACAGGGATCTACATGAAAATTCTAGCATGAAATGGAAAACAAGATAAGTTTACTACTAAGTGTCATTTTGTACTTGCGTCATACAAAGGATGCACATCTCCATCTGTGCCTCCTCGCCACTGTGCATCCTTTTCAGCAAAGACGTGAAATAACTCATATGAGGTAAAACCCAGAAGGAAAATATCCCTAGTGACTCTAATCCTAAAACTTCACTTTCAAAAGTACAAATATATAAAATGCATATTATACACTTAAGCTACACAAAAGAACAAAGACCAGATGACACATGTGTGAGCTGCACCTGGCACTGCCAGGCCCATCTTTCAGCACTTGGCAGTGAGTAGATTCCAAACTTCTATCCCCTAAGTCCTCCCATGGCCCCCATGGCCCCCGTACCCTAAAGACCAGTGCACACTAAGTGGGTTGAGGATTCACCCTCACACCTCAGTTGTTTTGTTTTACAAGGCATGCACCCACAATCACTCACAGTATATATAAAAATGTGTCACGGTGTTTACATTTTTAAACAAGGTGCTCCAAAGTTTCCTTTTACTATTGAATGTTTAAAGGATTTTACAGATTTCTATTTAAAATTGTAAATTCAGTTCACTAGATTCACCTAATTCAGAGTTAATGAATATATCAAAAGATTGATCATTTTAAAACCCTGAAATTACAGCAATTATCAATTATATGCATGATTCTGCACATACAAAATATTTTCCCCCTGGATGTAATATGCCTAAATGGATAGTCACCAGGTCCTAGAATATGCACATTATTAATCCAACTATATCATATCAAATTACTACTAACAAGTACAGCAATTTACACAGAGTGAAATTTCATTTAGTAGTAACAAACTGAACCAGCTCCATGGCCTGTGTTTATATATGTGGGAATGCAAAGGAGATGCTTATGAGTTAGATCAAGTTTATCATGGAAGACACCTTTCAGTCTACTAGTGCACATGTCTACTGCTCTGGATGAGGAGGTCTCAGCTATAGCACAGACCCTGGATGGATCCTGGCATCCTGTCCATTTCCTTTCAGGCGGACTCCTACAATAAACCTTTTGTAATTTATCTCTTCAATGTAGCTCTCAGTGCTCTCACTTAGGACTGAAAGGTGCAGAACTTTCTGGGCTCCAGCTCCTGTTTATAGTTAGTATTGTCTCGGTTCTTTTGACAAGAGGCACTGATATTATTCAGGACTTGCATCAATTGTGTTTATAACTCTTGCAGGATACTGTACTCTTCCAGTCAGCCATGAATGCCTCTGTAGGAACACACTGAAGGACAACTAAGTACAGTGAAGAATATTCTCAAACCAGAACCAGTTCTAACCCCAGGAGTGCACACGCTACAACTAACCTGCACAGTACAGTAGGCAGCAGCCACTGTGGTGCTGGACATGTGAAAGGCACAAGTGTCACCTGAGATGTGCTCTCACTGTAAAATGTATGCTGGGTTTGAAGATAAAGGAGGATGTAAACTAAACAATATGTTTTATATTAGTTGCGTTTTAAAATAATATTCAGAATATGCTTACCTTAAAAAAACACTTAAAATTAATTTTTCCTAGCTAGACATGGTGGCACACACCTTTAATCTCAGCACTGGGATAGCAAAGGCAGGAGGATCTCTGTGAGATCAAGGTCAGCCTGGTCTGCATGGCAAATTAAGAGGCCACCTGGGGCTATAGGGAGACCCTATCTCAAAAGAAACAAAAAATGAATTTTCCTGTTTCTTTTTATTAATATGACTATTAAAAATGAAATTTAGACTTATATGCATGGTTAACCTTGTGGTATGCCCAACAGAGTAGGATAGAGAAGTATAACCACAGAGCAAGATGGTCATTAAGCTGGGCAGAGACAAAGCACTATGGAAACAACCCATCAGATGTATAGCAGAAAGAAGAGATGTTGTGAGATCACAGGGCACTTGAGATTCATGGTAAATCAGGAGATTTAAAATGTAAATGCAGGAGCCCAGGGCAGCCAGAAAAGGGCATCAGATCCCTTGGAGCTGGAGTTCATCACTATGTGAGTGCTGGGAACAAAACCTGGGTCCTCTACCAGAGCAGTAAGGGCTCTCCAACCTCTAAATCAATAGATTTTAGCAGCTCTTGCCACAGACATACAAAAGCACAGCTAACTTCAGAATAGTGAAATGTCTCAACCTGACTCAGTAGAGTATACTTTTCACTATCTAAACGTATACCATAACAGCATATTGACAATCTTAAATATATAAAATAAAAATGTTTACAAAACAAATAAAAGCAACAAAGCTCTGTGAGAACATGCATAAAAGATGAAGCCAATTCAGCTCAGGCCAAAAGAAAGCAAAGCACAGAAACTAGGACCACAAATATTAGAAATAATAATGCTTTATTATTACTTTAAAAGTATGAATTAGCTAGGCTAGAAACGGAAGGGAGGGAAATAATTCTAAGAGAAGCCCAGAAGTCAGAGATGAGCAAGATCAACCAAAACTAGACTAAACTCAATCTTAATAACCATAGGCCAAGAAAAATACCTAAATTTTGGTATTGTGTCTTCACTTTAGACAATCAAAATAAAATATGCAATATACAGAAAAATAATTTGTAGACATTTGTTCATTTTTATCTTCACAAAAATGCTTCAGATATGAGCCCACCACAATGCAAAACCAGCAGCCAGAGAGGATTTAAGAGCCTGGGCTTCTGTGGACACTCTATATAAATCTGTACCATAGGTTCTGCATAGTTCAGTAACTTTTAAAAGGTACATGATAATATAGCTATTTTTCTCTGTCCTAGAGCCATAAGCTCTTTTATATTTGTTTAGTCAAGGTCCTCTGTGCGGTTTGGGATGACTGGAATTCATTATGTAGTACAGGTTTGCTTCCAACTCATGGCAATCCTCCTGCCTCAGCCTCCTAAGTAAGAGGATTAAATATGTCAGCCACAATGCTTGGCTGTTGTTTTTATTTACTTTTTGCTTTATATTTATTGTGGAATTAAAATGATACAAAATTAGAACTTGAGTCGACAGCTAGTGAATGATACAGTAAATGGTGTATAAATGCGAACATGACTTTTACCTCTCAAGCATCAAGCATTTTTCCACGAATAAAAATAAAATTATGAAAAATAAGTCAACTGAAAAGTAAAAGAATAAAAGGATTAACTGGGATTTGTTGTTGGATAAAAGCTTTTAATAAACTTAAAAAGCAGGCATAACTTCAGTAGCTGGAAGTTCTATTCTGCTCCTGTTGAAGGAAGCTTCCTACTGCTGTCTGCAAACATGCTGCTGACAGCTTGCCATGGTGATGACACAATATATATTCCATTACGTAGCCCAAGTTCCTGTGTTCTGTCTGTAAGTCTGACCAATGACAAGGACCATAGACCAGGATACACTGCTCCCCATTTTCACTCATATGGAGGCATTTTTGGTTTCTTTTCCTTCTTTTGTGTAAATGACCCATTTATTGGGCTGTAGTGACTGGAAAATAGCTTCTCTGACAGAAACAAAAATAACTATCTCCTCCCCTACTAATAGAATTATGTATGTCTTTTTAATTGCATTTTGATCCATTGAATCCAAAACACAGCAAAAAGCTGCTAACACTGAGAAGGATTCAGTAAGGAAGGAAATCAGTGCCTCCAGAATGAGTGGCAGGTGAGAGACGCACTCCTGTCCTAAAGATGCATTCAAGCCCGTTTTAATAATTCATAAAACATATAACCTCATAAATGCACAAGAGCCCAGAGAAATGAACTGGAATAGATATATTGATCTATAGTATTTTTAATAAATACAGCAACAAAGTGTGCCCTCCCTACAAACAGTATCAGACAATATCCTCAGCACAGCAAGCCCTATGTGCTCACAGCCAATCCATTCAAGAACCAAAGCCTAGGCAGTGAAAATCAGTCTTCAAATAAAAACACAGCAGGAAGAAAAAAATCACCAGGCAGTTAACAGAAAGGATGGAGAGAATCAAGAAGTCAGATCCTAGATGCTTCTCTGCACAAGACCTCTGTTAGCTATAGCAAACCGACTGGAAAATTTAAAGGGAACACAATTTTAAGACACAGAGAGAAGACTCTGTCCTTTATCCATCCCAAATAAATGAATGAAAAAACAAGAAATGGAAATTCAATCTCAAATAAAACCTGGGTAAAATCTATCAGCCCAATCACAGGGATCATACAGAGCTACCACAGGCAGTAAAACACAGTCTGGAGCGTGAGATGCTAGGGGTCTTGGCTATAATCCAGACACCAGCTCAATGCAGAAGACTCTGTTGCTGAGATATGATAGAAAAGCTGAATGCCGTGGTGGCCACAGCCTTAAAGCACAGTGGCCCTCCTTCCTCCTGCAACTCCCAGTGCCCAGTCCTAGGACTTGGGCAGAAAGAGCTGACTTCTCTGCTTCCCAGCCCCAAATGGACATGGGTACTAACTAACATATTAAGAATTTAAAGGTCAGGGCAGCTGGGAGAGGGTCTCGCTGTGAACCCGTCTACGGGGTCCCCGGCCCAGAGGGACCGCGCTCGGGTGAGCAGGGTCACGTTTCCCTCTGCTCTGGTCCCGGCTGGACTTGTGGGCGGGAACCGGGGTCGCAGGGGAGACGCCATAACGCGCCAGGCCAGGTACACAGGTCTACAGCTCTTGGCGGGGTCTGGCGGGGGGCAGCTGGGAGAGGGTCTCGCTGTGAACCCGTCTACGGGGTCCCCGGCCCAGAGGGACCGACCCCCCCCCACCAACCGAGATACATGCATTATGACATAAAGTCTGTCCGTAGTCTCTTCTCTCATCAGTTTTTTTTTTTTATTTTTTGCTATAGTGAAGAACCATGAGTTAAAGCATCTTCATGTAAAAAACAAGTTGGCAGGCTGTTGTGCCAAACCCCCACATCCCCACCCATCCAGCGGGGGTGAGGGGTTGTATGTTCAATCAGGTTGATCACATGAATGTCCAGACATATATGCTTAGTTTCACATCATCACCTCACCAATCTGCAAGCCCTTACATTCTACCACCCCCTCTTCCGCAGATGTTATCCCTAGGTCTTGAAAAAAGTGAGCATCAGGTGGATTAGAAGCCAGAACAGTCTACTTTGCGCTCTGGAGCTGTTGGTCTTGGCTCTGGTCAATTCTGTTGTTTTCCTTCATGGGCTGAGCAGTTTGTCCAGAATAACCTTTCGATCCGACTATGAGCACAAGCAATTAGATATAAGGTATTTAACAGCTTACTAGTTATGGTCGGATTTACGTCGATTGTTAGATCAACACCTATGTTTAGATGATATATGATCCATATTACATTTTTTCGCCTGTTAAAATCCTTGCTTCGAGACGGGCATACCTGCAAGGAAGGAGGCGATAAGGCCTGCTTTGAAAGACCTGACGTTAACAGGAAAAGACTGTCTTGAGACCACCCACTCCAGTAGGTACAGGGCCTCTGAAACACCAGAGAGTGTTACCAGAGGCCACTGTAACCCCATAAATAAAAGCAGAAATACGTACGGGTCTCCTTGAGTCAAGCAAGACTAAACCGTCAACACCAGCTACACCTCACCTGCCTGGAAAAACTTTTGCAGCAGAGGCAGCCATATGCCCTGTATACCAAATCTAATTGGCTATTTGGCTCTTTCCTTGTAGGAATAACCCATAGCTGATACCACAAGCTTACAACCCCCATAGGTTAGGAGATGTACAATATAAGACTCGCAGTAATATAATAGCACCCTATTTCTTATTTTGTATGTGTATAGTGGACGGTGATCTGCAAATGTGTTTGGTGGCACATTCCCTGTGTGGTGCAATGCCAGAGGA
>VZQC01014413.1:7127337-7202517 GCA_009823505.1 Rhizomys pruinosus | reverse complement strand
AGCTTTGCATTGAGTAGGATGTACCAAAAAGTGGCAACTGAAAGGTTGACCCGTCTGAACATTGAAAGGAAGAAAAGCCTCAGATTGCCATAAACATCGAACCCTTCTGTGGATCCTACATGTAACAGCTATTTATAATGAGTCCTAATGAAACTTATACCTTCTAGATACTTCTTCATTTTTGTGAAGTCTCTGTTCAGCTCTTTACTCCATCTTTGGATTGGGTCATTTGTTTGCTGGATCCTTTGTTTCTTGAGTAATTTATATAATCTGGATGTTAAACCTCTGTCAGACATGTCACTGCAGAAAGTTTCCTCCCACTCTGTGGGTTTTCTCTTCAGTTCTTTGATTGTTTCTTTCCCTGTAGAGATCTTTAGTGTGATTCTCTATTTGACAGATGAACAGGACACCTTGTGGGGAGAACGCAACTGGCATGGTGCCATTTATGCCCCTCACCACCTCAATTTCGCACATCTCCATCTGCTCAGGCGGTGCTGCTGACTGTCGGCAACACACTTGGGTACAATTCAAAAGACCCACAAGTTCCAAGTGGCTTTTCCTCTTGCTTTCCACACATCATGGTGCCTTTTTGCTTATTTGCTCATCTATTACCATGGCTTCTCTGCAATCACCCTATCTTGCCAAATGCTCGCTTCTATCAGTCTCCAATATAAAAGCAAACCATGAATAGATTTTATGATGTGTAAAAATGAGAAGACACTCCAGACTGTGCAAAAAGATGGGATTAGACCCTTGCAGGGACTAATGTAGAAACCAATGAGGCATGGTTGAGAGCAGTGAGCTGGGAGTGTTGCTGACAGGTTTTAGTGGGTATATTTGAGTTTGAATATCGACTCCATCACTGTAGTTTCAAGGCTTCTGATGGTACCATAACAGAGAAGAGGACCAGGGATGGCTACATGATTTTCATGGACAGATGCAATATGAAAATGCAGTGCCCTTTGCTCAAAAAGCAGGCAGAATTCCCGCTCCTTGTCATGTGATTCTGTTCACAGGAGGTGGGGTGACTCTCACAGATACCAGAGGACACCTCCTTATAGCTGAAAATGCTCATGCAGGACTTTGGTTGTTGGTTGTTCTTCCCAACAAGGATTGGCAGGAGGCAAGAAAATTGAACCAGGAGATTTTTCTCCCAAGCTTGCTATCCAGCTGCTGAGGTGTGGCTGCAGTGTATGTCCCCCAAAGGTTCTCATGTTGGAAGCTTGATGCTTTGTATAGTACTATTGAAAGGTGTTTACCCTCAAGACTCACCCCACCACAGAGATATATGCATGGCCATGTTTATTTCAGCTCTCTTGACAATAGCAAGGAGCTGGAATCAACCCAAGTGCCCCTCAACTGATGAATGGATAGAGAAAATGTGGTACATCTACACGATGGAGTTCTATGCAGCAGTAAAGAAAGATGACATCATGAGCTTTGCAGGAAAATGGCTGGAGCTAGAGGACATCATGCTGAGTGAAGTAACACAGTCCCAGAAAAACAAACGACAAATGGTATCCCTCATCCGTGGATGCTAATGCCAATTACCTTGTTGTAAGTATTTCTTGTGCACGGCCCCTTGAGCTTTTGTTCAAGCAGTTGGGAGTGATACATACTGGAAACAACAACAACTACAACAACAACAACAGAAAGGACTGCATCAAAGAACTGAATGAAACAGTGAACTTCTGCTCAAAACAGTCACCTTCCACATGGAGAATTTTGAGAAAGACTGAGAAAGAGATGAAAAGCATGTTTGGCAGAATGCATGAGCTCTGGTGGGGTGGGGGCATAGGGTGGGGGACACGGGTCTAGATTTGATAATCTTGTACAAAATATAAAAAAAAGAAAGGTGTTGGGACCTTTAAAAGCTGCGGCTCGTTAGGTGGTTCTGTCCTCTAAAGTGATTGTACACTTCTTATAAGACCTCAGTTCTCCAGAGAGTAATTTTGTTACACTTTCATAACTGATTATTGTCTTTGCATCATTTCTCCCTCCCGGTCCCCCTCCAACTCCTTCATGTCTCCCCACTCCCTCTCAATTTCTTATCAAATTCTTTGATTATCATTGTTACATATATCCATACATTTACGTATATACACCGATATCATATACTGAGTCCAGTCAGTGGTGTTTTGTGTACCTATGTTTGGGGTTACCCATTTGGAATTAGATGAGTTTTCAGGAAGCTAGTCTCTGGGGAAAACTGATTCTCCTCCCTCAGCCTCCATCGACTACCGGTAGCTCTTCATCTTCAGATGGGACCCCATGAAATTTCTCCATCCACCTTGGCATGTCACCTGGCTTTGTCATTATGCAGATTTAGCTAAACTACAGTGCTGTGGGGATTTCATGGGTGCAGCTTCCCCTTATGTTGAGAACCAGCACCAGGTGTCTCGCCTTGTCCCTCAGGCTCTTCCATCCCTTCTCCACCCTCTTCTGTGCTGCTCCCTGATCCTTACGCATAGAGGTTGCATTGTAGATGTCTCACTTAAGGTTGAGCACCTTGGAGTCACTTATTCTCTGTTTCGACCAGATGTGAAATTTTGTAATGGTCTCCCTCTGTTGCAAAAAGAAGCTCCTTTGATGAGCAATGAGAGGTACACTTGCCTTTGAATATAAGGATGAGTATTAGAATACAGTAAGAAATTACCTTGGTGTACGGAAATGACAGAAATAGGTTCTGCCCTAGAGTCTATGACCTCTCCCAGCCATGAGTGAAGAATGGCTTTGCTATGTTTCCTGTACCACGGCATGAGTGGATCTTATAAAAAGGTACATCACACAGCTCTAGGCGGGGTCTGGCGGGGGGCAGCTGGGAGAGGGTCTCGCTGTGAACCCGTCTACGGGGTCCCCGGCCCAGAGGGACCACGCTCGGGTGAGCAGGGTCGCGTTTCCCTCTGCTCTGGTCCCGGCTGGACTTGTGGGCGGGAACCGGGGTCGCAGGGGAGACGCCATAACGCGCCAGGCCAGAATTAAAAGGAGACTGCTAAAGGACCCACCAATCCATCACAAACAGAACTTGGACAGCGCCAAGAGTTTGATGTGTCACCTCAGGAAAGAAAACAAAAAACATAAAAACAAAACAAAACAAAAAACCCTGTAACTTCTATCTCTCATTGTTTCTCACCCTCCCCTTCAAAGGGACTCTCATGGAAGAAGTTGGCCTGTAAGATTATAAGGGCCAAGGAAGGGGGATAAGATGTGAGTTTACAGCAAAAATGGACTGAATTTTTTTCTCTTTTCTTTATATTTGATCAATATGTTTGTGTAAGTAACCCTCTTCAACTGGACTTGGGGACCCTTAGTTGTACAAAAACTGGACTCAGATGTTAACTAATTGGGTTTATATGGACACTCCTTATGATTATTGCCTATGTGTACTTACTGGTCTTATAAATAAAATTATATAAATAAATAAATAAAATATTGTTGAAATAAATATAGGTGAAAGGATAAAAGAAGAGCAACAATCAAAAAAGAAACAAATGACAGCCTGGAGATTATTTCCTCAATGAATTATAACTCATTTGGAAAAGTTTTAAAAGATAGAGCAGTATCTGAATACAGTTCAACTTGAGGCTTTAGGGAAATAAAGATTAAGTGGATGGTCTGGTCTGTTTTGTTCTTTATCTTATAAGAAGGAGCATAAACAGTAGATTGTCAGGGACATTTAAATGTGTACTGAAAAGTGTTTCTGAAAACTTTAATAAATGGTAAGCTAGTGGCTCTGATAACATCAATATCCGAAGACAGTGCTCTGAGAACTTTAATAAGCATACAAGTTACACTCTGATACCCTTGAATACCAATGCTTGATTCAGTATTCTTGAGGTATTTCCTAGTAACTCACATTTTATTT
Organism: Rhizomys pruinosus; assembly: GCA_009823505.1. Lineage (NCBI taxonomy): Eukaryota > Metazoa > Chordata > Mammalia > Rodentia > Spalacidae > Rhizomys > Rhizomys pruinosus. The sequence goes on along the minus strand of VZQC01014413.1, from coordinate 7,198,652 downwards.
TAAGTTTCTACCAGGCTTGTTTCAAACTCACTGTGTAGGCCAGTCTAGCCACCACGTATGCTGTGATTGCATGTCTGTGTCCTCATGGCCAGCTTTACTTGAAACTTATCAGAATTGTAATAAGTGTTCAGGTCACGCCTAGGCTGTTGACCATGGCCTGACATTGTTTAAGGCCTTTCTTAATGTTTTATATAATGTGTATGGGTGTTTGCCTGAATGTATGTAAGTGCATCATGTGCATGAAATCCCTGTGGAGGACAGAAAAGGACATCAAATCCCCTGGAACTGGAGGTATGGAGATGGTTGTGAGCAGCCATGTGGTGCCGAGAACTGAACCCTGGTCGTCTGTAAGAACAACCAGTGATNAAAAAAAAAAAAAAAAGGTACATCACAGATTAACCCCCCAACTCAGTAATAGTAGACTTCAATACCTCACTATCTTCAATAGACAGGTCATCTGGACAAAGAATAAACAGAAGCATCTAAATTAAATGACATCTTACATGAAATGGACCTAACAGACATCTACTGACTTTTCTTCCCAAGTACCAAAGGTATACTTGCTACTCAGCAGCCCATGCAAGTTTTTCTAAAATTGACCACATTCTGGGACACACAAAAAATATCAACAAATGCAAAAAGATACCTGAAATAATTCCATGCATACTATCAGGCTACAGTGCAATAAAGGTAATAACAGAAAAATAATCTCTAGCAACTACACAAACTCATGAAGATTAGACAACATGCTCCTGAATGATGAATGGGTCAAAAAAAGAAGAAGAAAAAAAGATTATTGCTGGAACTAAATGAAAATAAGAATACAACAAAACCTCTAGGACACCTTAAAAGCAGTCCTAAGAGGAAAGTTTGTAGCTCTTAGTGCCTACATTAAAAAAAAAAAATCAGAAAGAGCACATATAAATGACTTAACAGTACAACTCAAGACTCTGGAAAGGCAAGAAGAACAAACTAACACCAAACCTGGCAGATGAGAAGAAATAACAAATAATATCCATGTCTCACAAAGAAAAATGTGTGTGAATGCTATTGATGTTGTTATCAACTAGATCACCCATATGGAATGGAATGGAATGGAACATTAGAATAGCTCAGAATGCCGGGCATGGTGGTGCACACCTTTAATCCCAGCAATCGGGAGGCAGAGGCAGAGGCAGAGGCAGAGGCAGAGGCAGGTGGATCTTAGTGAGTTCAAGGCCAGCCTGGTTTACAGACTGAGCTCCAGGTCAGCTGGGACTAAAGGGAGACCCTGTCTCAAAAACACCCCCCCCCCAAAAGAGAATAGCTCAGAACGTTCATGAACATGAGCATACTGACGTTTGGGAAAGCAATGACAGAAAGAACACTCACTCAGGAAAGCTGTGACACTCAGCTTTCTGGAAAGCCATTGACTAATCCCAGCACTAGCCGAGGGCCTCACAGTGACCTAGCAACAAGTCAACTAAGTATGATTTGGTTAAAAACAAAACATAAAAGCCGGGCATGGTGGCACATGCCTTTAATCCTAGCACTCGGGAGGCAGAGGCAGGAGGATCTTTGTGAGTTCAAGGCCAGCCTGGTCTACAGAGTGAGTTCCAGGACAGCTGGGGCTACAGGGAGACCCTGTCTCAAAAAGACAAAAAAAAAAAAAAAAATTAAAAGGGCTACCTATATTTTAAGTAGAGAAAGATGGGTTTTCCAAGTCACCTCAAGCTCAGGTCACCCCTCAAAAACACTGCAGTATGAACATCTCCTAACCAGGATACTTGGGCAGTCTTTTCTCTTCTGTTAGTGCCTGCGCTTCATTCAGGACTACTAGGCAAAGGGACTTTGAACTGTTAATCTATAAAACAAACATTCATTGGTTGAGAATCATCGTCTTGGAGGTAAATGTCAATCAGTTTGCTGCTGCAAGCAACATGAGCCCAGGTGAGGTCCAAGCCACACACCACCAAGGTCCCCACATTGTAAGGGCCTGTTTGAAGAGTCAGGTTTTCCTAAGCCTGCAAATGTGATGCATTCCCACAGGCATCTTCTTGCCTGAGGGGCTGCACCCAGGTGGAAGCCGGATGCCTCCTTCTTAGTGCTCAGAGATGCATTTTTATGTGTGTGAGGCTGTGTTTGCACAGGCTTTCTGAATGCTTGGCTCAAGAACTCTAAGCCACAAAGTGATGACTGTCATTCAGCGAAAAGGCTAGAAAACAAATAAGAAACTGTAGTGGCTTCAGAGATGGCTCAGCAGCTAAGAGCACTGGCTGTTCTTACAGAGGACCCGGATTTGAGTCTCAGCAACCACATGTAGGCTAACTGTAACTCCAGCTCCAGGGTAATACAACACCCTCTTCTGACCTCTGGGAGCATTGCACAACATGGGTGCACTTACATACATGTACGCAATACACATAAAAAATTAAAAATAAATAAATTATTTTTAAATAAAAACAATAAATAAAATATTTTAATTAAAAAAGAAACTGTAAAGCAAATCCCTGAAACAACAGGAATTCCCCTTTAATAATATAGCTCTTCCTCTGTCTCCTGATTTTGGAACTCCCTGTAGATAGCAAACCCCTTCACCAGTCAAGTTCTTTTTTCATTTTAGATTCCTTTTTAATTATGCGTGTGCCTGTGTCTTTGTGTTGGTATATGCACATGAATGCAGGTGCCTACGGAGGCCAGAGGAAGGCATCAGATCCCTTGGAGCTGGAGTTACAGGGAGTTGTGAGCCACTCAACATGGTTGCTGAAAACTGAATTCAGGTCCTCTGCAAGAGCAGTACTTGCTATTAACTGCTGAGCCATCTCTCCAACCCCTACCAATCAAGTCCTTTATGAACAATGTCATAATATTTGCATATTACCTGCACACATCCTCCTGAATCTCTAGGCTATATATGTGTAATATATGTATAATTCCTAGTACAATGTAAATGATACATGAATAGCTATTGAACTTTATTGTTTAGGGGACGATGACAAGGAAAATGTCTCTACATGTTCAGGACAGATGCAGTCCCACCAGTTTTTCTAATCCACAGATGACTAAGTCTATGAATGCATAATCCACAGATATGGAAGGGCAACCATACATGGAAAGAATATCTAGTGAAAGGCTATCGCTTCCCGACTCTGTCTCTGAGTTTCATGATTAAGTTCAACTACAAATTTCTTTTGTAATTAAAGGGGCACAGAAAAGTTCTGATGTATGGAACAGTAGACACAAAACAATGTTTGATCACTCTATAGTATTCTGAACTTAATAATAGGCAGGAACAAGGACGATGGTTCAATGGGTAAAGTGCTTGCTGTGCAAATGCAAGGACCCAGCATCCATGTTAAAAAGTAAGGTGAAGAGGGCTGGAGAGATGGCCTAGCGGTTAAGAGTGCCGACCGCTCTTACAGAAGACCTGGGTTCAATCCCCAGCACCCACATGGCCGCCGAGAACCATCTGAAACTCCAATTCCAGGAGAACTCCAGTTCCAGGGGAATCCGACACCTTCTTCTGACCTCCGCAGCATTGCACGACATGGGTGCACACACCTGCATGCAGACAGTACATTCATACACATACCAAAATAAATAAAATTTTAAAAATTAAAAAATATATTAAAAAAAATTATACATTAAAAAAAAAGTAAGGTGAAGAATGATAGAAGGCACCTGGCTTCAACCTCTGCTCTAATGCACCAGTGAGCACAACCACACTCATAGTCATACATTACGCACATACGCACACATGCACACACACACACACACACACACACGCCAACCTTCATAACTGAGATCAATGGCAGCTACGTGTCAGGTATTATTCTAAGTATCCTCTATGAATTAGCTTGTACCTCACAACCAGTTAAGGAGATGACTTTATAGTAAGTTGCCTCAAGTTATCTCAGAGCAAACATTCAAACCCTCCAGTCGGTCTCCAGCACATGCATTTTTTTTTTTTTTTTTTTTTTGTCTTTTCGAGTCAGGGTCTCCCTGTATCCCAGCTGTCCTGGAACTCGCTCTGTAGACCAAGCTGCTTGAACTCACAAAGATCTGCCTGCCTCTGCCTCCCAAGTGCTAGGATTAAAGGCGTGAATCATCAAGCCCGGTCTCACATGCACTTTTAACTACTCTTTCTGAGATCCAACTCGATGATAGCGAAACAGTTTAATTTAGAGACTTAGCTCCAGGGGATTATTTCTGACCCAACCACTATCACACAGGAGCTATGTTTGGCTGGTATTTTTCAATAAAGCCTGTTATTTCTATATACCTAACATACTGCTCAGGTCTTCTTTAAAAAGTAAACACTATATACAAAAGGAGTCACTGCTGACACTTCAGTAAGGACATGTGGGTGCTTCCAGCAGTGAGGATACCACCGGAAGTACTTCCCACTGTATCAGGAGCACCATGTTGCAATGCTGTTTTGGAGCAGAGGAACTTGGAGCCACTTATTGCAGGTTCTTTATTAAGAAGAGAGCCAGGCATGGTGGCGCACACCTTTAATCCTAGCACTAGGGAGGCAGAGGCAGGCTGATCTTTGTGAGTTCAAGGCCAGCCTGGTCTACAGAGTGAGTTCTGGACAGCTGGGGCTACAGGGAGACCCTGTCTCAAAAAGACCAAAAAAAAAAAAAAAAAGAAGAAGAAGAAGAGATTCTAGAAAATGTGGACGCTGACAAGTCTGTCAATAAATGACGTGAGCAATCTCCTAGGAAGGTGATGGTGGCTTGGACTAAGGCTGCAGAAATGGAGAAGCTGGGGAGTAGTTGGATTTCAGGTAGATTCAAGACCGTTATGATTATTTGAAAGATGGAAGTGGGGTGTGAAACAGAAAACCTGGATGACTCCCCAGTGTGTAACCTGAGCAGTTAGGAAGTTGAAGCTGCCTTCGGGTGGGAAACCCATCTCCGATGGGTTTGGGGGAGGCTTCTCAGGAGCTCAGGGTTGAAGATGTTGATGAGGTGCCTGATAGCCATCCAAGCAGGAATGTCAATTAAGCAGTTAGATATGTGATTCTCTGGGAAAGGCTAGGCCTAGACATGAAAATTGCTTGTTTTCAACATGTATTTAAGACTGTGAAAGTGAGTACTATCATTAATGAAGTCAATAATGATGGAAAATTTTAGGCATATTACTCAAAATACAACCTGCTGATAAGCAACAACACCCTCGCCTGGGAACATGCTAGATATGCAAATTAGGAGGCTTATCTTCAGGTACTGAATCAAATGTTCCCAGGCTGGGACTCTGCACCTTTTTAAAATAAACCCTCCGGGTGTTTCCTTTGCTTACTAAAATTTGAAAACCACTGGTTTAAAAACTAGGGAGTTAAGAAGTGTGATAAGGATCAGTCTAGAAAGGAGGAAGGAAACCCGGAGACCTGGTGTATTAGGAATAAAACCAACTGTTCCAAGCAGATAAGAGTGCTGTGGCCTGTGTGCCATGCCTCAGAGAACTGCCCATAAGACCTACACATTAACCCCAACGTGGAGGACGTTGCTCCACCTTCAGGTGAAGCTTTGATGGAGCTGTGAGTGTATGACCAGAAGCCCGCCCGGCAAGCAGAGTTTAAGAGGGAAGGGGCAGGGTGAAGACAGAAGGATGAGTTCACGAAAATAAGTCTAAGAAAAGCTTTGCTTTGGAGGGAAGGGAAGAAATCAATGGAAGCTGGAGAAAGAAGTGCGTTAAGGAGGGCGTTCTTCTTTACTTTCTCTTTTCTCTCTTCTCCCTGCCTCTCTCCCTCCATCCCTCCCTCCTTTCCTTCCTCCCTTTCTTTTAGAAGGGAGCTGTAACAGTATATTTTCATGATGTTGCACTTGACCTAGTGCAGATGAAGATAATCAGACTCAAGAGAAAGGGAGAGACTTAGAGCAGCAATGTCTCTGAGAAGGTAGAGGAAGTTGGGATGGAACTGCCAGGCAAGAGGGCGGGTCAGCCAGGAGCATCTATCCATGCCCTGCTTCCCCAGCAATAAGCAGGAAGACAATGATGGGGGGCAGATGCTGGTAGGCAGGTGAGTAGTCAGATGTGATGGCAAAGTCCATCAAAGAAGCCTTGGTCTGATGTTTCCCCTTTTTCCAATTATTTAAACAATGTCATCAACGAGGACTGAGGATGGAATAGGGTCATTAGAGTCTAGGAGAGCAGGGGAATGAAAGGGTTGGGTGTACAGGGGCCACATAGCATGAAGGGTCCCCTTCAGTTTTGAGAAACTTAGTAAATGTCAAATGGTGTGTTTTCTTTTTATTTTCAAAGAATTCTTTTCTTAAAAACAATGAATCAGATTGGGCATGGTGGTGCACGCCTTTAATCCTAGCACTTGGGAGGCAAAGACATGTAGATCTTTGTGAGTTCAAGGCCAGCCTGGTCTACATAGTGAGCTCCAAGCTAGCTGGAATTAAAGGGAGACCCTGTCTCAAAAAGACAAAAGGGGCTGGAGAGATAGCCTAGAGGTTAAGAGCACCGACTGCTCTTGCAGAGGACCTGGGTTCAATCCCCAGCACCCACATGGCGGCTAAGAACCATCTGTAACTCCAATTCCAGGAGAACTCCAGTTCCAGGGGAATCCTAGACCCTCTTCTGACATCCGAGGCATTGCACGACATGGGTGCACAGACCTACATGCAGACAGTACATTCATACACATACAAAAATAAATAAAATTTTAAAAAAAGACAAAAAATTGAATCAGACAACTTGGTCATACACACACACACACACACACACACACACACACACACACACACACACACATGCACCACATGATCATACACAGAGGAAAAAAACACCAGCATGCTACTATGTAAAAATTATAAACATCAGAAACAAATTTGCTATAGTGTGGGGGAAACAGTAGGCTGTTGGCTCAAAGAATGTCTAAAGAGTGGCCTTTGACCATGTTTCCTAGAGAGACACAGAGAGATCACAGGGGTGTACGGAGCCCAGTTGGCCAGATGCTCCACCATGGCAGGACACGATGGACTTTGCCTGAGTGCTGGTCTAAGTATGTGTGATTTGTAGTGTAAGGATTGGTATGAAAAGGGAGGTGGAGATACAGGCGAGGAGCACTCAGGGGAAGGCGGGATTGGAGGAGGCGAGGAGCCAGGGCCTGGGTTCTGCAGACAGATGTTTCCACCTGAATTCTGGCTCTAAAACATGATACCATGATAATAAAATGGAACAACCACCAGAGAGTGTAACACAGATTGAGTTCCTACTAAATGCTAACTATTTATTACAAAAAAATATGACTAAGATGAAGATAGAAAGAAAAAAAAGAGAAAGGAGGAGAGGCAGGAGGGCTGGGAATTCTAAGCCAGCCAGGGCTACATACTGAGACCTTGTTTCCAAAAAATTAATTAATTAATGTAAGGAAGAAAGGTACAAGATAAAAGAAAATGAAAAAGAAGAAATAAAATCAGGAGCAAGAAAGAGGGGAAACAAGAATTATGTGGACCACAAGATGAAATATAAATTAGAGAAAAGAGAAAAAGAAGGAAAATGTTAAATGGTAACATAATACACTTCATAATTATTTCCTTGAAGGATGAGACCAGCCATATTTTCAATAAACATGTGATACACAGTTCTAAGAGCACCCTGTCAACCAAAATGTGGCTCAGTAATAGACATAATGGGATCTTAGCCTCCCATAGGACATCACGATCAAAACACTGAATTTCCAGAGGAAAGCTTCAGCTTTGAATAGCAAAGAGGCAAGGAATCCTAAGATTTCAACAAAATTCAATCCATAGCTAGATAACATTTTTATGTTTTCTGATATTAAAGGCCTTTTACCTGTTCCTTAGGCAATGGTTAAAACTCCCATGTGTATGAAACTTTCCCCCCTAGCAAGTTTGTGCTAATCTTTTCAGAGGGAAGAAAATCTAGAACATTCACTCACTTGATGTTCTTCAGCAGAGTGGCCATGCCACCAGGTGTCAGCGTCTGAGGAATCTGAGGGGTCCTTCTAGTTCCTCTCTAGAGCCCTTTCAGAACCAAACCCAAGGACTCTGAAGCCCTGGGTCCCAGGAGACCTACGCAAGATTTCATGAGTTCACCACTGTGCAGAACCTTCGTAGGATGACCTTAGAAGATTTCTAAGTCTCAAGGCTCACAGGAGAGAAATGTGGACGTGGAAGAAAGGAAGTTTCTTTGAACATTCTGAACCTAAGTAAGAGTTTCTATGTCCACGTTGGGTTCCCAGTCCCTGCCCCCCTTCCCCAGGATGGTGTCTAAGTCCTAGGTGATGACATAGTTCTAAGGCACTGGAGGAGGGGGAAGAATGAGTCTAAGCCTGGCCCAACTTCTTTGATGACTGACATTGTCTGAGATGTCTGCCTCCCGGTCAGAGCACCTGACACCCACCTAAATGGCTGTTTAGCTCCTGGAAATATCTTGGTCCCCTGCAGTACTCTGAGGCCTAAGGAGAGTAGGAATACCCAGGATCTGCATTGTTTTCTTTCCTTCTCCCTGGACTTTTGGAGGGAAAGGGGCATGGGTTCCACCCGCTGAGACGCCCCAGCACAGCTGTACCCTGGCGACGGACTGGGGATGCCTCCTACGGTGGTCTGGCTGGCACCAACCTTCCCTGTAAATGTCCTTTTACTCAGCCTGGGTGGCTGGATTTCCAGAGCACAGAAGTGGGACGGGGGGTGGACGGAGGGGGTGGAAAATTAGTCCAATTACACGGTTATCCAAATCTTTTGTTTATGTCCCGGGCTTCTGAAAGGGAGCAGCTGAGCGTTTGCTCTGTCTGGCATTCATGTTGGACATCAGTGACTCTTCCCAGAAGTGACGGAGACAAAACACATAGGGGCTCAGAGGTGAGGTGAAAGTCGGGGAGCAGGGAGCAATGACTATGACCTCTAAGGTATGCTGCATATGGGCCTCATTCTAGAAATTCTTTATTTCATCTTGAACGATTAAGCCAGCCTGCTGTCCAGTGGTATTTGTACTTCTATGTGTGCTGATGGTAATGAGCCCCAAAGCCCTGCAGGGCTGTAGGGAGGCGCTGAAGGCAGCTATTGAGACAAATGCCCCAAGCAAAGAAGGGAGCATATTTTTGTATGTGTTCTGGAATCTTGCTCAAAGCACATTTTCCAATCCTAAATTTCCATGTGATGGTCTCTACCTGGGAGGCCCCATCCCACTTGGCACCATCCCACTCCAAAGCGGCCCTGCTTGAAAATCTCGTTTTTCTTACAACAGATGCTGGGTTTCAGTCCAGATGTCTCAAACATGTTTTCAGGGTGTGCTTGGTCCTGGCGCTAGGACGGAAAGGGGGCCAGGGAGGGATGGGTGGGTGTATGAGAGCCTTCTCCCTCCCCTTTCCCTGGCTCTCTGAACATATTTATTTTCTCCTACAAACCTGGCTGGCAGTAGCAAGGGTTACCGAAGTGGAGCATGCTTGGGGCTAGGCTAGCAATCTGGATCTTTTCAGTGGAAAATACTTCTGGGTGTTTTAGCGGGACTCGCCATCTCTGAGATGACTTTTTTTGGAACAATTTTCCAACTTTAATCAGCCTAAGAAGTAGCAAAGGAGTTAATCAACTATATAAATATCCAAGCCTCACCCCTAAGATATTCTGGTTCCTTATGTGTGGGGTAGGGAGCCAGTGGGCACCATGCTTAGCAAGCATCCTATTAAAGTCTAGTATAGGTGATCCCAGATCAACGCTGAGAATCAAATGAGTGAGACCTTTTTGGTGAGCCTCCGTGAGGTCTGCACGCAGCCCGTGACTATTCCCCTGTTCTTATATTTATGTTTCAGACCCTGCCCATTCTCTACAACAAAGAGCAGACAGGTGCCTCCTATCCCCACCCATCCTCATCCCATTAACAGAGAAACTGCACTTGGTGAATAGCACTGTGGAGACGAGACAAGACGTCCCCAAGCAGGGAGCCAAGCAAAGAAACAATGAGAAAGGCCACTCCAGGACTTGCCTTTCCAACTCCGAAGCATTTAAATGTCAGCTCCGTGCAATTTAAGACTTGCCTGCAGATGTTCTTCATGTTGGTTATTATGTGCTTTTGAAACTTCTTGGGAAGAGAACTCAGTCTTTATTTTCTCTACTTGCCCCACATTGCTGCTACATAGCTGTCATTCATAAGTGGAGGGGAGTCTCTAACTTGTAACTGGCTAATTTCCCAAAGATCATTGTTCACTCAGTTATTTGGATCTTGTTGCTCACTGGGAACAATGTTATAGAAGGTAGCTGTGATCCTGAATGTCTATTCAGTTGTGATGTAGTGTAAGTACATTCTGATAGTACTACAGGATCAAAAATCATCCGTAATGTAGGCTTATTGGAAGATGGGTTCCAGATTCCGGTTGAAGATGCCAGAAGCCGGCTTTTCTCCGGTCACGTTTCCAGGACAGGGCTGGACTCGCATTGCTGCAACTCCCTCTTTGCCGCACGCCTCCCAGACTCAGAAACACACACAGAGACACATGCACAGAGACACAGATAGACAGACAGACAGACAGACACACACACACACACACACACACACACACACACACACACACACATGCACGGACTTGCTTTCTTCAAGGGTTGGTTCTCAGCACAGGGAAAGGCATGGTACATATTCCTGCTAGATGGGAAGACGGGACAGGGCAAGGTGCACTCCCGACAGAAATGCTTCATTAGTTCTGAAAGATTCCAGATAAGAGATATAGAATAAAGTGTATTCAGGGAGACAGAGCCACACAGAGCCTCTTTGAGAGCGTGGAGGAGTTCTTAGGTCTTGACCCCTTTGTCTGCAGTTGCAGAGGCCAGTTGGGACTGTCTGGCTGTCATCTACATTATTTTGTTTATGTGGATTCTTTTGTGTGTGTGTGTGTGTGTGTGCTCCTCCCATTAACTAGCACAGCCCTGGGCACAAAGTATAAGTTTAGTAAATATTCATTGAATAAATGAATTTATTGTCTCCCCTGTGGCTTCCTGTACAGTGAAATGCCTTTTCTCTCTTCACATTTTTCTCTTTGCTGCATAGCTTGTGTTCACCAACTCTACGACTGAGCCATATAACTTCATGATCAAACTCCTATTTGTACCTAGGAGCGATGTTTGCTGAATGGATGATATGTGTGTTTAATGTTTGAAGCATTGTTTTGCCTGGGTGCTATTGGAGGAAAGGGCAGCGTCTCACCAGAGGGGAGGGGCCCTTCATTGCAACCTCATCATTTTCCTATTGCGGCCAGAGGTGGGGGTGATGTGACAAGAGTGGAAGGGTGGCAGGGCGTGGTGGCGCATGCCTTTAATCCTAGCACTTGGGAGGCAGAGGCAGGCGGATCTTTGTAAGTTCAAGGCCAGCCTGGTCTACACAGTGAGTTTCAGGACAGCCAGGGCCACAGAGAGCTTGCAAATTGGTTTTACATGAAGGATGCTTGTACTCATAAATTATCACTTATTGTTAAGAAATGAAAAAAAAAAACTGAGAGAAAGATGCAGGACAGTTATGGCAGAATGCATGATCTGGGATGGGGCGGGGTGGGGGGGGGGGAAGGGAAAGGGAAATATGCCTGAACTGAATTGGAAAATGATGTATGAAATACCCAAAGCATCAATAAAACAATGAAAATAATGAAAAAATGAAAAAAATGAATATATTACAATGGGCTTGGTTATTCAATGCTCTTAAGTAAGACATTTAATGACATCATGACATAGTTACAAACAAGCCTGTGTCTGATTCCTTACCAAGAGAGTATTCCTGTTAGAAACCCTAATCAATTGGCCACTTGGACAGGCTGTTTGCACCTTTTAAGTCATTAATGTATCCACACTATAAATAAATATAAGCTGATATCCTTTCAGGAACGTAAAAAAAAAAAAAAATGAAAAAAAAAGTACCTCCTAAGCTTTCTATCAGTCATAAATCTTTTTACTGAGAACCGTTTAGCCTATAGGACTAAATGTTCATCCGTGTGTAGGGTTGGTCCAAAGCCTTCTGGGTTCACCACAGTGATCTGCCTTGAGCAGCCTCACCTATGCTGAGATGTTGGGCTGATCAAGAGCCCCCTGAGTGCTCCAGGGTGAGCTGGCCATGAGCAGTCACACCTATGCCATTATGAAATTTAATTTGGGGTTTTATAATTTTTTAATTATAATTTTTTGGTCTTTTTGAGAAGGGTCTCCCCACAGCCCCAGCTGTCCTGGAATTCACTTTATAGACCAGGCTGGCCTTGAACTCACAGCGATCTGACTGCCCCTGCTTCCCGAGTGCTGGGATTAAAGGCATGCGCCACCATGCCGGGCATAATTTCTAATTATAATTTCTCGTTATGAAATTTGATTTGGGGTTTTATAATTTTTCCAAATATGGGTAATAAAGACTGCCGTTAGAAGCTGGTTTCCACGAAAGATCTAGCTTTCTTCTTATAGGTTCTGCAAAATGTTGATTATCACCTTAGGGGGTCCACTTTCTCTGACTTGAAGGCACAGGATCATTTTTGAAACAATCAGAATCCTAGGAGACTCTTTCTGACTGAACTTTGAACCCAAAAGAGAGCAGCACACCTCTAAAGACCAGGCGGGGTGGGGAACAGCACAAAGTAGAAAACATGAGCAGCCTTTCTATTTGCCCACAAGAAGGGTTTTCAAACAGTACAAAAACCAAGACGTGTGTGTGTGTGTGTGTGTGTGTGTGTGTGTGTGTGCATTTGTGTATGTGAGTGTGTGGGAATGTGTATGTGTGTTGCAGAGGTTGTTCCTTCGAAGCTTCCAACATTCACCTTCCACCACATAATGGATGATACACTCGATTCTTTCCAACGTTTATATGTCCTATCATTGCTTCTTTTGCTTCTAATATAACATGGTTTTCTTAGTTGTCTTTATTTCCTTGGGAATGTTGCCTAACCAAGTGTTTAGAAAGATAATAACACTCAACTTTGTTGTCTGTTACATAGAACAGAGCTTCATACAAATAGGATGCTTAGAAATGAATCTCAATGATGACAGTTCTCATCAGAAATGTCAGATATTCAAGAGACAGCCTTTGAATAGGGGTCAAAGTCTCTGAATGGCTTCTCAGTTGGAGCTTTTTCTTGAGAAGATTTAAGCATTCTGGAAGCAGATGGCGGCACAGTACAGAGAGGCATTTGGTCACACTTTCCCAGGGATTAGCTGAACTAGAACAGAGCATAAACATCTCACACAGACTGGTGATGCCTCTGCTGAAATCGATCCTTTAAGGAATCTGAAATGTTTTTTGAAATAAATACATCTGGATTTGAAGCCAACCATGTAAATAAGACCTAGACCCCATGCTTCTGTCTGAAAAAAATGTGAAGGAGTTGGCCAAAGCTTTTCTAAGCAGGTCTTAACGAAGTTGGACGTTACCAGCCTTTCTTTTACCTTTAATGTTTATTTGATTTCTTTGCATAGGAATCTGCACCATGGCTCCAACATGTGCACAAACATGGCCCTTAAGTCTAAACACATTTACTTCTCAGTTCTTCTCATACAGTTAGAGTTTGAAAACGAATGCCAAACATAAATTGTTGCATGCTGAATGTTTTCCCATTACATGGACTTAGCAAGTCTGTGTCTCGGGATGGCAGGGGCTTGCCTGGAGCGGTAAGCTTCACAAGGCAAAGCTGGCTTCATTTTGCACCCCAACTCTAACCCACTAAATTATCCAGAAACATTTGCTTTGTGTCTCACTGAGTTTTAGAAAGGTTTAAAAACAATAAACAAGCACTTCAAGCAAAGGCCGAAACACCTACACTATTGCCATGTGTCATCCATGTGGAATGGCTTTCTCTGTTCACGCTGTTGACTTTTTCATATGCTTAAAAACATGTTGACTTTTAGTTCGTTTTTCCAGCCTGTTTTCCAAAGACTATCTAGATTTCAAATATCACTTCTTTAGGGGCCCTCTAATTTTGTAAACACTATGAACAAGCATTCCGCGAGCTGTGGAAGAGAGGGACAGCATTTGTAGTATCTCATCTTCACCTTCCTAAGTAAGGAAACCAGTCTCAAAGCAACCTACTACATATGTCAAATAGTAACTTTTTTGAAGGACCTTCAGTCATCATTACTGAATTTTTATCCCAGCAGCCACTGTTTCATTAAATTGAGGGGTGGGATTGGAGTTGGGGTTGAAACAGAGTCTAACTCTGTACTCCAGCCTAGCCTGGAACTTACCATGTAGTGTAAGCCTCAAACATATGGCGGTGCTCCTGTCTCAGCTTCCCATGTGCTGAGATTACAGGTACATGTCAGCACACTTGGTTCTTAATGAAACTTTTCGAAAAGGAAAAACTGATGTTTTCAGGGTATATCCTGGAACCTTAAACATCATTACTTATCATCAAATTCCCCTTTAGAGATGGAAGGTGACTTCATCAGCAACACACTGAGATTTAAGCCCAGCATATTGTTCCAGAAAGTATGGATCATGCTCTTCACTCCCAAGTACTGATCTGATTTTCATGGTTGCAGTAAAACACAGACACACACAATAAAAGGATTTGAAGAGTCTAGCTTGTTTTGTATAGTAAAAACACTTCGATTTATGGTCATGTACTTAATCAAAATGTTTTATCTTAGTGTGGGGGACTCTGAGTTTCATTTCAAGTGGATGTCTGAAGATCTCCACCAAATGAAAAAGCAGGATTATCTGAATGAATCCCAGATATGTTCTGCTGCTAGAAGAAACTATAGTGTAACACTTTTGTTACACTGGCTCTGTGGGACAGGCCTGAGGATCAGGTTCTAGAATTTTCAGTATTAGAACAGTGGTTCTCAAAACCTCAAAAGTGCATCAGAATCACCTGCAGGGTTTGTTAAAAGACATACTGACCCCACCAGTGGAGTTCCTGACTCGGTGGGACCAGAGAATTTGAATGCCTGGAAATACTGTGGATGCTGGAATCGTATGCCTTGAAAACAAATTGGACTAGATTCTGGGCAGAAGATGCCTGTCAGTAGTCAGGCAAAGCAGAGTGGGAAGTGTATGATCCTGGAAGAAAATATGCAAGTGAATGAGGGACTACAAACTTAAGAGAGTTCAGATTTACAGGTCATGGGGTTGAGCAGGACATGTGAGAAGAAGACAGCAAGTAGCCAGCACTGGAACGTCACATCTGACAAAGCCTCTTAGATCCCTGAAGACGGAATACAAAGGCAAGAAGTTCCCACTGGCCAAGTGGATAGTTATCATCAAGGTAGCTGCCATCAAGTAGCAGGTCACCCACTGGACTCAGGGGAGACCTCTAAATCTGTGGGGACAACTAATAAAAGAACTGAAAAGATCTAGTCTTCAAGAGGGCTTGGAATTCAATGTGTCGTTTAGGGTAATTTCCCTACTGTAGTTGACGAACTCCCAAGTCACACAGCTCAAAAAGACAGTAAGAATTTAATCCTTACATGCATTTCAAATCACATATTCTTGATTAATAAATGGTTTCCCTCAAGGGAACTTAGTGATTCAGGCTGCTTCAGTTGCACTCTGACATCATCAAATGTGCATATGTGAATGTCTTTGTCATCCAGGAAGGTTAATCACATTTTTTTTGTGTGTGTGAATTTCATTATATAGAACAATTCACAGAAATCCTGCCTCAGCCTCTTGAGTGCTGAGATTAAAGAGACAAGTACTACGCCTGGCCCAAGACACACAATTTATTGCTGTGATAAACACCTAAGAGAAATAACTTAAGAGAAGGAAGGAATGATTGATTCGGGATTGTCGTTTCAGAAGCTTTAATCTCAGTTGGATCTGTTGCTTTGGACCTGAGGTGATGCAAAACATTCATAATGTCAGGACAGCGGGACGGGTGTCAGGACAGTGGGACGGATGTCAGGACAGTGGGACAGGTATCAGGATGCTCTCTTCATGGTAGCCAGGAGATAGAGAGAGAGAGAGAGAGAGAGAGAGAGAGAGAGAGAGAGAACATTAATGGCCTCTTTCTCTTGTGTTCTATCAGGGCCCCAGCCTGTTGGATGGTGCCACCCACATTCAAGGCAGGGCTTCTCTCTTGGTTGCTGTTCCACATATCAGGTGTCTCTGGAAATACCCTTAAAGATACACCCAGGAGTAGGTTTTACTCGTCTCTCAGGCATCTCTCAATCCAATGAAGTTTGCCATCAAGATTAATCATCATGGGGCATGGGTCATAGATAACCAACCATAGAAAGTTTTCAATGGGGCAGACCTGGAAAGAACCCTTACCACTTCTGCTTAAAATCCACTGGCCTCAAGAAGAATTTTAGTGACCAGATAGCCAGTCTCTGCCACACTCAGATGAAGGGAAACAGCATCACCATTCTTATGACTGAGTCAAAGGGAAAGGGTCACCCACCAACCAGCAACACCACTGAGGGCTGTGGTTGAATGTTCACTGTACAGTATATTGTTATTGCACTCGTTCTCCTGTAGGTGGCGAGCAAAGGAGCTTGTGAGCTGGACAGGATCAAGGCAGCCAGCTTGAGTACCAGCCCTGAATGTACTTGAGGGAGGCTGTGCTCTCTCCCTCTCCGAACTAAACTCTCTTATCTAAAAATATCACACCAAAGAATGTGGCCATGTCCAGCTGCTGTAAAAGCAGGTGGATGTTTTCTCCATCTAAAATCTTTTGAATGGGTCAATTCAAAATACCTCGGATGAAGAAGTTCCTGTTTCTAACATGGATGCACATTTCTTGCTTTGGGTGCATTTCTAGGATTTATTGCATCATCTGGAAATGTTCATTAAGAATGGCTATTTCTGCCGGGCGTGGTGGCGCACGCCTTTAATCCTAGCACTTGGGAGGCAGAGCCAGGCGGATCCCTATGAGTTCAAGGCCAGCCTGGTCTACAGAGTGAGTTCCAGGACAGCCAGAGCTACAGGGAGACCCTGTCTTGAAAAGACCAAAAAATAAAAAAAATAAATAATAAAAAAAGAATGGCTATTTCTAATCTTTTATCACATTCAGGAAATAATCTTCAAGGATGACACAACTGTGTCGGAGAGGATTTCCAAATGCTAAGACTGGGGACTAATCACCTCAGAGAGAAGAAAGACAGAGTGATAATATAATCACACACACGAATGTGGAAGTATCTTGATCAATTCCTGTCTGTACTACTGCTCAGGAGAAAGAGCCCTTTTATCATTTCTTTTCTTTGTCTTAAAAAACAATTTGAGATCTGAGAGTCTGATCCCTAAAAGCATGAAAACCACAGAACCATTCTAAAAGGATTTTTTTTTAAGAACCAACATTTGAAAACAAAAACGTGCCATTGAAATAACAGGGATCTCATGCTTGGGGAAAACCATGCTCTATGGGCCATGTCAGAGGAGTTAGCGTGTTCATGACTGAATCCACGGTGCTGTTACAGCAATCTAACTGATGACTCATGAGCTTTTACTAATTTTTAATTTTGTTTTTTTTATCTTTAAGGCTTCAGTTATTATTTGCAGATGTTTATTCTTGGAAGAAAAGTAATAACTAGTTTAAAATATTTACTTGAAATCATGTAAAAATATTACATAAAACATCTTTATAAAATCATAGAGGGTTTTTTGTTTTTTTTGTTTTGTTTTTTTTTTTTATCTTTTCGAGACAGGGTCTCCCTGTAGCCCCAGCTGTCCTGGAACACACTCTGCAGACCAGGCTGGCCTTGAACTCAGAAAGATCCGCTTGCCTCTGCCTCCCAAGTGCTAGGAATAAAGGTGTATGCCACCACACCCAGTGTAAAATCATAGAGGTTTTTAAAGTTACTACCTACACTCCAAAAAATACCACTCTGCGACACTTATGCTATAATAGTTATGCCTTAATAAAGATTAACTCAACTCTTAGCATTCATTTGAAGGCCAAGAGGGGACCAAACTGCAGAGAACCCACTCCTTCAGATGACTTTTTTATCAAAACTATGCTGTCCAGGTGGGGCTTCCTTCATTCTTTTATTGGTACAGTATCTCTAGAATGAAATGGGGATGTAAAAGCCCACCCTTACCTTATAGGAAAAGAATCTTTCCCTTGGATCCCTAGACCTAGAATACCACATAGACAATGATAAATAGCCGCTTTTCAATTTCTCTCATTGTTTGCAACGAGAAAAGCACTAATTGCAACACTTTGGTGCTGTGATATGTAAAACATGCATGCACGCCTACACACATTTGGTGGAGGGCAAAGAAGTGTTCTAAGGGATTAAGCTCATATATCCAGATCAAAACAGGAGCACGTGCCTCAGTGAACTTATTTATATTACATTTGCAAGGTTAGGTAAAAGTTATTTGTCCAGAGTACATCTATATTGTAAAAATTATTACCAAACCCTTCATAGCAATTAAATAAAAACTCAGGAATTCTAGATAGGCAATCTCCTATAAGACTAAAAAGTCAGTAGAGTGAGAAAATAATCTTTCATTTTTCTCAAAAGAGGGAAAAGAGATGGCACACATATGCATTAGTCGTTCACAGGGAGAGATGATTATGTTCTGGGGAGAGTGAAGGTTTGATGTCTGAGTAGCTCTCAACAACAGCAGCACTTTAAAATCACATGGCAGCTTGTAAAACAATATGTGCCTAGGGTTCCCTGAACCTCTAAATTGATTACATTCTGAAAGCCTTGAGCATCGTTGGCCCGGGAGATCAGCCCCTCTTTCCTCACGCTATTCATTAAACCCAGGGATGAAAGTAGAAGGTGGAAATGTGCAAACTAGGTTAAGGAGAGGCTTCTAGGAAAAAGATAGAAGAGGAGAGTTCCAGTAGCTTCCTGCATGGCTCCACACACTGTGTAGCTTTGGGGCAGGTCCTTGTGCACAGTACAGGTTTGGCCTTCTCATTGACCCAAGAGACTGGGGCTGGAGAGATTACTCGGTGGTTAAGAGTATTGGATGCTCATTCAGAAGACCTGGGTTCAAATCCACATGGCGGCTAACAACCATCTGTACCTTCAGTTCCAAGTAGCCTGACACCAACACCTTCTGTTCTCCATGGGCACTGCACAACACATGTGCACTCACAGAAATGCAGGTTTAACACTCATGCACACAAAATAAAAATAAAGAAATCACAGGACAGCTGGGGCTACATGGAGACCCTGTCTCAAAAAGACAAAAAAAAAAGAAAAAAGAAATCAAAGAAAAAAGATTTCAAGGGTTTTTGATGCTGGGAACCCCGAGTTCAATTTCACTATGTGTTCCCTGGTCCCCTGTGGTTGCACATCAATGCTCTTCCTCCACATAGCATGGTATTAAGGCTGAGCTAGCTGACTCCTCTCCAGAGTTTCAGCTGACTTTATGCTCAATGACATCCATCTATTTATTTATTTATTTATTTATTTATTCATGTATCACAATCATATTCACTTCCCTATGTTAGGCACTGGTAACTTGTTTGGTACCTGGCTTGGGTTTGATAGAGAAGAAACCACATTCAAGGTCCCATACTCAGACCCTTAGGTTACAAGGCCAGCTCACTCTCGAAGAATGGTGATTATTCCCATTGTCAACATCTGGCTTAAGTCTCTGTGAGTTATAGTAATAGCTAGAAAACTCTTCAATGCTATTCACGTCCTATGGACCATGACTTCAAAAGAAGATGCAACTTGACATTGTTTCTTGTCACTGAGCCAGTTTATAGGACTCTGAAGAATGGGTCTCTCCAGGAAACTGCTCGCCATTTCTGTGGATAAGGAGCTCCGGCTGAGCATTCAACAGACATATGAATAAATGAGGGTGCATTTGGTGGTAGCACATCAGAGGAAAATCAGTTCAAAATACCTTTGAGTGTGCCACAGGTAGATGGTCTTATGACTCTACAGCAGGAAACAGGTAATACTGAATTTCAAAATTTTTTCATATTAAAGTTGCCCCAAATTTGGAAAGTTTAAGCTTCAGTTGATGCTGGGCCTAATTACATACACGTATGGTGTATGTAATTCTTAGCCTGGGACCAGGGCAAGGTAGCCTGATTTCCTCATAAAGAACAGCTGTCTCATCCCTTAGTCCATGTGTACTAAGAAAACAGAATGCCATAGGCTGGGTGCTTTGTGAAGAACCCAAGATCAATGTGGTAGCATGTGGTAAGACCCTTCTTGGTGTGTCTTGACCCAATGGAATACAGAAGGGAGAACAACACCTTTATTGTTCTCTCTTTTAATTGTTCCTCTTTTCAATGTGCATGTGCGTGATATGTAAATATATGCTTTGCATGTGTGTCATGTACATGTGTGCAATCATGCATGTGGAGGGTAGACACTGATGCATGATGTCTGGAATCATCCTCCATCGTTCTTCCAGCTTATTAATTAAAGCAGGGTCTCTCAGTCAAACCCCAAACTCACTGATGTAGCTAGTCTTGCTAGGCAGCTTGCTCTGAGGACTCCCATCTTTGCTCTCTGAGGCTGGAACTACAAGCAGACCGCCATGCTCACCCAGCATTTGCATGAGTTCTGAGGATCCAAACTTCAGTTCTCACATTTTCTCTGCAAGTGCTTTTTGAGGGTCCTAATTCCATCTGTGAGGGAGGAACCATCACGGCCTCAATCACCTTTTAATCTTATCACGCTGGCAACCTCCGGTTTCTGGAGGGAACGCATTCAAATCACAGCATCTCTCACTATGATTTCGGGGTGCCGGCAGTCCAAACACTTGGCTTGCATTGCTTTCCATCACTTGGACCAGTCTCTGGCCCCTGTCTGATCAACCCAAACAATGAATTCCTAAGAGTGAGGTTCTCTGAGTCATGCGGACTATCCAGTCCTCCAGGGCTCTCTGAGCTCTCTGTATGTCAAGATAAATCAGCAGAAAGATATGGGTCTGGACCACATTAGCTAAACTCTCCAAAGACATGCCTGCTGAGTTATGATTTAATAAACAGCTTGCTGTCCATGTTTATCACAGGTCAGTATAAGAAATAGCTATAAGTAATTTCTATCTCAATGTAAGCCACTTTTCAGTCTGTATTGTCATCTATATAAAAATCAACTTAACGGCAACCTTCAAGAATTTATTGCAGGAGAAAACAAATCCCTATCAAGTAATTCTATTACTTCAACTGTAAAGCTCAACACAAACCTCCCTCTCCTTCGAGTTGCTATGAAGCTTATGCTTCAAGTTAGTGCTGTTTCTGTAACTTTCTTTAAGCTGGATCTTCAAGGTGTTAATCTCCTCTCCCTTCTAATATCTAGCCATTGTCCTGTTTTGCTCATTATTTATTATTCACAAGGCTTCTTTGTCAAGTGTTGATTTTGGAAGTACCCAGAGACATTCCACCATCTCCACTTCGTGTTTCTGACTCTTAGGTTCAGGCAGTTCTCATTTCCTCAAAGGAAAGTCTGGAGAGAGCAAGATGCAAACAGTGCAGATTTTTAAAAGCTCTCAGACCTCCCACAGAAGTCTGAGCCCAAGAAGCAGTCCACAGTGAGAAGTACTAAGCATCTTGGGAAATCACTGTGAATGGAGAAGCCAAGAAACAGAACCGCCGAATGAAGTAAAGTTTGAGAATGCTGAACAGATTTATAGCAAAATAGCTATTGAACTACTACACCTGACAGAATAGACAGACTACATATATTTCTACTTTATAAAAGTGACGATTGGTCAAACACTCAGGTATTTCAAAGTCATTACGTTCTTATTATTGGTGCATCTATTTTCTGACCATTAACAAATCAAAAGGAAGAGGCAGATCTAGGAACAGTTCTACTAAAATGTTCTGCCAGGTCTATTAGTTTTGAGTAGTCTTAAGTGAATTTCTGAATTGGGGTCCAGTGGTAGGTGTCTTCTCGGATTCTAATAATGTCTGGTTCTTCTTTTACGGATGGCAGTAGATGTACATTTTGCTGAAGATACAGCCCCTGTAGATTTTCCATACCTGGACTCCCTGTGGATACAAAATAGGTAGGAAAGGAAGGACAATCTAAAATACTCCTTGAGAAGAAAGAAAGGCAGAAAAGAAAGCCTTTCACCTTGTACCAGTGTAGGGAAATCCAGCTTGAATTGCGGGCTGGATTTCCAACTAGCACCACATGGCCAAGAGTGTGGCTTCACCCCAAGGAGGAGCAAGCAGTATGGCCTAGGTACATGATACTGGGTGGAACAAGGTGTGTAGTGGCGCAGGTGGGGGGGAGGGGCTCATGATTGGTCCTGGGAACTGACGTCATTTGGTTTATAAAAGCAAGCTGTGCCAACGAGTACATTTGAATTCCATAGTAACATCATCGCAGAATTTCTGGCCGTTATTTTTATTAATTATTGCTAGCATATAGGCTAAGGTAGGCCTGCATTTCATTCGAGTGGCCAGTGGGTTGGAAAAAGGTTCCCTTTGCGGACCACCAACCTGGGTAGCTGGTGTTGTGAGTGAAATTCCTGTCCAGGCTCTGGGCAGGTGAGAAGTCATGACCAAGAGTGGAACACATGTCTCCTGGGTCCAGGCTAAGAGCCTAAATTGGAGTTACCACTTAGGTTGGGCTACGGGAAGTAGCTGGCTAGTCTCTGCGCCTAGAGGCCAACTCCCCAGAGCAACTGTGGGAAGGTGCTGTGCCCCCTCCCCCTTGCAGGGCCACGTGGTCCCTGCTCGCCATAAAAAGAAAAGCTTCCTACATACCAGAGCTTACAGTGGGAGTCTATCCTGAAAAAAAAAAGTTCACTTCAATGAGAGATAGATAAGACAGAAGAGTAGAGGGTGTCGGGAGCCATGAAAGCCCGAAACAGAGGTTTTTTGGTCTTTTCGAGACAGGGTCTCCCCGTAGCCCCAGCTGTCCTGGAATTCGCTCTGTAGACCAGGCTGGCCTTGAACTCACAAAGATCCGCTTGCCTCTGCCTCCCAAGTGCTAGGATTAAAGGCATGTGCCACCATGCCCGGCTTAGAGTTGATTTTTTTAAGACATCAAAGAGCAATACAAGGAGTGGGGTGCTAGCTCTGTCAGTAAAGGGATTGCCCTGCAAGCATGAAGTCCTGAGACTGATCTCCCAAAACTCATATAAAAAAAGCCAGGTGTGGCAGGGCACATTTATAATCCCAGGGCTGAGAATGTGACAAGTGGATACCTAAGCCTTGTTAGCCAGCCAACGAGAGATTCTGGCTCGATAAATTCACGTGGATGCTACATATGGTACCTGAGATTCCCCTCTGGCTTCCATACACAGACACATACATGCGCATGTGCACATCTATAGACACACGTAGACGGGGGTGGGGGGATCTAAGTGGATGGGAGCAAGCAAAGAATACCCCCCCAAAGAATGAGCAGGTAGATGTAGAATCTGAGACAGCTCTTGAAACTGAATCATTAAAATTCATCTTGCCGAGTTGTAAAAGTACTTGAAACAAATAATTTTCAACTTTTACCTATATACAAGTTTCTGTGTAAATGTTTTTTAAGTTGAAGGTACACAGTCATAAATAGAGGTTGGAAGCATTTTTATGTCGAACTGAAAATAGAATTTTGATTGGGTAAGTTTAGGTGAATTAGAAACACATTCATAAAATTTCACTTGAAGCACACAGACACTTTTAAAGAACTAAAATCTTCTTCACAACAAAGCAACCAAACAACAAAATAAAAGGGCTATCTGTAGATTGGAAGAACATATTTTTGGACCACTTACCTTACAGGGGATCAATAAGTCCACAATATGCAAGCAAATCACACAAATCAATAGCAAAGAACTTAGTGGTATACTTTTATAATCCCAGGATTCAGAGGCTGAGGCAGGAGGATCACAAATTTGAGGCCAACTTGTGGGGCATGGGGAGACTTTTTTCACCACAGGGTAGTTACACATATAAACCCACAGGAGTCAGGACAACATGCACAAGACCTGTGCAAACCTAAGCCAGACAGGGTCCCAGCCTGGGGGAGGTGGGCAGGGAGCACCAGCCCTAGGTGAGGATCAGTTGAAAATTGAGAGATACTGGGAGAGGGAGAGTCAGTTTTCCTTTCTGGTGTGATGCCTAGTAGGTTGACCAGACTCCAAGGGGTAGATCCACACCCAAGAAGGTTTAAGAAACACAGAATAGAGTCAATAGGCCTTTAGAAAGAGAGAGAGACGATAATGAGGGTGGGGTGGAGAGGGAAGAGAGTTCTGAATATGATCAAAATAGAGCATATGAAATTCTCAAATCAATAAAAATATTTAAACTTTTGACATTTGTTTATTGTGGTTTGTGTGTGTTTATGTGCACACCCAGTCACCCACAGAGGTCAGAGGACAACTTGCAGGTTTCAGATCCCTCTTTCTATCATGTGGGCCTTGGGTATCAAACTCAAGTCATCAAGCTTGGTACCAAGCATCTCTACTTCCTAAGCCCTCCATTTTTTAAAATTAGATAAAAACAGCACAAGTAAGTAAATAACTCAATTGAAAAATAAATACAGGATCCTAGTAGATATGACTCCAAAGAAGACATAAAAATGGCCAGCAATCACACAAAAAATTCTCACTGTCATTGATAATTGGGGAAATGCACATCAAAATCAAAATGAGGTACAGGCTTATACTGGTTGTGATAGCCTTATTGAAAAGCCAGAAAGTAGTATGGACTGACTGGGGGAGTTTATAAAGAAACCTTTGTGTATTGTTGGTCATAGCATGCTTCAAGCCCTACATTCAATTCCCAGTGCTGCCAGAAAATACACAATCTGAAAGAAAATGCTCCTTGTCTGATGGATGAACTGATAATCAATATACATATATGTAGATCTATAATGGTATTACTCAGCTTTAAAAAAGAGATCCTGCCATTTGCAACAATGTGTATGAATCTAATGGACATTATGCCCAGTAAAATAACTGGATGCAAGAAGAAAACTATAGCATGGTTTCACCTATATGTGGAATCCTTTTTAAAAAAAATTAAACAGAGTAACGAAAACAGGTGAACCAGGAGCATGTGAGAAATG
Organism: Rhizomys pruinosus; assembly: GCA_009823505.1. Classification (NCBI taxonomy): domain Eukaryota; kingdom Metazoa; phylum Chordata; class Mammalia; order Rodentia; family Spalacidae; genus Rhizomys; species Rhizomys pruinosus. Next base: position 7,173,801 of record VZQC01014413.1, on the reverse strand, counting down.
AAATTATATAAGTGAAAGTTAGAAAGCATGAGTAAATCTAGAGATCTAATGCATGTATTGTGCTATATTCTGAATATTTGCCAAGAGAACTGGCTCACTTCACACACACACACACACACACACACACACACACACAACTCTCTGAGATGATGAATGTGTCAACCTGTCTGACTCTAGTAGTAACTTCACTGTGCAGTTTCATAATGACAATTTGGTTGACAGACTTCATATTCGAGGGTGTATGCCCATAAAATTATATGGAGTTGAAAATTTACTTGCTTTCCCCTTCAAGGGCACTTTCAACCCCAGTGACAAGAACAATGTTGCACCAGGCTCCACTTATAAGATCCACAACTTCCTGACAGCAACACAGGCCGGGGAGCAAGCACTTAGCCATGGGCTTTGGGCACATTCCAAGTCTGGTCCCCAGCAGCCCACTCCATCTAGACTTGTGTCAGTATACTCCATGATGTTTGCACAATGAGTAGGTCATCCAACCATGCAGGTGGGTCTCAGAACACAGCCGATTGTGAGTGATGCATGACTGTATGTTGACATTGCAAATAAGACTATCAAGACATCATGTCATCCATCTTAAACACATGTAATGATAATTTGAAAATTAAAAAGAAGCTAAGAAAACACTGGCAGGAGGTATTTAGAGGTTTGATGAATGAATGGGTTGGAAGCAGAGTTTAAGATGATCTGGTCAACCCAAACAGCTACTGAGGCCTCCCACCCCTCCTTGGTCATCTGCACAGGAGAATTTCTACCTTGTCTCAGTGTTGTCCGTGTTTCGATATCTCCTTTTCACTGAATGAGTCTGAATCAGCCTGAAAACTTTCTAAAAGCTCCATCCATTTGCAGGTGATTTCTGAAAATACTATTTTGTTTTGTTGTTGTTTGTTCAGGACAGATCCTCCATATTTTGCCCAGGCTGCCTTTGCCCCTCTGTCCTTCTGCCTCAGCTTTCCAAGTGCTGGGATTACAGTGACACTACCATGCCTAGCTTTGAGATTATTTTCTAGCCCGAGATTAGGGCCATTGTAGGCCTTCTTACCACCTAAGCCCAAACATGTACTTTCCTGATACATCTTGGTGCCTGTGATGAAGTACTCTTATCTATGCTGTGACATATTAGCTGTGTGATTGCCTTTTAGTTATGCCCCTGATGGCACATACAGAGACAACAGCACAGTGAGGGTCCCAAATCCCAGCCAGCTCTCAAAAACATGTAAAACTGTGAGTTACAAACGTGAGCAGCCCAATGCAGCTGACATATTATCATGTCAACATTTAATCAATACTGATTCTATTATTAACAAATTATTAAGATGCTTTACATATTTAAATTTGTGCTCTTTGTTTTTTTGTTGTTTGTTTATTTTTAAGGGATTCTACAATATAATGACACAGTTGTTTGCAGATAACATTGATGTTACTCAGTTTGTCATACAATTAGACAACTGGTGCATTTTGCAAGTATCTATGAAATCCTATATGCATTTTAGACTCAGAGTGCCACACTTTGCATGCTAGTGCCTACCACATTGAACAGGGCAGTTCTAGACCTACATTGGAGCCCTGGCCTTCAAGTTGTGAAACTGATGATAGCAAGAATAAGTAATTGAATTAAGGACTGTTTCTCAGAGTGGAACCTCTGGATCTCCTAATTGAAATATCCTAGGATGCTTATGAAAAATTAAGACTCCCACAATGACCCTAACTTTGCCTACTTGCAACCTCTGAGAATAGGACCCAGGGAAACTGCATTTTTAGAGCTTCTGGGTAATTATCTTATGCAATTATTGCTCTGTTTTCCAGAAGGAAAGTCATGCCCATGTGTACAACTATATTTTCTTTGTCCCTAAAATCTTGCAAACAATTATAATAAAACTGGGGTAACATATCTGCATGCATGTTTTTAAAATATTTTATTTATTTTTATTATGTGGATGTAAGTGCACCCATGCATGCAATGCCTGGAGGTCAGAATAGGGCATTGGATCCCTGGAACTGGAGTTACAAATGGTTTTTAGCCACCACTGGGTGCTGGGAATCAAACCTGGGTCCTCTACAAGAGTAGCTAGTGCCCTTAACCTCTGAGACATCTCCCTAGCCCCTGAATGAAACTGTATAAAATTGTGCCCTAAATTTTCACATGGTGATATCTGACTAGAAGTGAGCTGTTGGACATTGTCTACCCTGGACAAGAGCTGATCTGTTTACGAGTGGTCCAGTCTGGCCTACCTCATTCCTCTATATTACATGTTAAATGCCACATGCTTTTAAAATGACATGTTTTAAAATCTTTAATTTTAGAGTTACAAAAATTTGCTAAGAGAGTTTAGAGATTTCTGACATGCCTCTCATCCAGATTCCCCAAAGTTAACATATCAATTAACCAAAGCTGATCAATAAACATTGGTGTGCTACTATTAGCTAAACTCCAGACTTTACTCAGGTTTCACCATTTGCAATAGTTAGCTTTAAGTGTCAATTTGACAACCTAGAATCACCTAGGAAGAGAGTCTCAGTGAGGGATTGTCTATTTCGGGTTGGCCTATGGGCATGTGGGGAGTAGGGAGGGGGGGGTTGATTGTCTCAGTTTAGTTGATTGGTTTGAAAAGATGCAGCCTACCGTAATGACAGTTCCCTAAGAAGCAGTTCCTAAACCACAGAAGAGTGGAGAGCTAGAGCTGAGCACAGTGAGCAAGCAAGTGTATGCATGAGCTCATCCAGTTCCCTCTGTGGAGACGAGTGGACTCTGGACTATAAAGAGTAAAGTAGCTGAGCTCAAGCATGCACATTCTAAACTCTCTGCTCTTGACTGTGGATGTGGCTAGCTGCTTCCAGCTCCTGCCACTGTATCTTCCTTAATACGGTGGACTGTCACCTGGGGGTGTAAGCCAAATAAACTCCTTTCTTCTCTAAGTTGCTTTTTGTCATGGTCAAAACTAAATAAAACACCACCCCTTCCATGAATGCCCCTTTCTTCTGTTCCAGGATCCAAACTGGAGCCTCTATTCCATTGAGTCCCATAGCCTTCCCAGTTCATGACGATCAGTCTTTCAGAGCCACGGCCACAAGCAGCCACTTCCTGGGCCCTTTCTCTAGACCTTCCGCAGGTCCTGTAAGGCCCATGAGGGGCTGGAGCCTCCGCAGTGGATAGCAGCCCCCAAGACACATTTTATTCCAGCTGTACCGGCTGTTTGATAACAGCTGCAACTGCCGGTTGAAGAACGATCCTCACACATCCAGTGTGGAAAGCGCTCTTCATTTTTCATTCCCGGGCTTGAGCACACCTGCACTAATGGCTGGGTCAGTAGCACCGCCTTCCTGTAAGTAAGTAGGACAGTGTTATGATTTATCTGTGATGATTATCATGTGGCTACAGCAATCGGGCAGGACAGCAGCTGCTGGATTTGTGGCCACACAAATTTGTATGTCTAGGTACCCTCTCTCCAAAGAGCTGCCATATCTGATGTCCTCTTGTTATGTGGAAATGTTTAAAGACATTACATTTGACTCTCCCATCCTATGTAGTAAGGTGCAGGCATTTTAGAAAGCTCACCTCTCTTTCTGCTTAGCATGTAAATTTTCTTTCAGTCCGGTAGGACTAAACCTCTTGAGAAAGGGCTTTTACTTCTTGGCCATGTTTCCTTGAGAAGAAGGCCAATTTTGCAGGGTCTGAAACTACTAACTAGGATATATGCTGATTTGCATAAATGTGAGCACAGATCCAATTAACAAATCCGTAAGAGGAGGGCTGGAACTGAGCCATTCTTCCAGGTGGAAACATCTTTCAGTTAGACATGATTCTTGGCCTATTTATTCACCTCTGATCCTCCGGTTGTCTGGATAATCTGTGGTCTGATTGGAGTCTACCAAATGTACCTTTGCAAACTCTAGAGATCAATGCATGACATATTCGAAGACTTTCTCTTCCAATCTTTTTTTTTTTTATTCTCAGGCCTGTGTCCCTTTGATTCTGACACGTGAAATTAATTCAGTAACAATTTAAAAGACAAGATTTTTGCACACAAGAAAATTCTAGAAAGGCAATCAGTAAAGACAACATTGAGGTCCAGGCCTAAATGAATAGAAATATCCTAAAGCCATCAATGGACAGGTTGAGCCTTTTTCATCTGTCTTAAGTGCTGTTAGTGGTTCCTAGACTGTGATCTAACAATTTCCTCACTGTGTCTTATATTTTAAAAAGATCAGACTCCTGAAGAATGCAAGCACTGCATTTCCCTTTTTAGCAACCTGTCAGTCGGTTCCCTTTTGCTTACTGGTTGGTGCCTGATCCTCCTCCAAAGGTCACATTTACCTTGCATAAGACAAGAAATTACCTAAGAAAGTAGTGCCTCATGTTTGTCAAAGACTTTGAGTTTCTGAAAATTCTTCCATATTCTTATTTCATCCTCCTCCAGTCAGTGATCTTGAGACAGAAGCCTGAGATGTAGGCTAAGTTTTGGTGTGATGGCCTAGGTAGAGAAACCATTCTAATGAGGCACCAGTCTCTGTAGTTTCACACAGCTTCCTAGTAACAGTCATGTTTTTATTATCCTCTAATAGTACCCTGTGAGATCGCTAGACTTTTGTGATCTCTCCTCTGTTGGCATTGAAATGCTCCAGGTAGGGGACATTTAAAAGCCTAATCCATTCTATGGATTTCAGTACCTTTCTGGAAGTCAGAGCTTTAAACAAGTTCTAACAGGAGCAGCATGGGTAGCTAGGGAATTGAAGGGTGCATCAAACTACTTTTCTTATTGCTGTGACTGAATATCAGACAAGAAACGACTTCACAGAGGAGGAAGGGTTTATTTTAACCTACAGTTGCAGAAGCAACATAGTCCATTGTGGCCATGAAGTCAGGGTGGGCAAGAGTGTGAGGAGGCTGGTCACGCCGCTCCCACTGACATGCGAAGCAGAGAGAAGTTAGTGCTGGCGCTCAGTCCACTTTTTCCTTTATATTCAATCTGAGACTCCAGCCTACAGAAAACTCAGGGTGGGTCTTCTCTCTTATGTTAAACTTTTCCCCTCAGACATACCAGTGTTGTAAATCTGTGGTGATTCTAAATCCAGGCAAGTTGAAAATAAAAAATAACCATTGCCAAGGGGCGTGGGGTCAACCAACTCTGCCAACTCCACTGGGCTCGTGTTCATGTGGACATTTGGCTTCCTTTTTCTTTTTGTTTGGATTGTATTTTGAGTCTGGAAATAATGGAAAGGACTCAGTTCAACCAAGGCAACATTTAGAAAGCTGTACCAGGGCTCCTGGGCTGATTGGTTACTCCTACAGAACTGAATTCAACTTCCCAAATCAGATGCAGAGCCCTGATTAATGAGGTTCTTTGGTTTGTGAAGTCAATTAGGTCAAAGAACATTAATTATCCAAGGAGTTTGTCAATTCCCAGTTAACATGTGCCTTTGTACTGTGACTAGCTGGTCATTACACCATTGGCAACATAAATAACAATAAATCATTTTTTAGAATTCTGATAGAATGATAAATTAATTATAGTACCTGGATTCCAAACAGATTCATCCTCAAAGAGTTTAACAGAATTGAAATTAAAAGAGATTCACAAAGCACCAGAATTTGGAACATACATTGCTGTCACATTAACTCATTAGAGAATTTCTCAACGTCTGCCTAGTATCCTTTTTATAAGCATTTCCCATGGATCCTTGATTTCCCAAGGCCTCTTAGCACCTGAGGCCCACTTACCTCCACTCCTCCCAGCAGTGTCTTCGAGCCCTTGGGGATAAGGGTGGCACCACGTATTTAGTCTCCAGAAGCTAGTTCCCCTCATATGCTTTGCATGTGTTCATTATGACATCCTTGGAGTGTGTTAGCCAGTACCATCTGGGGCGCCTGGAGGAGTGTCTGGAAGTGGGTGACAACTCAATCTCAGGCCAGAGGATGGGGAAACATACTGGGTGATTGCAGTTTCCATTTAGGCGGGGAGAGTCTGGCAGGAGGATGTCCACATCTGCTAAAGCCATTACAAAGCCTCTGTTCATCATGAATATTACAATAAGAATAGCCATCAATCTGGCTCAAATCACCACTGCTCTTTTCTGGCCATTATTTTCTTTCGGGCCTGATTCAGCCTGTGCCTAATAGCATGTTGGGGGAGTGTCAGTCTTTTCTTGGGGGCGCCTAGCTAGTCTTCTGCCTATTTATGTTGGAAAAGTTGAACCAGGTCCCTTGATACTGAATTGACAGACCCTGAAAATCAGTAAGGCCTGATAGTGCCTTGTGTGCTAATTGCTGAGGAAAACGACACGTGTCCTGAATTCAACACATCTGGCCTTTATGGAACTTAATGTCTGTACCAGTGATTCTCAACCTTTCAAAAGCACAATGATTATTTAGAGCTTTTGTTAAAATACCATGCATAAGCCTCATCACCAAGAATTCAGATTCAATAGGATTATTGGACAAATCAGGATGGGGCCTGGGAACTTGGTGAGCGTGCTTGGAGTAGCATCATTCTCTCATTTACAGAGAACATGGTGCTTCTTCTGCCAGACTTGCTGTCTCCCGAGAACCTGTAAGAAGCACAAGTTCTAAGCTCCGTCCAGACTCTAGCTAATTGCTGTCAATTTCTGCATCTACCTTAACATTCTTTTGACTTTTAGATAAACATTTAGGAATATATCTCTAAACTTGTCATACCTAGGAACAACACCAACCCTGAAGCTAAGAATGTTATTCAGACAACATATAGATTTTTTAGATTTTTTACTTTGTTATATAGCTCACTTACCTACCTATGTATTTTATAAAAATACTCAGGTATAACCTTTTTATTGTGACTATAAAAGTTCATGTAACTTTTTGAAAGTAGGACTAGTTAATAGTATAACCCAAATCTGTGTGCCTGGGCCATAATCATTTATATTTGGGTCAAAATTATCTACTTTCTTTCTCCTTGAAGAACTGGTATTTTATGTCAACAAAGGACAGCTGTATCTTTCATTTAAATCATAGTAACTTCAAAAGGCAGTAGTCTAGTAGTTGTGCATTAGAAGGTATACACAGAATATCCTGCACAGGGTTGGTACATATGAACAATCTAGTTTGTTTGGGTGCTTGAGACTATGTTGTAAAGACATATCATAAAATGAAGAGATGGTTCCTGTTTTGTTCGTGAAGAAAGGTGTAGTGCCAGTTTGTGGTCTGTCCTTATTTTCAACCATAAATTCACAAAACCGAAAGCCAGAGGATAATCTCAGAGATTCACTCTGATATTCCTTCCTCTCCTTCTAGTTGATGCTTACTGTATTTATAGGGGAAGGATCTACAGTGAATAAAGCTTTGGCTCAGAAACCATTGTTCCTTTCAATTTTATCCAGTGCAATATTTGAAAAGTTTTGTTTCAAGAATGATGAAAACTAAATCATGAGAACTTAGAAAATAAGCAAAATCCCACTTGAAGGCCATAACTAATTTAGTCATCAGCCTTCCCAAGTGAACTGCATTATCATTCTTAGGGAATTTTGAGTAAGGAAGATGCTCCCATAATACTTGACTTGGAAATATCTTTCAATTACAGCCAGCTTGCTCTCACACAGAGATGAGAATGGTCTCCTTTGTATTCCCGGGGGCTGAAGAGAACAAAAATATTGAAAAATACTTTTTTGTTGTTGTCTACTGGGATGCACAGCAGTTTGAAGAAGTGCAGGTCTTTACGGGGGGTTTGATTAGAAAGTACACTCTTAGGCTGCACTGGGCCACTGAGTCAAGCTCTGTAGTGAGGCCTCAAGAAGGGCAGACCATATTTGAGAGGTACTCCTTGGCACCTGGAAGGGGGAATTCACCTAGCCAGTCAGGGGCAGAAAAATCCTAGCAGATGAAATACCATAGCCATGCATTGGTCTAGGAATAAGGAGAATTCTGGGAAGAAGGCTATGATCAGAGGATGGTAGTGACAGAAGGCCATGGAAAAGAAAAGAAAATGAAAGAAACAGAAGAGAAAGGAAGGAAAGAGGGGGGAGGGAAGGGAAGGGGAGAGAAGATGGGAAGAAAAAGGAAAGGAGAAAGGAAAAAGGAAAGGAAGGAAAAGAAAAGAAACAAGAGAAGAAAAGAGAAGAGAAGAAAAGAAAAGAAAAGAAAAAAAGGAAAACAGAAGCAGAAACTTTAAGCAGGAGACTAGTTACACCAAGACCTAGATTTACTGTTAGGAGCCAGGATTGTAACCATCCTGGCAGAAGAGAAAGTATCTTACAGACAGCCTCATCCCATCAGACTATCGAAACAATGGGCCCCAAGGAATCAAGCTTTCCCTAGGAATCCTATACTGGGAGGAAGGAGAAGGCCAAATCTGGGTCCAAAGGAAGAACTGCCTCCCAAGAAGAGATTTCACCCAGTTCCATCAACTGAGATAACCTTGTACAACCAAGCAGACCATGATGGGTCAAAGATGAGCGGGAGCACATCGTTACTAGGACTGCTAAGTTATGCATACTTCTTGATCTTTATTCGAACCTAAACCTCATGTCATTACCCAAAAGATGGACTTGAAGGGCATTGGGTCCTTTGATCTGTTCCTCTTCCAATATGGCCACATCAAATAAATCTTCTTTCTCTGCCCTTTTCACTATTTCTTGCCTGTTTAATTGGTGTATTGGGGAAAGGTGGATACGCCTAGCTTGTTGGGCCTGTTCGGCTGAGACTTTTACTCTGAAACTTAGTAACAGGGCCGGCGAGATGGCTGTGTGTTCAAGAGTGCTGCACCAGGCTCGATGACCTGAGCTCGGTACACAGGATCACATGGTAGAAGGAGAGAACCCACTCCCCTAAGACGTCCTCTGATCTCCACACATGCTTACACACACACACACACACATTCACTAAAGTAAATGTGGTGATACTGTTAAATCTTCAGCAATAGAATCTGTAAGAGCAAAACAGGACATCTGACAAATTTCAAGTCTGTGAGTATCACAGTCTGATAGATTTAGGAAACATGTTTTTGAAAAAGATCCATATTCTCACTTGAGTAATTTGATGTTGTGTAGGAGAATAGGTGATAAGATCTTTAAAGATCTTCAGAACAATTTCTTGATTTGGAAAGCCTCAAGTCCTATTTTCCAACACTGAGAATGTGGGGGTGACAGTGAGGGATGGAGCCAGAACCTTTCCAGAAGCCCCGAGATCTACCAGGGACTTGGCAGATATTTGGATCTGGAGAGGAAGGCCAACCCAAACCACAGATGGGACTTTGGAATCACTGGCCTCTCCAAGGCCAAATGGTACCTGAGTTTAAGTCGAAGCAAAGAGCTATTTGACTCGACTGAAATGAGCCACTTTTTAAGATTAAATTCAGTATTGAATAGGAACGCGGAAGCCCCACATTCCCTGACAGTCATCAGCCAAGAATCCTTTTTGTTCAGGAGTGAGTCAGAAGTAAACAGCAATGGACTCTCAGCACGGACTGTTCTTGGAGCCTACTTATCCTTCATTTATACACAGCCCTCCTATGTATGATTATCACTGTCCCAGACCAAAGTAAATTAGTTATCTTGTTTAACTGTGACCTTGTTTCTGTTTTCCTTTCCCAGTCCCAGGTGCACCTGACACAAGGAAGCCATCACCACTACAGCCTCAATTGAACTGTGTTCTATACACCTGGAAGAGACCCTGCACACATCGGACACTCCAAAATTCCTCGCTGAATGAAAGGCGAAGGGTGGGAGAAGATAACAAACCAAAGTTTAAGAAAGAATTAGAAGAATTACACAGGCTAAATAAATCTAAGACTCAGAGACCACTTACCTAGGAATTTTCCCAGCACAGTTCATAACTCAACAAGCCCTGACGTCATTGCTTAGATTTAGCACAGTAAAATGATCCATGATCATGGTGATGACTCTGAGTCATCATGAAGGCTGAAATAGGTTCAATCCCCAGAGCAAGGATGACAAGAAATATGAAGTACCTCCACCAAAAGTGGCTAAGATGAATATTTAAACCTGAAGTCTGAGGGTTCAACCATACATACAAGGATAAACCTTATCACCTATTGATACTATTTATACAGAGAAGGCAAAACTCCATTATAGTTCATAAACAATAACCTACTGCAAACTCCAGTCAGTTTACTTTAGTGATGAGTATATGTTCCTAATTAGCTATAACATTCATCTGCACATTAACAAAATTCTTTTCTGAAAAAATTACAGACTCTTGTTATATGTTAACAAGGACATTTTCCTTCTGTACACAGTTAACACTGCAAACAGAACTCTGGAAGCATCTGCCAGATAGTAAACAAACGTAAACACTGCATGAGGATAGATAAGCAGAGCAATATAAAACACGTGTGCAATTACTGTATGTAAAGCTGATGGGTAATGGATTGGGGCTTTCATGTAATGCTGTATTCACGTAGATGTTCTCAATGTGCAGCAAAACCATGTGTGCTTTGCACATCATAAGCCCTCAATACACTTTTAAAAATTTCATTTTGGAGCCAGGAGTGGTGGTGGTGCACGCCTTTAATCCTAGCACTCGGGAAGCAGAGGCAGGCAGATCTTTGTGAGTTCAAGGCCAGCCTGGTCTACAGAGTGAGTTCCAGGACAGCTGGGGCTACAGGGAGACCCTGTCTCAAAAAGACAAAAAAAATTTCATTTTGGGGGTTGGGGAGATGGCTCAGCGGTTAAGAGCACTGACTGCTCTTGCAGAGGACCCAGGTTCAATTCCCAGCACCCACATGGCGGCTAAGAACTGTCTTAGGCCAGGCACGGTGGTGCACACCTTTAATCCCAGCACTTGGGAGGCAGAGGCAGTCGGATCTCTGTGAGTTCAAGGCCAGCCCGGTCTACATAGAAAGCTCCAGGCCAGCTGGGACTAAAGGGAGACCCTGTCTCCAAAAAATAAAAAAATTTATTTTGGATGAGGGAGATGGCTCCGTGGGTAAAGAGCTTATATATAAGCATGAGGACCTAAGCACAAATCCCCAGAACCATATAAAACCTGGGGTGGAGTTACACATCTGTGATTCCAGACGGAGAAGGGACAGTCAGGCAAATCCCTGGAAGCTCATGGGATGCCTCCTCTGGCTTATACTGAGCAAACACTGTAAGAAAAAGAGACTCCGTCCAAACAAGATGGAAGGTGTGGGAGGAGCAACAGCTGAGGTTCCCTCTGACCTCCACACGCACGCCGTGGCATGTGCCTGCCCCTCACTCACACACACTTGCACCTACGTTCACACGTTCATACACACACACACACACACACACACACACACACACACACAGAGGCATGCACATGCAGGAACTTCATTTAGCACATGCATTAGAAAGCCCAGGCTGGCTTCAAACTCAAGATACTCCAGCCTCAGCCTCCCAAGTGCTGGGTTTATAGGCACGCACCAATGTCCCTGGCTCACTCAATAAACATGTTTGGGAAAACTTCATTTGGAGTGGTGAGCATGGTAGTTTGAGTCTCTTGTAGGTGCGATCCTGTGGGTTTTCTTCTATTTAAGAGATCAGAATGGAGGTTTGACGGAGCTATCACTGGTGGAACTCTCTATAACGTTGCCTAGCATTATGGATAAGTCATGTGGTCAGTTTGAAAATGGTCTAAATGCCAGGTTAGAACAACTGAAATGACCTGAGTCCTCTTGAAGGGTACAATGAGTTCCATTAAGTTCCTTTCCTTTATAACATTAATCTGTCTTTCTTTCTCTCTCCCCTCTCTCCACACACACATATACACCCGTGTACATCAGCTGTCATCTCTTTTTGAGTATAAATTCCCTGAGAACTGGGAGCACATGTACGGCATGATTAAATGCGTCAGCTGTTGCTTGGGGGCTGAAGGTGTGCTTGCTATATATGGGGTGGAGGAGGAGTTGTGTATTTCTGTTGAGCTGAACTCATGGCAATATTTATAAGATGATTTGGAAATAAAGCTGGTTTAGATTCAGTAACACCAAAAGTTGTGTTGTGTATTACAGGGCAATTACATGATGATGGGATATGTTTCCACAACATGCCTGCCAGGCTGGCATTAGGTCCAAGCGCCAACTAAAAACGTGCATATTATGCAGTTTGGAATGACTGGCTCCCTAGCCAAAATGAATCATTTAAATCAAAAATAGAATCTAGGAAAAAAGTAAATCCAAGGGAGAAAGCTCTTTCAACTCTCAATAAAAAAAGACCAGCGGACTCTGAGCCATAATCATAGTAAAAGAAATTATAATCTCTAGTGAAATTTTACAATGAGTTTATGTGCTGGCACCATGCAAGCACACTTGAGTGAGCCATCTTATCTACCCTTACAGTCCCATGAGAAGGTAACATTCTGCGTCTGTTGAGGAACTTGGCAGATCCACTAGGAGGCTCCTGAAATGCTTCAGGTGAGAGATGATCATTGCTGGGCCAAGGGTAGCGGAGCAGGTTGTAAGGTTTAGGAGACTCAATGAGCAGTTGATGCCCAGGATCACACAACTGAGAGGTGGCTGCAGAGCCTGCTGTGACTGGGCTGCCCAGGGCAGAACTGGGCTTGGCATATGGTTTACATAACTCAGTTTTCCCCAAACACAGTCCTAGCCCACCGAGGCTAAGTAAAGGGAAATGTTGGAAAGATGGGCCATTGGCAGAACAAGGAAATTTTCAGTTTTTCTAACAGCTGGGCCAAAATGTTGAGTTTTACACACTTCTGAGTATGATTTTTGAATATTAAAATACCGCCAGATGCATGGACATGTCTTTATGGCTTCTCAGACAATCGAGATTTGATAAGAGAGCCACTCCACCCAGGAGGAGGCAAAAAAAAGCTGAAACTCAAAACTTTCATGAAATTGGCAAAAAGCCAAATGTCAGCTTTGCCCCCCTCCTCTCCCATCCGACAGGAGACATTTCACACCGCTTTCCCTAATTTCAATAAATCTGTTAAATGATAGGAGTCCTCTGCATGCCAAGAGACATATAATATGGATATCGAAATAGATGTAGAGGTTGCCATGTGACAAGAACCAGATTTCAGCAACTAAAGAGAGCATGTCTGGCCTGGCTTTGGCTCAGCACAGTTGGGAGTGCTATCCAGGATCTTTCAGGATCTTTCTGACTGTTTTCTTCATGTTTCTTTTTAAATCACATTTCTTCTATATTTTCTTATTCTCCAAGAACTCTGTGCTGTCTCAAGCTGTTCACTGTTTACACCCCCCTCATCACCTGCACCCCTACTGGGTCCTCCCACCAGCTGAGGCTACAAAGCATTAGGATTCCGGAATTCATTTATCCATTTGATAAATATTTAGTGAGCTCCACATATGTGCCAAAAGTTTTTCTTTCAGGCACTGGAGATAGTATAATGGACAAAAAAAGTCCCTGATCACCCAGAAAGGCTGACAATACTCCAGTGAACAAGAGTCTGTGCAACAAGTCAAGTGGTGATGAATAATATTTAGAAAACTGAAGCAGAGTGGGTGGGTAGGGAGTGATCAGGGGATGTCAAAGGCCTTGATGACAAGATTGTATTTTGTGAGAGAGTACATGTAGTCAGAATAGAGAACATTCTGCTTAGAGGCCATGTGCGAAGACCTTGGGATACTGGCTTGTTTCATTTTGTTCTTTTTTATTTCACAATGATAAGCAAGGGAGTCGAGAAGCCAGAGCAGAACAAAAGGGTTTTGGAGTGGAGCTCAGTGGTAGAGCACATGCTTAGAACATGTGAGCCCTGTTTGTGTTCGATCTCCTGCACTAGTAAAAAGAAAAAGAAGCATGAAAAGCAAAAGAAGAAAGATGAACAAGTAGAGGAAGGAACAATCAGAGAGTTCAGTGGACCCTTGGACTTAGGCTGCATCCTGCTGAAGTTTGGATTTTATTCTATTAGAGAGCTGTGAACAGAAGAGTGACATTGTCTCACTTATACTTTCAGAGTTTATTCTGGTTCCTGTTGGAGAAACCACTGAAGGCAGGAAGGGTTTTGCATTCTTCCTCACAATGTCAATGACCAGGGCTGATGGGAACATGAAGATTCCAGAGCTTTCTTAATAGAGCTGACAAGTGTGAGAACAGTTAAGGTCATTTTACATCTTGGAGGAACTTGGGTTTTAATTACAAGTGTGGCTAAAATCAGTATTGCCTACCACAAAGAGGTTGCCACGGCCAGATGACACCCCATTCACTGCAATGTCTTGTGCAACCCATGTCAGTACATGAGAGGGTAACTGGAGCCAAAGGCTGCTGGAGCGGAGCTCTCTAGGCTGTCTCTCATCAGGATGTTCTGGAACTTTCCTAGGAGACCTATCCCTTTTAAGCTCTCTAGGCTGGCTCTCATCAGGATGTTCTGGAACTTTCCTAGGAGACCTATCCCTTTTAAGCTCTCTAGGCTGGCTCTCATCAGGATGTTCTGGAACTTTCCTAGGAGACCTATCCCTTTTAAGTTTCCATCATGTTTATTGTTTGTTGCTTGCTTGCTTGCTTGTTTTGAGACAAGTCCTCTAGTAGCTGAGGCTGGCCTTGAACTCTTGATCCTCCCACATGCTGAGATTAATTATTAGAATGATCGTTATTATTACTTTATGTGTATGCACATGCATCTGTGTGGATATGTGTGTGTGTGTGTGTGTGTGTGTGTGTGTATGTTCATGTATGTATGTGGAGTTGTGGCGGCTAGTCCTGGTTGCCAGTTTGACATACCTGGGAAGAGAGACCCTCAATTGGGACATTTCCCCTATCAGACTCATGAGCACATCTGTGTGTGGGTATGTGTGTGTGTATGTTCATGTACGTGTGTGGAGTTGTGGTGGCTAGTCCTGGTTGCCAGTTTGACATACCTGGAAAGAGAGACCCTCAATTGGGACATTTCCCCTATCAGACTCATGAGAACGTCTGGGACATTTCCCCTATCAGACTCATTAGCACATCTGTGGGGTATTTTCTTGATTGCTAAATGATGGCGGAAGCCCTAGCCCACTATGGGTAGGTGGTGCCACCTCTAGACAGGTGGTCCTAGGCTATGTGAGAAAACAGCTAAGCAGAGGCAGGAGAGGCAAGCCAATAAGCAGCATTCCTCCAAGGTTTCTGTGTCCAGCTCCTGCCTTGAGTTTGTGACTTGGCTTCCCTCAGTGAAGGACTGTAACCTGTCAGTCAAATAAACCCTTTTCTTCTCCAAGTCCCCTTTGGTCAATGTTTTATCATAGCAACAGAAACCAAGCTAGAATGACCAGGGAGGGGGAAAGGGGTGTGCATGCATGTGTGCATGCATGTGTAAAGGCCAACAAGTCATCTCAGGTGTCATCCTCAGGAATGCTGTCCATCTTCTTTAAGACAGGGTCTTTCACTGCCCTGAAGATCGCTAATTAGGCTAGACTGGATAATGAGTAGCGTGGCTAGCAGACCCAGCCATCCTCCTGTTGCTACTCCTCAGTGCTGGGATTGCAAATGCAGACCGCCATACTCAACATTTTTACATGAGCCCTGGGTGAGAACTCAGGTCTTCCCACTTGGAAGGCTCCTCTCCCACCTCAGCCTTTCATCATGTAATTATTAGAAAAGAAAATGGGTAGCTTTTCCCTGGAAAATCAGGATCACTATAGAAAAGACAGAGAAAGGAGAGTCACGAAAACTGTCAATCTTGATGTCCATCAAGTGAGATAAGCACTACGGAGAAGGTGACTGTTTCTCTGGAGAATGGCACTCTTTTGAGTTGTAGAAAGAGCAAAAGGCAAAAAAGAGTTCCTCTACACCTTAAAGTAGCTCTTGGCTGGTGGGGGTATCAGCTGCTTTTCACTCAAGCAAGAGCCCAGGAGCACCTTAGAGGCAGGCCCGTACCTCTGTGACCAAGCGCTGGGACCAAGTGGATGAGAGAATCCAGCTGGCGACTGACTTCACTCAGCCCACTTCTGCGAGCAATGACCAAAACTTCTAGGTCCAGATCTGGGCTGTGCCAACACACAGTGAGGGGGCAGGGGTGAGGAGGAGTTCCTAGTGACCACTCCCCCCCACAGCTGCCAAGGATCAGAGGCAAGGTGCAGAAAGTCACTAATTCTGGCAATTTCCATCTACCTTAACCTCCCTGGGAGACTGTGATGGAGACTGAGGAACAGATCCTAGAGGCCCCAGGTGCTGGAATTCCCCCTTCTCCCCTTCCCTCCCAACTGCTTCCCTTCCATCCCTCCCTCCCTCCTCCCTTCTTACATCTCCCCCCACCTTCCCTTCTTTCCTCCCTCCCTCCCTCTCTCCCTCTCCTTTCTTTCTTTCTCTCTTTCTTTCTTTCTCTCCTCTTATCTCTGCTATCTTGAGTTGGTTTCATTTTTCAGTTCTAGAACCAGGCAACCCTTCATTCCATAAAATAGAATAAGTGTTCCAATAAACCAAGCAAAAGAAGTTGGTTTCATAGGGGAAAAAAAAAAATGCTGAAGAAAACAGAAAGAGGCGGAAATGGAGCTGAGGTGAGGGTGCGTGGAGCATCACTGCCAGGACATGTGGAAAGCACTGGGCTTGATCCTCAAACGGAAAACAAAATCCCCAGTGAAGTGGTCACTTCTTATTTATTTATTTATTTATTTATTTATTTATTTATTTATTTATTTATTTGGTCTTTTCCAGACAGGGTCTCCCTGTAGCCCCAGCTGTCCTGGAACTCACTCTGTAGACCAGGCTGGCCTTGAACTCACAAAGATCCGCCTGCCTCTGCCTCCCGAGTGCTAGGATTAAAGGCGTGGGCCACCACGTCCGGCTGAAGTGGTCACTTCTGAGTCGCTTCCTCATAAGGGAGGGCCGGGGAGGCAGAGCCATAGGATCCGAAGGATGCCCAGGTTGCCCTTCCGGGTTTCTGCTCTCCTGTGGGGAGTAAGGCAGAGAGAGCTTCCTTTCTGTGCCAGCGGGACCTGGCCTATCGGGGAACCTCAGCTGTGTTCTCTCTTTCTAATCCCGATTTCTGGACACTCAGGTGAAGGGCTGAGTTTCAGCTCAGTGATGAAGGACTTTAGGAGTCCCCGTTTTTACCCCCCAGCCTGCTCTGTTGAGGCCTAATGTAGGAGCTTAGCCTACAACAATGGCCTTCTGTCATTTTTATTTAACAGTTTCCCTCACTGGGTCATGTTCTTACCCAGGTACAAAATAGAACTGTTGTTCCTCTCACTTAACATCATTCACAGGTTACAGTATATTCATGATCACACATTGCTTTTGAGTTTTTGTTGATCCAGATCAAGACAGACCATTTGACATTCAGCAGATAACTGTATGCAAACATTTAAAACATTGGGAGAAGATGTAGCCCAGCGGGGAGGCTGCTACTACGACCGTCAAGAAGATAGTAGCAAGAGTCTGGAAGATGCTCCTTAGCTAATAACCAACTACACCAAACCAACTGCAGCGGAACAGATCAAGGGACCAGACAGGAGTCCACTTTGCCCAGGCAGTCTGCTCATCACTTTTACAGCTGGGTGTCTGCAATATCTGACGCATGAACAATATGAAGTGTCCCAGATGCTGGGCTTTCTGTCTGACCAAGTGAAGAGGCCTGTACAACACAGGTGGGACTGCAGAGACAAGATGTCCCTAGGGGAGCTTGTGATTTCAGCTGCAAGCCTCTATCCTTTGGTCCACTTTTGTGCTCTGTCTTAGAAGTTCAGGGACAGAATAAGAAATTGTTGGAGTTCAGAATGCCACAGAATGACCTCGGGAGCTGGACCGGGATATGGAAATGGCCTTCTCTGGGATGTACTGTGTGCTGCTGACATCAGCTCAGGGTTGGTTTCTATTAACATGTTCTGGAACTGTGTTTGACCACAGTCGTTTGAGGGAAAGAGGATGGTGGTGAGGAGTTGGAAGGAGCCAAAGAGATGGTGGCTGGAGATAGCTTCTGACTGACTGTGGACAGTCTGCCCGAGGGCTTCCCAGAGGCTACATATACTTCACGGGACATTGTCCTTATCCAAGCAGGGTCTAAGATATTTAAGGATGTTCTCCGTCCCTTTGCCCAGCACCTGAGGGTGAGGGGGTGGAACACCTGTCACATCCAATTCCTACACTAATGCTGTAACCAAAATGCTTGCTCCCAAATGCCTTCAAGCCTTTTATTCTTCTGAGGACACACCCCTAATGTTCAATAAAATATGAGTTTAAAACTTGTGACCAGCACTAAATGGACTCAGTGCATCTCATGTGTGTGTGTGTGTGTGTGCATGCACGTGTGTAAAGTGTATGTATATGTGACACTTCTAGTCAAAGAAGAGGCTAGGAAATTGAGAGGGAGCAGGGAACATGGAAGGAGCTAGAGACGGAGTGCGAGGGCTGGAAGTGATATAAATACGGTAATATTAAAAAATTTTCAGGGATGGAGAGATGGCTCAGCAGTTAAGAGCGCCAACTGCTCTTGCAGAGGACCCAGGTTCGAGTCCCAGCACCCACATTGCGGCTAAGAACTGTCTTTAACTCCAGTTCCAGGGGAATCCGACGCCTTCTTCTGACCTCCACAGCATTGCACGACAAGGGTGCACCAGCCTACATGCAGACAGTACACTCATACACATAAAAAAATAAATAAATAAGAAAAAACAACAATAAAAAAATAAAAGCATGCACCACCACACCAGCTAAAAAAATAATAAAATAATTAAAAAAATTTTTTCACCAAGTAACTTGGGCTGCTCTGAAAGCCCAGGCTGGCCTCAAGCTCACAATCTTCCTGTGTCAGCCTCTCAAATTCTCAAATGCTAGGACCGTAGGTGTGTTCTACCATGTCCTGCTCAAGTAAAATATCTTAGCCATTCTGTCATCTGACACACTTTGGCACCATCGACCCACCCCTCACTTTTCCTTGGTCTTTCTAGAAAGAGCTGGTGTCCCATTCAGGCTGAGATATTCCAGATCACACCCTGGTCCTCTGCTGTTCCCCAGGCTCCCAGGCATCACTCTGAGCCCCTGCGGCTGCTGCCCTCATTTGTGACTACCTCTTTCACACTCTGGGCACAGCTCCTCTTCCTCTATCTACTCTATCACTAAACACGATGTTGCAAAAAGCAAATCTGTACTACAGTTCTGGGGTAGGTAATGAAGAGACTCACAATGTAGAAGAAGTGTCAAGAACAAGACAAAGCAAACCCATAGCCAGAGATGCTCTGTGATCCACTGCATTCTTTTTAGAGCTCAGTCGGTCTTTCCCTAATAAAACCCTTCTCTGAGAACATTCCTTTCCATCCTACTTATTTTGGAACTTGTTTTGGAACCTCAGCTCACTCATGCAGACTGATACTTAGAGCAGCCAAAATCATGTTATTCTAGTAAGAAAAACAAGTTCTGGACTAGGCTCCAGGCTCCAGGTAAGGAGTCCAAGGCATTCACTGCCTACAACCACAAATGCTCATTAAGCTCTAAGGGCTGTGGGATGTAGGTGCTTGCCAGACTCCTGGTGTGTGCTTTCAACCACTACCCCATGCTGCTTTCTTACCTTCCCACCACTGTCTAGGCTCAGCAGGGAAATAGCAAGACAACAAACGAAGATTCTGGAAGGAAATTCTCTCTACCTGCCATTCTCCATAAAGCAGAAGTCACTAGTGAGGATAAATAGAAAACAGGCCAGGCCCCTGCAGGGCAGGTCTCTTTCCCAGCTTCTTTGCCACAACACCAGCCACACTCATGCTGAGGATGCGCACTGTGTCTAGCTCTGGTCTCTCTTGACAGAACTTCTAGAGGAGCCTAGACAACTCCAGCTGAACCTCCAGTGGTCAGCATTCACCTTCTAACATTCACCACTGCCTTGTCCTGTGAGCTGTTTCTGCTCACTGTCCCAAGGGCTCACTCTAAGAGGCTTATACACATTTACCATACACAGACTGAGCAAATGTTTACAGTGAACACAGACCCCAGAAAAACCTCCCTAATCCATGAAAGTTTCCTAGCATAAACAAACCCACAGAGTTCAAGGTATGCCCTCCTGCTGCCTGGACCCCCGAGTAGCTCTTTTCAAAGGCCAGGGTCCCAGGTGTAGTAAACAAATGTCCACGTTTGCGGTCTTTGCGAGGGTTTTCACGCTGAGATCCTCGCTCACATCAAGAACAATGATCTTTCATGATTCCCATAAATCAAAAAAGTTTTCTGTCACAGAGGGCTATTCTTGGGTTCCCACCTGGAGCTGAGGAGACAGAAAACAAGGAGCTCTGCATGCAGGGAGGGAAGCCAGGGGAGGGAAGGGAAGCTATGGACTGTGTCCTGAAAATTTCAGTTCAACAGTTCTAGTAGGGCCAATATTTTGGCTACAATATTTAGCTGGACCTACTATGTAATTCATCTTCCCACAAGCAGACACAAATGATCTGGCTAATTTATTTTTATGGAGTTAAATTAGACACTATTTATAAACTGAAGAGGTTCCACAAAAGCTATTTAAAGAAGGTGCCGTTAGTCTTCCTACGAGTCTGTTTGCCTTTGGGTCACTCTGGATGGCTTCGGTTTGGTTGTGGTTTCTGAGCAAGTCAGTGGGCACTGTTTATAAGCATGGGGAAAATAATTTCAGCTCTCTGAATATGCAGATCACCCATACTTAAAATGGGGGTGACATATTGGGAAACAAGACCAAGCAGGGGGTGTAATTTGGAGGTCAGGGTTGGCTGCTTATATACGGGTTTCAATGACAGACAAGGAAGGGAGGCGGACCTCAGTTCCCAGTGGGCTGAGATCTCTTTTCCATATCCATTTCCCCAATGATAACGTATCTAAAATGAAGCCAAACAAATTATTTGTGACAGCCAGATGCCAAAGTGTTCGTTTTCCTCCTCCTCCCTCTTAGCGTTTCCTAAATCACCCATCCTTTCCTATTTCTTTTTTTTTTTTTTTTTTAACCAGGCAGATGCTGAAAACCCGGAGAAGCATATCATGCAATCCTGGAGGGCTCAGATGAATGCACAACGCAAGTACACAGTAAGGAAAGTGGGCAGCTGACTGGATCCATGAAAAAGCAGCAGCGTGAGGCCAGGGCTGAGCTCTCTAGAGAAGCGGCCTCCGTCCAGGGGACGGCATGGCCAAAGGTGAGACCTAGGCTGAGGAGGCGGAGACGCATGTGGCAGTGTGAACCCTCTAGCTTGATATTAAATGTCCCGCTCTTCCTAAGCTTCGCTCCTGGAGAGGAAGAGGCTCAGGACACCCCACTTGCCTTTCCATCTCCTCCTCCCTCTTATCTACTCATCTCCTCCTCTCCTCACTCGTCCACCCATCTTCAGTTTATAATCACTTTGCAAAGCTCCTTTCTGAAGTTCAGATGGCTCCAAGACCAGGCCTCAAAGAACTATCCCTTCACCCATCTCTCCTCCTGGATGGTGTGTGTGCTCCACCCCACTCCATATCCAGTAGCTAGAAATCATTTGTGCTTCTACCAAAATGCCCAATTTGGTGCAGATGTTCTCCTTCCAGCAGGCAGCATTCGCAAGCACGTGTATACTACAAGACTCAGAGGAGGAATGTGAGGCAATTTTTCCATGACCACCAAAAAATAGCCTCTTGCTCCCAGGCAGTGTCTTTAGCTGTCAGGATCGTGTCTGCAGATACCAGCTCTGAGACCCAATCTTCTATCTTTCTTGCTGAATGTCATGGAAGTTAGGTGCCACACTATGTCTGCCTCTGCCATATGGAGACCCAAGAACCTGCCCCAATTGTCCTCTCAGGCTTGTAGGACAGGTTGACAAAGTGCAAAAGAAAAAGGTCATACACTTCACACATTCTATAATCCTGATGACTCAGAACAGATCTGGGTGCACTAATTGGAACCAAAGTTTGAGTACCAAATCTGCCATTAATTGTCTGTATGATCTGTTAAATGACCTTAATTTTTTAAATTTTGTGTGCCTGAATATTTGCTTGCATGTGTATATGCACAGCATGTTCATGCCTGATGCTCCCAGAGGCCAGAAGAGGGCGCTGGATCCCCCAGGAAGTGGAGTTAAAGTTGTAAACCATCATGTCAGTGCTAGGAACCAAACCCAAGTCCCCTGCAAGAGCAGGAAGTACTCTTAACTGCTGAACCATCTCTCTAGGCCTTGAGCTTTGTGCTTGGTGAGAGAGGGGTGACAATAGGTGTAGACACAGTAGCATCGGCTAGGTCCCTCCAGTTTCCAGAGAGTAGAGGACCCTAACAAAATAGGTGAAATGGAGACTTAGATCTCCCCCAAAGGCCCAAGTGCCTGGCGTGCTGCCCATTTGGGGAGTGTAGCCCGCTCTCCTATTGAACTGAGATTTGGCTCCTAGGAACTTTAGAATGTTATTTCTGCATGATTTGAAAAGTTAAAAAAAAAATTATCTGTATTTAAATCAAAGATAAAGTTGTGAACTGATTTTCAAATGTACACTATTTCCCAATTATAGACTAAATAAAGAAGGGCAAAGGTAGCATGCTTTGAAACTCTGTAATTCTGGGATTTGGGCTGAAATATTTCTTACATGAAATCACTATACTTAAAAGAGTATTGATTAGTGGACAAGATTAAACTATCCTGGGCTGTATTCTCTCTCAGAATCAGATAAAAGGAAAAAGAACCAATTTGGGGTTTCTATATAATAAGAATTTTCCTTGTGTTTAGTGAGTGCCTAACACTGCCAACTATTGTAGGAAATAAAGAAAACTAAAGCAATTGATTACATTTTTAAGGGGCTGGAGAGATTGCTCAGTGGTTGAGGACATTGGCTGGTTCAGTTCCCAGACCCCACATGTCAGCTCACAACAATCCATAACTCCAGCTCTAGG
This sequence comes from Rhizomys pruinosus, assembly GCA_009823505.1. Lineage (NCBI taxonomy): Eukaryota > Metazoa > Chordata > Mammalia > Rodentia > Spalacidae > Rhizomys > Rhizomys pruinosus. Next base: position 7,151,087 of record VZQC01014413.1, on the reverse strand, counting down.
GGACCCAGTGCTCTCTTCAGACTTCTGAGGGCATCACATACACATAGTACACTTACGTGCACACAGGCAAAACATACAAACACATAAGAAAGAAAAAGGCCACACATGGCTTTCCCATGACTAGCCAGGAATCTCGGTGGGGAGTAAAGGTGTCAGAAATGCAATTCAACATGGCCACCATATTAGGGTTCTGCAGAGAAGCAGAATTGTTAAGATCTATAGACATACGGAATAGGGGATTTGCTACAGGGGTTGGCTGTGGATATTATAAGATGAGAAATTGCACAATATGCTCTACAAGTTGCGGAGCCAGGAGCCCCCAGTATAAGGCCCAGAGTCCAAAGTCCCCCAAACCTACAATCTCTGTCAGAGGGCAGGAAAGAGGCTCAGAAAGAGAGTTCATTTCCCCTGCTCTGCCTTTTTGTTCTCTATCCAGGCCCTCACTTGGTGACAACAGGTCATCTTCACTGGGCATGTGATTCCAATGCCAGTCTCTTCCAGAAAAGTCTCATAGACACACGAGGAAATAACGTTTTCTAAATTACAGGAGTATCCGTACAGCCACTATGGAAAGCTGTGTGGAGAACCCTTGGAAGACTTGGAATGAACTTGCCACCCGACCCAGCCATACCACTCCTAGGCATGTACCCTCCAGACTCACCCCACCACAGAGATACATGCACGGCCATGTTGATTTCAGCTCTCTTCACAATAGCAAGGAGCTGGAACCAACCCAAATGCCCCTCAACTGATGAGTGGATAGAGAAAATGTGGTACATCTACACAATGGAGTTCTATGCAGCAGTAAAGAAAGACGACATCATGAGCTTGCAGGAAAATGGCTGGAGCTAGAGGACATCATGCTGAGTGAAGTAACACAGTCCCAGAAAAACAAACGACGAATGGTATCCTTCATCTGTGGATGCTAGTGCCAATTACCTAGTTGTAAGTAGTTCTTGTGTAGGGCCCCCTGAACTTTTGTGCAAAGCAGTTGGGCGTAATGCATATTGGAAACAACAACAACAACAGAAAGGACTGCATCAAAGAACTGATTGAAACAGTGAACTTCTCCTCAAAACAGTCAACATCCACATGGAGAGTATCGAGAAAGACTGAGAAAGAGATGAAAAGCATGTTTGGCAGAATGCATGAGCTCTGGTGGGGTGGGGGAATGGGGGGGACATGGGTCTAGATTTGATTAAATAAATAAATAAATAAATAAATAAATAAATATTACAGGAGTATCCTTTAGCCCAGTCAAATGGATGCAAAATTAACCTTCATAGCAGTTCTAGAACTCCAGAAGGTAATTTGTTCTTTAGGCACCCTGAAAGGGTTTCAGCAAGGACTGTGCCTGGAGAGGTCGACAGAGGCTTAGAAGCTGACTCCCATCTAGGATAGTGTGTTAATTAGTGTTTATGTAAAGAAAAGAGACAGCAGAAAGAAAGTCCAGAAGCAGACAGAGGCTGCTGCTAACAAGGCCCATCCAACCTGGGGTCCTGCTGCCTCTGACCCCTTCCCCAAACCCCTTTCTCCTCCCCGCTGAGCACAGCACAGCCACAGCGGCCTTTAAGGCCAAACCAGGCTTTGGTGACAGGCCATTCCCTTGCTGCTACCTCTGCATTATGACCCCAGTACCCTCTGTGCTAATGGCAATCTCCCTCTCTTCCTTCAGGTCCTTCCCTGAGTGCCACCTTCTCCATGTGTTCCTTTTACCCTGGCTGTCCTGAGCCCCCTTCCCTGCCTTAGTGTTTTCCACAGTATTCTTCACCATTTGCCATACTCTGTATGTTTATCTACTGTTCTTTTACTGCCTGCCTCTATCTCCCAAGAACGTCCTGTGAGAGTAAAGATTTGTCCTACTCTGTCACCACTGCACCCCTGGCTCCCTGATCCCCTGATTCCCAGAATGCTGTGCAGCACACGGGAGCTATGCAGCTCTCTATGGAACTGGAAATCACCAGTGGCCTTCTTCCCAAGGCTTTTCAACTCAGCATACTGATGGATTTTTTCCATGGCAATGGAGCCCTGGTCATTACAAAAGCCAACTGGAAAACATCATCTGCTTTACCAACATTTGCTGTCTTTCCAAGCCTGCTAGATGGTATCTAATCTATAAATCACAAAATATATTTATTCACAGAATTGCTGCTGAATAATCAGTAGCATCTCCCCAGCTATAAAAAGTCCTTGGTTCTCAAGGATTCATGCTTTCTAATTATATGAAGGCAATTTAGCCAAAAAGTACACTTTTTGTGAGACAATGCAGAAATAAGCACCTTGTTGAAGAAAGTCTTAGATTGTCGAGATCAGGAACCTCAGCTTTCATAGCGCCATGTAGACAAGGGTCTGCAATGTCATGGTGAATGCTTTTCTTCAAGACTGTGAATATTTCACAGGCTTTCCTAGCAAATGTAGCTAGGGACCTGATTTTCATATCAGAAACAGTGTCTGCCTAAAAGGCCAGAGAGTGATGGTGTGGGCAGAGAGCAGGAAGGTGGCAACTGGGGACATGTTGGCTGGCTATGGTTGTCCAGGCTTCTGGGAGCAGAAGGCAGAATGACATTACAGGCATCCCTCTCCCTGGAAAGATGAGGATTCCCCTGGGTTCTAGGCTTAAGCAAAAGTCAGGAAATTAAGTGATGCATTTTATTAAAGAGATGAGGGTCTTATTTATTTTGAAACTAGGTCTCCTATAATCAGGCTGGCCTCAAACTTTCTATGTAGCCAAGGCTGGTATTGAGTTCCTAATTCTCCTGCCTCTTCCTCCCAAGTCCTAGGCTTACAGGCATGTGCCAACATACCCAACTTTATGCAGTGCTTCACACACGCTAGGCTAGCACTCTACCAGCTGAGATACGTGCCCAGACAAAGGGGCTCTTTCTCTGATTCTGGAATCAAAAGTACCTAAAGTTTTTCTCCCTTCTTCCCTAATGCCTATTCCTACCCCTTCCGTGACCATTTAGGGTCAAGACAGACTCAGTGTTGTAGCTTCAATCTCTTCCCTATGGGGTGAAGCAGCTCTAGAACAAAGGACTGTATCCCCAGGAATTAATTAGCTCCTGGCTCTATTAGAAATCTTTATTCCGAAGAGTGCTTTCAAAGGCAGGGTAAAGCATTCCAAGGGTTTATGGAAAGCAGCCTAGTGGCCTGAAGTCCTTGACAAAAACTCTCATCCCTAGGAGGTAAGACAATTCAGCTGCACTCACAGAACTTTCCAATCTCATCTGCTTGGCAACAGCAAACTTAAGGAACCCTGAAAGGGCCCAGGCAGCCAAGGGGAGCTGCTGGCCTCTATTTCTTTTTTTGGGCTCTGCCAAGAATGACATCACCTTACTGGATTATTAGCAGGCCCTATCAGCAAACACGACCCCATCCGTCACATCAAAGCTACACCACATATGTGCATGCTGGTCAGGGAGCCAGTTCCCATAAACTTCCCGCCCTCTTTAAACAACCCCAAGGTGGTCTCGTGAGCTGGAAATGGCACCCTTGGCCTTATTTTTTAACATGGAGGATGGTACTGTGAGACACCAGCATAACCAGTCATGTAGGGATTCGATATGCCACAGGAGGCGCTGTTTCTCCTGAATTCAGAAGGCTAATGTTCATAGTAAGCACCTGGAACATCATGGCCAGGATCAAGGTGGGAACTGCTGAGCCTGTAAGGACGGTGGGTATCTTGTCCTCTTACTTTGGTCAGAATACTCCAGAGAATGAGGGAGTCATGTAGGGCTTTTTTTTTTTTTTTTTTTCTGGGAGAAGACAGCGGAAATGGCTTCTTGCTGGAAGGACTCTGTCCTCTCCTGATACCTAGAAAATGTATCTGGGTTCCTCAGTGCTGGTATGAAGATGGGCATTTCAGAGACTTGTAAGGAACAGGAGACCTTAGAGATCACTTTTCCAACAGCCTCATTCTGAGACACAGATCAGCTTAACTACAAAAGAGGAATCTGAGGCTAGAGAGCTTTAAAACCTCCTAGACAACTGACAGCTAAGTACTGGAATGAGATAAAGCCAGGGTGAAAGTCTCTGACTGAGACTCAGAAGGGTGCTAGCAAGGTGAACAATTCAGTTGGTAAAAGAAAAGAAAAAAGTGATTAGTTGTTTATATGAATAATTAAAATCAGTCAGGTTAAAAAGTGGTCTCCGGGGCTGGAGAGATGGCCTAGCGGTTAAGAGCGCCGACCGCTCTTACAGAGGACCTGGGTTCGATCCCCAGCACCCACATGGCGGCTGAAAACCGTCTGAAACTCCAATTCCAGGAGAACTCCAGTTCCAGGGGAATCTGAGACCCTCTTCTGACCTCCGCAGCATTGCACGACATGGGTGCACAAACCTGCATGCAGACAGTACATTCATACACATACAGAAATTAAAAAAAAAAAAAAAAAAAAGTGGTCTCCAGAGACTAGTACTCCTACCTTCAATACATACTGGATCACCTTAAGAATCTTGGGGGCTGGAGAGATAGCCTAGCGGTTAAGAGCACCGACTGCTTTTGCAGAGGACCCGGGTTCGATACCCAGCATCCACATGGCAGCTGAGAGCCATCTTTAACTCCAGTTCCAGGGGAATCCGATGCCCTCAGAAGAGGGCGACATGGGTGCACAGACCTGCATGCAGACAGTACATTCATACACATAAAAATAAATAGATAAATAAATAAAACAAAAATATTTTTAAAAGAAGATTCTCACATCGAAGCAAGGCATGGTGATGCACGCCTTTAATCCTAGCACTTGGGAGGCAGAGGCAGGCAGATCTCTGTGAGTTCAAGGCCAGCCTGGTCTATAGAGTGAGTTCTAGGCCAGCTGGGGCTACAGGGAGACCCTATCTTGAAAAAAACAAAAACAAACAAAAGAATCTCACATAGGCCTGTCCCATCTCTGAGTGCAATTGGCTTCTTGGGCAATCACTTAGTTTGTACCACAGGTCCTGCTCCTGACCTAATAAAGTTCTTATGAGCAGAACCTCGTTGCCAGTGTGGTCTGCTTTCTCCTTCCTTCTATCCCTTCAAAGACCTTCTTTCTTCCTCCAGCCTAATTTCAGAAAGTAGCAAGGGAGAACAGGACCTTGCATTCCTTTAGTCAGTCTGTCTGTCAGCCATTGTTGTTGAGGGCTTCCTATGCAGGTGGCTCTGTAATCTTTCCATATCTGGGCAAGGACAAGGACAGAAAGAAGCTGTATTAAAATTGGCATAAGTGACATGAATTCTTGGGGCTGGAGAGATGGCTCAGTGGTTAAGAATACCAGATGCTCTTGCAGAGGACTCAGCACCCATATGGTAGCTAATAATTATCTGTTGACTCCAGTTCTAAGGGGATCTGACGTCTTTTTCTGACCTCTGTGGGCATAGCATGACATGGGGGCACTTATACACATGCAGGCAATACACTCATATGCACGAAATAAAAATAATAAATAAATAAATAACATTAATTCCCTGAACATTAAACAAAATCCATCTTGCAACATTACTAACCACACCTACGTAAAATATAGTTTCGGTGTTGCCTTTGAAACACTAATGAACTGAATTTAAGTTTAGGATTAAATCCACATTTGTTTTTTAAACTTTTGGGTTAAATACACTGTTGTGTTGTTAGTCTGGAAACCCTAAGATGTAGACATGAATACACAATTAAACATCCTGGATTTATAAGGAGATAGCAATGGAGGTCTGACCTAAAGAACAGTGGAGAGGAAAGGTAGTAGAGCTGGCGAATCATCTTAGACTGCCCTACAGTAGAAGGGAGGTTTGGAAGACTATCCTGCAGTCTTCAAGCCAAAGCCCAGCTTTGACAGAAGTCCTGTATCTCCCAGGAATGGTCTTCCTTGATCACACTCAGGTTGTGATTCTACAGCCCATGGGAAACATGCCTTCAGTGAAAGCAGGAGAACAGGTTTCCCTGGCACAGGAGCCTGGGACATCTGTCTGTCAGTTAAGTTTCCTAGAATGGAATGTCTAATGGCTACCACAAACCACAAAATATTCTCTAGACTGAGCCTCATAGAGCAGAGGATGTGTGGAGCAGTAGATCTATGGGAATTAGAGCATGGATTTTGGAGTCCTAGTTCTGTTCTTACTGTGTGACCTTGGGCACGTTATGTAATCCTGTCACTGCCTCAGTGGTGAAATTGACTTCAGAGGACTGTGAGAATTAAGTAAATTAATTAAGGGAAGGCATTTAGAGGGATACAAGTTCACAGAAAAAAAAATCACTCATAAAAATCAGTTCTTAACTATTAGATTCCATTTCTTAACTCTGGGTGCCTTTACAGGCCAGCATTTGAGGACAGGGCTTTTACGAACAAAATTAAGCTAAAACGAACATGTGAGACCAGACTCTAATCCTGTGAGTAGTCACTTTATAAAATGGAAAGTTTGGACACAGGGAAATACATGTTTAGAAGGAAGAGGATGGGTGAAGGCATAAGAAGACATCTATCAGCCAGGGAAGGACCTAGAATAGACCTTCCCTCAGAAGAAGCAAATCTGCTTTACAAACATCTCTGCAGGAATTAAGATCTTCTGAAGAGAGACTCTCATGCCCCCTTTTTTTAGCTATTGAACTACTGACATGATGATCCCCAAGAAGTTGGAATGCTCCAGGAATTTCATACTGGGAGCAAGGAAAGGCTGAAGGGTGCTGTCAACCAGAGGAGGAGTTTGTCTTCCCAGGAAGAGACTTCACACAGGTCCAGTATCTTGTCAAGCTACCTTGCCAAGCTACCTTGCAGGCAAGACCAAAGCAGACACAATAAGGGCCAGTAGTAGGCAGGACCGCACCTTTACCTGGGCTGCTTAGTTATGTATACTTCTTGCCCTCTGTTTAAATCTAAACCTCATGTCAGTTCCCAGAAATGGACTTGGGGGACATGCACACCTTCATTTGTCTGTCCTCTTCCCATTGTGGCCATGCTGAGTATATCTCCATTTTCTCCTTTTCGCTATTCCTTGTCCAGGGAATTGGCACACCCATGAGTGGGTGACTGAGCCAAGTCTGTTAGGCCTTCCATGGCTCAGCCTCCGACTCTAACAGCTTTGGTAACACTAATGCCTTGAGCTTAGACTTCAGGAACTGTGAGAAAGTACATTTCCTTTGTTTAAGGTGACTGGTTGGGATAGTTATGCAGCCTTAGCAAACAGTCTTTTTAAAGTTATTTTGTTTTGTTTTGAGACAAGGTTATGCTATATTCCCCAGGTAGGGTCTCCAATTCACAATTTTCCCCCCTTACTCTTCCAAGGGCTGGGATGATAGGGCATGTGCCACCATGCCTGTCTTACATGGTCCATGCTCAAATTCTAAAACTCCTCTCCAAGAAAGTTTTGAGTGCCAACAAACACACCAAGTGGTTCTTCTGGCATAAAGGGACTGCAGCCTCCTCCATAGCTTTGGCTGGTGAATGTATCCAATGGCAGGACCATCGGCTCTCTCTGTAGCAGCACATGGCCTCCTCCTCTGGGTGCTTTGCTGTTATTTTAGACCATGTACAATTTTTTTTTGGTCTTTTCGAGACAGGGTCTCCCTGTAGCCCCAGCTGTCCTGGAACTCACTCTGTAGACCAGGATGGCCTTGAACTCATAAAGATCCACCTGCCTCTGCCTCCCAAGTGCTAGGATTAAAGGCGTGCGCCACCACACCTGACTGACCATGTGCAATTTAACCAGCAGTGGCAGGCTTGGATAGGGACATTTGCCCCTGATCATGTGACCTGTGAGCAGCACTGCTATGAGCTGACACTGCCACGCTTTATCTGAAGTGTGGCTCCATGCAATGAGCTTTACAGAGTCCAAGATGAAGTTTCTTGAGGTTCCACATGAGCAAGCTCATCTGTTAAACATGTGGCCAAATAAATTGGATTCTTTCAAGATATTTGGAGGGAATTTTGAAACCCAAAAAGAGTCTAGTTTTTGTATCTGATAAACAACATAATCTTATTGTATGTAAGCAATTGCCCTAGCAAAGAGGAAGGGAAGTAGTATAATTATTGGAGGGGGGGATCCAAAAAAAACCCAGAAAGCAACACTTCTTGGAATGTTCGTAGTGGTTACCTAATAGTTGACACAAGTTTAATGAGCTCTGACCTGAGTTTCTACCAATTTGATTTGTTCCACTATTTAAGTGGGTTTTCACCATGCATCTCACACCATTTAAGTCAAAGCCTCACTGCTACTTTGGTCAGAACTGAGACCCTATGTAAAGTTTGTACTGAGGGCAGGACCATCTCTTATGCTGGAGAGATGGCTCAGTGGTTAAGAGTACTGGCTGCTCTTGCAGAGGACCTGAATATGGTTCCCAGCACCCATATGGCATCTCACAACAGTCTAAACTCCAGTTTCAGGATGTCTGATGCCCTCTTCCAGCTTCCTCATGCATGCAATGTGCACAAGACGCACTCGGGCTAAACACTCATACCCATTTTTTTTTTTTAATCCCATCTTTTGGGCTGTAGCTTGTCCCTCCCTGAGGTTGAGCCTATCAGGACTGAATTGTTTGTGCGTGCTGGGTTAGGTGTGCCTGGGATTGGAAGAGTGATGTGCCACACCCTGCAGCTCAGGCCTAGACTCTTGAATTGACAAGCACCACTGGCCCAGAAGCTGGTTTGAATGAGCTGCTTCTTTCCACCTTCAAGGAGATGGATTTTCAAAGGGTTTTCGGGTAAACGTGGATGTATGAGGTTGGAGGGCTTCCTGCAGAACCTTGGCTGCTCCAAGATGAAAGGATTTGCCTCCAGGAGCAGTGTCTCTCAGCTCAGTGGATTTTGCTACGGGTAGGTGAAGCCTGTGGGAACATGTCTCTCTCTCTCTCTCCTCCCACCTTTCTGTCTCTCCTGGCGGGGATTCATACTGGTAAATTTATTACTTATTTTAGCCTCAGAAGCCAGAGAGTAGATGAATAAGAAGATCCAATCCTATGTCCTCACAGATTTAGAGCAGAGGGTGCGGACTGGGAGAGTGTAAATCACTGGCTCTCAGCACGGGTGCACATGAGAATCACCTGGAGAGCATTAAAAATCCCTTTCCAGCTGTGCCTCCAGACCTTCTCATCTAAAAAAGCCGGCCTGGGCTCAGTGATGGCGTTTAAAGGCTCCCCTTGGAACTCTGATCCACAACCTGAGTGGAAACCAACAATGCAGATTGTTACCTCGGGTAATGAAAGAGCACCCCCTAAAAGACTGCTTTCCCTGTCTTTGAGTGCAGGCCCAGCCCACTATTCTCAATGACAGAGATGCCTCAAGAAACAGATGGATGCAGCCCAGCTGAGGGAGACCCCAGTGGCCTAGATGTGCTGGAGCAATATCCCTGAGTCAGAGGTGAGCACAGGACCACAGACATCCTTTAGAGACTGCCTCAAGAAAGGGATATAGGCGCAAAGGGGGCGTGGAACTCACTAAGTGAGAAAAAAGGGGCCCAGAGGCTTCTGACAAATTGAAGTGAATGGAAGGGGTAGTAAGAAGCATGAATTACAGCCAGGAGTCTGTGCTGAGGCATGGGGCATGCCGTCCTCTTTGGAAGCCTCAGCTGAGCCAAACTGCAGTAGCATGCGGTATGGGGACTGCCCACCAGGTTCCAGGCCCACACTGGCAAGCTGTGGGAGGGATCAGTCTCTCACCACATTGCACAGTGATAGTGGCCTGTTCGCCCTCCTTGAAAATAAATGTGTATTAGTTACTTTTGTAGTGGTGGTTTTGCTTTGTCTTGTTTTGAAACAGGGTTTCGCTATGTACAACAGGCTAGCCTGGCACTCAAAACATCTGCCTGCTTCTGCCTCCCAAGTGCTAGGATTAAAGGTGTGCACCAGCAGGCCCAGTCTTTTACTTTTTCACTGCTGTGGCCACAATATCTGATAGAAACAACTTAAAGGAGAAAAGATGAGTCTGGGCACACAGTTTGGGAGGGTCTCAATCTATCATGGTAGAGAAGCATGATAGAGTTCATGTCAGTGAGAGCATGTGCTCCTCACAGCAGACCAGGATGCAGAGACAAACTGGACTGGAGGCTAAGCTATAACCTAGCCCCAGTGACCTGGTTCATGTGCGTATGTGCACATGCATGTACATGTGTGTGTGTCTGTGTACATGCACATGAAAGTATATGTGCACATGATATGGAAGCCAGAGAGAGGTCAACCTCAGGTGCCACTCCTCGGGAGCCATTACCTCATCTTTTTTAAAATTTTTTGTTTATTTTTCTCTATGTGTATGAATATAATGTCTGCATGCAGGTCTGTGCACCCGTGTCGTGCAATGCCGCGGAGGTCAGAAGAGGGTCTCGGATTCCCCTGGAGCTGGAGTTCTCCTGGAATTGGAGTCTCAGACGGTTCTCAGCTGCCATGTGGGTGCTGGGGATCGAACCCGGGTCCTCTGCAAGAGCAGTCGGCACTCTCAACCGCTAGGCCATCTCTCCAGCCCTTACCTCATCTTTTGAGACAGGCTCTCCTAGTGAGAACTGGTCTCCCTGATTCATCCGAATGACTGGCCAGTGAACCTCAGTGAACCTCAGTGAGCCTCCCATCATCTCTCCGTCCCAGCACTGGGATTATAAACTCCCACCATTATGTGAGTACTGAGGACCCAAACCAGGGTCCCCATGCCTTCACAACAAACATTTTACTGACGAAGCTTTGTTCTCCTACCTCCCACCTCCAGTGGCCTTTCTACTAACCAGAGGTTCCATGACCTCCCAAGTCAGCACCACGAGGGAACAAGCATTCAAAACTTGAGCCTGCCATGGACATTTCTGAGTCAAACTCTAACAAACAGAAGGCTCCTCTTCTTCTCTTACACTGATGATTTTACACATGGGTCTGTGACGACACCAGTTTTGAGTGTTTTTTTTTTTTTTCGGGTTTCTCTTGCACATTGGTGGGGGTAACCTTATCCATCCCCATCCCTCTTCTGGGACTTACTGCTTTGATGTGTCCCAGGGCTGGCTGTACTTGAAGGGTGATCATGACAGCCGGGAGAACAAGCATACCAAGCTCATGTGTGGGACTGGCTCCATCAGGCAGAGAAGCATCTGCAGCTAGGCGCCCTCCTCCGACTGTGGGCTCTGTGTGTGCACAGCCGCCCAGGCCTCAGCGGAAGTCTGTAGGCTGTAGCCTTTGAGTCTAAATTGCAGTTAAGCCCCATTATTGGGAAATAAAACCAGATTGGCTTTTAAGTGCTCAAAGGATTCCTGAGGAAGCACGTAATCCCAAGGCCTTTGTCAGGTAGGCCTTTAATTCCAGTGCCCCTCCAGCATCTTGAATGAGGATACTACTGGGTGATTGTGGCAGGGAGGGTGGGTGTCACTAACCTGGGGCAGCTGAGAAAAGGAACTGGATTTTTCTCACTTCCATTTTGCAGGTGGGGTTAGTTTCTTTAACTTTACCTGGATTGAAACTTTATTGAAGTAAGAAATGTTCATGTCAAAAAAAAAAAAAATGTTCATGTCATCTATTTCATCCTTCACGCCCAGGCCCCGACCAGAGCCCTCTCCTTCACCTGCAGGTGTCAGGAATCTGTCCTATGTGCACTGGGTCCCCTATGGACACATTGACAGGCTCTTTGTGAAGCACCGCAACTTTTTGAATGCATTTCTGACAGCTGGCTGGAAGAAACACTAAGGAATAAACAAAAATGATGCAAGTAAGAGTCGGGCGTAGCTTTAGACTTTCCAGCACCTATTTCTGAAGAAGTCCAGTTGGTTTTGTGCAGTTGCTGGTCTCTTGGCTGTCATTACCTACCTCTCAGAGCCGACACGCGCTGCCGCGAGCCGCCGCAACTTGGGACAGCTTTGGAGAGAGTGTGGGCCAGGGGAGAAACTCTGGAGGCAGAAAGCCACTGTCTTCCTCTTCTGCCACTTCTCTGAAGTCCAAAGGATTTATGCCATACTCTGTGGAGCCACACGGCCCTGACACGCACTGGAGCCTGGCTAGAAAGCTGTCCAGTTCCTCGGTCTTGCTCGTCTCATCTCTTTCTTCTGGTCAAGCCTGAAGTCCTCAAGACCTCTCCTGCTCTCTCTGCTCAGGCTCAGTTTGCATATTTGCATCCTCTGGGCACAATGCACTCTTCAGAGAACCATATCGCTATGTTATTGGTGATGCCCCTCAGTCACTGGGAATCCAGGAAGCCAAGAACTGTGTCTGGGTCTACCAATGATTGTTCCATCATCTTTCTTAGAGCCTGCATAGGGTAGGTACTCCATACTTAACTAACTTGCTGCTTATAAGAGATTTTTCTGCATGTCTACACTTCTGCATTTGTTGTTTCTTAAAAAAAAAACAACAGCCCCCTCCCCATGTAATTAAGGATCATAAACAGAGCCTTGGCTATTGCCTTGAGGGAAACCAATCAGCTCAAGGCTGATTCTTTCTGGCTTTCCACTCCTATCATGAGCCTTGCAGCCAGCCAAAGCCCCATGGAGTCACAAATACAGTAGAAAAGGGAATGACTTTTGGAGAAGTGAAAAAAAAAAAAAAAAAAAAAAGATATGAGCAGCACTGTGCTTTGGGAACAGAAAATATTGGAATAAATCCTTAAAGAGCTAATCTCACCCTTGGAAACAGTTTGCAAAAATCATATCAAACTCTGACAAGTGTTGGTTCTAATCCCACTTCCTAAAGCCATCCACTGACCATGGAAAGGACAACTCCATTCAGTGAGTTTTGTGTCTTTAGCATTAAGGAACAAGCAAGCAAATGCACTCGGAGGTTGACCACAGAGTGTTTCCTGGCAGTGGGACCTTGTGGAATTGGCTCCATCTAAATCCTCCTTGGAGAGAGAGAGCTGCAGAAAATGCTCAATGCAGTTATCAAGGGTGACTAGGGAGGGCGGGTACTGAATGGGACTTGTTGGGACTCAAGTGGCTGTGTTGGGGATCAGGGACTCTGGCCAGAAGACCAGCATATGGACAGACAACTGCTTATAGAGTAAATCAAGACATTGTCAACTTCCTACCTTCAGTTATCCCCAAGCAATGTAGGTATGAGGAGAGTATCATTTATTTCAGGATGCTCTCAAAAGGATTACCAAATAATACATACAAAGCACTTTACCTAGCACAGAGAAAGTGCTCAGTACAAAGTACAGACAAATATTACTAAGAAAAGAAAAACCTGTATGTTTCTAAAACCCAGACTGGCCCTTTGCCAGGTGACGACAGAAATGAAACACTGCACAGTTATGTGTCTTCTTTTGTTAAAACATCTCCCAAGATCTGTTCACTGGCCCTTCCCGACTTGATCCCCCCTCGTCCATTACCTGCCATGGCAAATGAGATCAGGTAGCATATTTTCATGTTTTCAAAGATCACTTTTGCTTTGAAATTATGCACTGAAAAGAATTATAGGGAAGGAGTCTTTAGGCTGGGTTGGATACCATGCGTCAGGAGGAATTTGAGTTCACAAGATTATTGTCTTTTGTGTTGTTGAAAATTCTATCAGTTCAAGAGGAAGAAGTCTGTTAAAAGCATAGTCAGGTCTGCAGGGACCAAAGCATCATTCCTCTAAATATGTCTTTTAGGACATTCCTTAAATGGTTTGCTTTGCTGAGGCTCTTTTAAGAAACCACATGTAATTACACTCAACTATTCAGAAGGTTAAGCTTCAAACTCACAAATGCCAAGAAATTTTAAGTTCTCCTTGGCACCTCGGCTCTGATTCAGCAAGCCAGCCTGAGTCCGTCCCTTAAGGCACAATGCTTCAGAACAGAACGTGAGCCAGTGTGTCCACCGCCCTGGCCCCTGTCGGTAGCATTCCTTTCCATTATTTGGGCATGTCTTTTGATAATTCTAGCATTATTTTAAACATTCCTAGCTAAGAAGAAAGGCACATACATCTATATTTTGAGAGGCGCCGCATTCTAATGACAAGGCAGCATGTAGGCTTTCAAAGTCTACAGATGAGTAGAATCTACAGGAACATTTGAAACCTTGTTCTCAAGAGTTGATTGTTCCTCTGACTCACCTCTAATGTGCATATTCATGCCTCTGGCATGTAAAAATATTGTTCTTATTAATTACAGAGCAGAGCACTGTTGGATTTAATATTTTTCTAATCCTTCCAAACATCTTCCTGCAACTGCTTAAATTAACACCAGTGTTCAAGGCAGAAATTGAAAGAAATAAAGCCAAGATTTAATGAAATCACACTTCACACAATTATGACTTACAATTAGGAAAAAAGAGTAGCTGTTCCTTTTTTTAACTTTAACATAAATATGCATGTGCTACGCATGTGTGTGCGTGTTCACATGAGTGTTGGTGCAGATGCGTGAGCCTCTGTGTGGCCACCAGAGTTAGAATCAGGTATCTCCCTTGATCACTTTCCTCCTTAGATATTAATGCGGGGGGGGGGGTCTGCCATCTGTCTTCACCTTCTAAGTGTTGGGATTACAAATAGGCCTCCACACTCACCCAGCATTCACACGGGTGCTGGGAATTGAACTCTGGTCTACATACTTGCTTGGCAAGTGCTTTACACATGGAACCGTCTCCCCAGCATCAAGATCAGTCTTCAGCCTGAGTTCTCTTGACTTTTAGTCCTCAGGAAACAACTATGGGTGTACCTGTAGTGGGAATGGAAAAGAGAAAAGAGCTTCACACACTCATTCAGCAAGTAATTAGCAATGTCTAGCCTAATTCAAGTACTGTTCTAGGCACCACAGGTAAGACAAAAAATGCCTGTCCACATGAATTTTTACATTTTATACTGAGATACAGCAGTGTTACTTGGGGGTAACAGTTTGGGACACTAAGAGGGCATCAGATATCCATTTTATACTGAGATACAACAGTGTTGTATCTCAGTATAAAATGGATAGAAGGTTAGGGGACAAGGAAAGTAATGGAGATAAAAACAAAACAGGGCCAGGAATTGTGACGTATGCCTATAATCCAAGCACTTGGGAGGAAAGGCAAGAGGAATACAAGATAGCTAGGCTGAGCTATCTAGTGAGATTTTATCAAAAACAAAAACAAAATAAGGAAGGAAGACAGAGGGCTCTGGGAGCACTACCTCTAATATATGAGAAAGACCTGAAAGAAGTAAATGAGTTATCATGTGATAGCCTAAGAAAAAGCAGTATGAATGTCCATGGAAACCCACACAGCAGGGGCCCTACTTGAGTTGAGTGCAAGGAACAGGCCAGTGTAACTGCAGCAAGAGAGAGGATCCTCTGGAGTCAAGGACAGAGAGAAGGAGCACTCTAAGCAGCACGTCTGGGGCAATTTCTAAGGACTTAGCTTCTATTCTGAGCAAGAAAGAGCCATTGTGGTATTTCAAGTAGAGAGGAAAAGATCTGAATTTGCTATAGAGATACCTCCTAGGAAGGGTGGCCCAGATTCAGACAAGAGCTGCAAGAAGTGACCAGACCCTGGTTTACTTCAAAGGAAGAAGTGTAAAGGGATTTGCTGATGGGTCGGATATAAATTGTGAAAGAAAGACATGAGTCAAGAGCAACTCCGAGATGTTTTGTTTTTTGCTTGAGCACCAAAGGTGGAAGTGCCCTTTTTTTCAGATAGGAGAATGGGAGGAGGGAGGTGAAGACTTGAAGACTGATGTGTTAAGTTGGAGCTGCTCATTAGGTAGACATTCACATGGAGATGCTGAGCAGGCAGTTGGAGAGAAGAGTTTCAAGGAAAAAGCCAGACTTGAGACATATTTTTAGGCTTTATCAGCATGTGGATGATGTTTAGAGCCATGAGACTAGCTGAGATCATTCAGGTAGTAGATGTGGGTGGAAAAGAGGGCATCTAGAAACTAAAGTGTGCAGCCCTCCAGCATTCAGAAATTCACACCTGGCATAGCTCTGACAATTATGTTATTCAGAAATGTCTTAATCTGCTTAGTTCAGAAAACTCCATTTTGGTGAATCGACCAGCTTTGTTGATTCACGTCAACTTTGTGTGTCACCGAAAGATATTAGTATTAGCTGTTTGTTGCCGCATTACAACTTGCCCCCCAAACTTAGTTTCTTAAAATAAGCATCAATGATCTCATAGCTCTTAGACCAGGAATCCTGTCACAGTTCGGCTGGGTTCTCTGGTTCAGGGTTTCACCAAGGCTGCAATCAAGGTGTTAGTAGCCTGAGGCCAGTTTATTCATCTCACTTGAAGATTCAACTGAGGAATAAACTGCAGTTGAGGTCAGGGGCCACCCTCAGTTCCTTGTCACATAGGCCTCTTTAGCTTAATTTACTGGGGAAATGTGACAAGAGCCAGAAAGGGAACAAACAAGAGCGTGAATACCAGTAAGACGCCATCACGGGCTCTTGTGATGCAATTACAAATACAGTATGCCATCACTTTGACTGTGTTCTATTAATCAGAAGCAGGTAAGGATGTAAACCAAGGAACCTACAGTGACACATTCTTACCATTGTTTATGTTTGGACTCACTCTTGGTTTGTACATTCTGTGAGTTTGTCAAATTATAGAAAATAACATTATGTATCATTACAATGTCACACATAGCAGTTAAACCTCCCTGTAAATCCTTACTGCTCTGTCTGTACAGCCTCCTCACCATAGCCCTTGACAACCACTGATCTTTTTTTTTTTTTTTTAATTTTTTTTTTTTTTTATTTTTTTTTTTTTGTATGTGTATGAATGTACTGTCTGCATGCAGGTCTGTGCACCCGTGTCGTGCAATGCCGCGGAGGTCAGAAGAGGGTCTCGGATTCCCCTGGAACTGGAGTTCTCCTGGAATTGGAGTTACAGACGGTTCTTAGCCGCCATGTGGGTGCTGGGGATCGAACCCGGGTCCTCTGCAAGAGCGTCGGTGCTCTTAACCGCTAGGCTATCTCTCCAGCCCCACTGATCTTTTACTATCCCCATAGTTTTCTGTTTTCTAGAATGTCAGAATTATCCAGTATACAGTTTCAGATTGCTTTTTTAAAGACTTACTATATGTGCTGGATAACTTTAGTTGTCAACTTGACACACCTGGAACTGCTTCTACAGGACTGGCCTTTTGAACACCTCTATGGGACATTTTCTTGGTTATTGAGTGCTGTGGGAGGCCCCAGCCCACTGTGGGTGATGACACCCTGGGCAAGTGTTCCTGTATTGTATGAAAAAGCAAGCCAGTAAGCAGCACTCCCCCATGGCCTGTACTTCATTCAGCTCCTGCCTCCAGGTTCCTGCCCTGAGTTCCTACCTTGGGCTCCCTCAGTGATGAACTGTGACCCAGGAGATTTAAGCCAAATAAACCCTTTCCTCCCCACGTTGGTTTTGGTCAGTGTATTTATCACAGCAATTGAAAGCAAACTACATAACAAAGTCCATTTAAGTTTCCACATCTTTATGTGAGCTGATAGTTCATTTCTTTTCTGGTTTTGAATATTATCTTTGTCAAGATATATCATAAATTACTTATTCATTCACTTCCTGAAAGACATCTTGATTGCTTCCAAGTTTGGACAACTATGAATAAAACTGATATAAATAGCCATGTGCAGGTTTTTGTGTAGGCTTAAGCATCAGTTCATCTGAGAAAATATCAAGGAGTGTTGTTGTTGGATCATATGGTAGTAGTATGTTTAGTTTTCCAAGAATTCTCAATCTGCCTTCTCAACTTTTTTGTACTATTTTCCATTTAATGGATATTCCTATTGATTCATATCCTCACCAGTATTCTTACTGGTATTGTCAGTATTTTGAATTGTGGACATTTGGTAGAAGGTGTGTCTCATGTGATGTCTCATTGCTAAGTCAATGTACAACTCTCTACTTGGTTTAGAGCATGAGATGCTGAGTAACTTTTCATATGTTTACTTGCCATAGCTATGCATTTTTATGAGATATCTGTTTAGATAATTTGCCCATTTAAAACTAATTTTTCATTTTCCAATAATTGAATTTAAGGAGGTTTTGAATAATAGTCCTTTATTAGATGTGCTTTTTTAAAAGTATTTTCTCACAGTTGTTATTGTCAACAGTTGTTAGCTTGTTTTACTATTCTTTTAATATTATCATTTTTTTTTTTTTTGGTCTTTTCGAGACAGGGTCTCCCTGTAGTCCCAGCTGTCCTGGAACTCACTCTGTTGACCAGGCTGGCCTTGAACTCACAAAGATCCACCTGCCTCTGCCTCCCAAGTGCTAGGATTAAAGGCGTTAAGAGAAGAACTGTTCAATTTGAATGCAGTCCAGATTATCAATTCTTTCATGGTTTGTGGTTTGGGTATTATAACTACAAAGTTCTCACCATACACAGCATCACACAGGTTTTCTCTTGTGCTACCTTTTAAGAGTCATATACTTTTCCATTTAATCCATGATCTATTTGAGTTAATTTTTATGACAAGTATAAGATCTTCATATAGAGGGTTTTTTTATAATGTGCAAGTTCAGTTATTACAAACAGCTATCTTTGCTCCATTGTATTGCCTTTGCTCTTTCCTCAAAACTCAGATGACTCCATTTCTGAGCTCTCCATTCTGTTCCATGACCTGTTTATTCTTTCACCAACATTGCATTTCTGATTATTGCAGAATTATAAGAACTGAAGTTGGCCAGTATCAGACTTCTAAATTTGTTCTTCTCATTCACTGTTAGGTGGATTGTCTTTGGACTTTGCCTCTCTATATAAACTGTAGGGTCATTTTTGTCAACATCTACAAAATAACATATTAGAATTTTGATTAGTATTTATTGAATTAATAGATTATGTTGAGAACAGACATCTTGGCCAGATTGAGTTTTGCTGTCCATAGGCATGGACCATCTCTCCATCTATTTAGTTCTTTATTCAGTTATGTAACTTTTCTCATAGATCTTATATATACATTATTAGATTTAAACCTATGTAATTTTATTTATAATTAAAGTATTTATGCTATACTTCAATGTATTCAATCAAAATGTATATCATAGTACATGTAAATACATATCATATTGCATTATTATATAATACATTTTAATTTCAAATTCCATATGTTTATAGTTAGTATATAGAAAAGCAATTGACTTTTATAAATTAAATTGATATCTTGCAATCTTGCTATGATCACTTACAAAGAGGTTTTGTTCATTTGTTTTTGTCACACCTTTCAGATTGTGTTTATAGGTAATCACATCATCTGCAAACAGTTTTGTTTCTTTCTTCCTAATTTGTTTGCCATTTAGTTGCCTTAATATATAGAAAGGCAGTGCTGAGAAGGAATAGTCTTGTTTTAATCTATTTAAAATTTTTATTTTATGTGTATGAGTGTTTTGCCTACATGTATTTAAGTGCACCCTTGTCATGCAATACCTGTGGAGGCCAGAAGAGGGCATCAGATATCCAGAACTGGAGTTACTGAGTACTGTTTGCCACTACATGGATGCTGGGAATCAAACCCAGGTCCTCTGCAAAAGCAGCCAGTGTTTTTAACTGCTGAGCCATCTCTCTGGCCTCTTGTTTCTAATCTTAATGATAAAACTTTCAGTTTCTTATCACTAAATATAATAGTACCTGTAGGGGCTTAAAGAGTTTTTAAATTTTTAATTATGAGTATATGGGGGGGGTGCAAATGAATGCAGTGGCAGTGGAGGCCAGAAGAGGGCGTTGGATCCCTGGGAACTAGCGTTACAGATGGTTGTGAGCTGCCTGATGTGGGCTGGGAACTGGACTCAGGTGCTGTGGGAGAGCGGAATGTGCTCTTAACTGCTAAGTCATCTTTCCAACCTCTTAGCTGTGGGTTTTTGTAAATATTCTTTATCAAGCCAAGAAAATTCTCCTGTATTCCTAGGTTGCTGAGAATAACAATAATTTTTAACAGTAATGAATTAAGACTTAGGGTAGAGGTATTTTCAATTCAAAAATACCACTTAGCTTTTGAAATTAGCTATGGTAGCGCAAAATCTTTAGGTAGCAAGTTGTAACTCTTTAACGAGTCAAGACCTAGATTTACTGGTCATGACAGGTGTTCTTTTTAACCAGGCAAGGTGTGCTGGCATAAACTGGACATGGAGAGATTGAGTGATGTGCTTGGCTGTGATCTAAATTGTAATTCTTCTTAAGGCCACGGTTAAGATTCTTGATTTCTATGATAACATCAAATATGAGTTAGCTGATACAACATACTTCGTCAAAGCAACCACCCCCAATGAGTAAAGGCATAAATGTCAGAAGACAGGAAACCCCAGTGCACTCAGGTGACTTGACAGAAATATGGCCTCATCCCTTCATGCTTTTTACCCAGTTCCCTCATGGGTCTATAAAGAGTAATCAATAAGACATTGGGAAAGTCCTGAACAGATATGACAGATGTGACATCTTGCCTCTGCAGAGGCAAAGCAGATTGCCACAAACTAATGAAAATACTCTCTACAAGCCTACTTACCTTGAAAGGTCAAAACTGATGTTTTTTTTTTCTTTGTCCAAAAAAAAAAAAGCTATAAGCCCCTAAAAACAGTAGGCCTACTCAAGACAGATGAGGTCATTTTTCAACTGGAATACCTCCTTCCTCTCTCAGGAGGCAGCCACCAAAGGCAGACACATTTCTCAGCCACAGATAGAATGTAGTCAGTGCTTCCCCAAGGCCTTGCTTGACCTGTGTGGAGCCTGAGGTCCAGCCTCTCAGCACCTCCAGCCTTCCCCTAGCTCCAGCTCCTGAATGTCCCAGCAGCTCCAACCTGAGTGGTGGATACCAATATGTGAAAAACAAAAGACTGTCCAGTTTGATCACCTCATCTACTGGTATATCCCTTTAAGACCAATGCTTAGAGTCTGCCGGGGAGACAGCAAAGTCTTCATCCCTCATCCATCCTTATCAGCCAGACAACAAACAAGCCAAGTTTCGGTTACAGACTCCAGATTTGCAAACTACACTGTATGCCTGATGTTTCACATTTTCCACACTGCTGCACTGCGATCTCCCTGGGCTTCATGTGAGAGCGCTTCAGATCCCATGAAACCAAAGCCAGGAACTGGTGAGACACACTGCAAGTGAGGGCGTTTTGGCAGGGTGGATTCCGTGGGGAAATGGAGGCTTGTTTAACAGCATGTGCAACCCATTAACTATGGGCTCCACGGGAAAAGGCCAGGAGAAAGAAGGAGACACGGAGGGGGGGGGGGCTCACTTTGTGGTTTTAGTCAAAGCCTCAGGCTTTCCTAATTCTTTGAGATAAAAGGAGCTAACCATTTGGGGGACTTTGCATAATATGAATTTGGAAGTGTCTCTGCATTTCCATTTAGCATTTATTAACCATCGTCTCAAATTTTTCCATTTAAAATTAGATGATGAGCCAAAGACCTATTGTCCTGTTCACCTCAATTATCGTAGATAAAGAATCACAGCATAGAAGTCTTGAAGTCAAACACTGTAGGATGGTGTAGTATGCCATCAGTTGGCTAATTCAAATACTTTTGACATTAAATTGAAATTGGTGTTTAAGTCTTAGGTTAACTAAAAGTTGAGAAAAAGAATTTCTATTTTTCTTAAAAATGAGTCATCTTTATGAAAGTGTTGTGTGTTATGAAATCAAAAAAGTTAGAGCCTTGGATTTGGAGGGGTAGTGGGTGTTTGGGTATTTGACATGGGGTAGCTTGGAAGAGGTAAATTACCTTAGAGTTCTAAAAACTGGACTTGCAGCATTTTAAGTTGCTATTTGTGGTCTCATCAGTAAGTATCTACAGCAAGTCTGGACCTTTTTGAAAGTAGTTGTATTTTATTAAGATAGGTTCCTATTAGGTTAAGGTTTAAATGAAGAATAGATTTAGGTTTAAGATATGTTCAGATTATGGATGGAGCTAGATGATATCATGCTAAGTGAAGTAACACAGTCCCAGAAAAACAAACCACGAATGGTATCCCTCATCTGTGGACGCTAGCACCAATTACCTAATTGTATGGCAAACTGAGCAACGTCAATGTGATCTGAAAACAACCGTGGTCTTATATTGTGAATCCCTTAAAAAAAATTAAAAAATTTAAGTAAAGATATGTTCAGATTTCGAAAAAGGCACTAGCTAGCAATGGCCAACCTAGCTTTATCAGTTAGGAATCTAGGCTATAATTAATACTAACCCAGCTAATGTAGCCTTAAATATAACATAGAAATCACATAGCAAGGGAACCAAGGTTGAGCTCTTCAACTGGTCACTATATTATCATGAGGCCAGAATCTTTTATCTGCTCCATCATCCTAAGGGCATCACCTCTGCACGGAGGTTTTAAGATGGCTATGCCTCTCTAACCATCCTGTTGGTAAAATATGACAGAATATGTTATTAGTTATTTATGTTATTAGTTAGCTAACATACTATACCACCATATCCAAGGCATGAAAAATAAATGTTGGCATTCCCAACATTCCCAAATGTTGGCCTTTTGATCAGGAATGCAAACAACTGCATAGACTCTCATTGCCCATAACTCTGCCTGCCGCCAAAGCCTTGCTCTGAGAAAGACAGAGAAAGCAACTATTCATTTTTCCCATCTGTAGAGATGAGTTAGAGCAATGCTGGTAGGAATGGCATTTGGGTCATCAAGGAAGTATGAAAGGTTAGACACATATTTGCCACAGTGTTTCATGAGCAGGAATTCCAGTGACTTCAGGAAGAACAGAGGTCAAGTCTGATCTGGATAAGAAAGATGGGGCCTCCTCTGAGACCTGGTTCTACCTTCTTCCTCAGTGGTATAGATGAGTGTCCATGTAGGCAGAAATCTGGACTTTTAAAGACCAACGAGAGAAATAGTAAATTTCAATCCAGTATTAAAATACTCAATCCCATAGTTACAAATTAACTCTTAAATAAATTATATATTTATATATATTTATAATTATTATATATTCAATAGTAACTATAATAAATAATAAAATGTATTAATATTTATAAATACATATATAATTATATTTGTATATATAGTAAACAAAGTAATGTTTGTTATAATGCTATATACAGCAAATTAAGTAGGCATGTTTTCAATAAGACCTGCTTTAAATCCTGACAATCTCAAAATCATATCTTACGTTTTGCTATCTATGTAAATGTTCATTCAAATATCAACTCAGCCGGAGATCTCCCGAGACCAGCTGAAGTGCAGGTACCGGGGCCAGGCTAAAGAGCATGTCCTACCCCCCACCCCCCATACACCCGCAACCCCCAACCCCCACCAACTGGGATTACGAAGGCATCTGAAGGAGGCAAGCAAAGCAAGCCTTCAACACAGTGAAGAGGCATTTAGGACTCACACTGGAATACAGGCAAGGAGAAGCCCATATGCCAGGAACACGAAGAGGAGACAACACGGGAAAGGGGAAGGATAATTCCCCCATCAAGCTCTACCAACCCTATGGAAGATTCTTACAGTGGGATCCCCCTGGGGATGGCCCAGGACACAGATATCAGAAACACAATTGGGAACATACTTAAAGAACTACAAGATTATAAAGAGCAAATCAAAGAACTAAGAAAAGAGAATGAAGAACTGAAGAAGGACCTAGAGAGAGAGAATGACAAACTCCAGAAGGAAGTAGAAACACTGAAAAGATCCCATGCTGAAAAAGATAAGGAAACCAATCAGCGAAGCAAAGAGCTACAGGAAGAGATTGAGAAGCTCCAAAAAGAAGTAGAAATACTAAAGAAATCAGAAGAGGAAATGAAAAAGGAAATCAAACACTCATCCAATCAAGAGGAAAGGAGTGGAAAAAGCCTCAGAAGCAGAATGGAGGAAGCAGAACAAAGAATATCAGACCTGGAAGATAACACAGAACAACTAAAAACCTCAAGGAAAGATTATGAAAAATTTTTAAATACACAAAAGTGGAACAACCA
>VZQC01014413.1:7112378-7123131 GCA_009823505.1 Rhizomys pruinosus | reverse complement strand
TGTGGATGCTAGTGCCAATTACCTAGTTGTAAGTATTTTTTGTGCACGGCCCCTTGAGCTTTTGTCCAACGCAGTTGGGAGTGATGCATATTGGAAACAACAACAACAACAACAACAACACAACAACAACAGAAAGGACTGCATCAAAGAACTGACTGAAACAGTGAACTTCTGCTCAAAACAGTCAACTTCCACATGGAGAATATCGAGAAAGACTGAGAAAGAGATGAAAAGCATGTTTGGCAGAATGCATGAGCTCTGGTGGGGTGAGGGGATCGGGGGGACACGGGTCTAGATTTGATAAAAAATATATATATAAATAAATTTAAAAAACAAATATCAGCTCAGTCATCTAAATTAAACCGTTTATGCTCTACCAGGCACTGATCTGGACACTGAGAATGCAGTGGTGAACAGCAGACGTCACCACCTGTGTCTCAGCTTAAATTACACCCATAGTCAATGTTAGATGGAACAGGGGTTTGGGGCTTGCTAATAACGAGATCAAACCTAAGGAATAGCTGCAAGTCAGATAAAGCTATTCTCAGATTTTAAGACATTGTAGAAGGAGAACCTTGGGATCAGGGAGGCAGCACAGTCCAGGCTTCAGAGAAGACCTCCTGAACAGTATTAGTTCATTGCTGTTTCAGGGGTGTCTGTTTCACCTATGGTAAACTATGTTATAAATGAGTGAAGGTGTTGGCATGCCAAAACATCTATAAATGTAATAATTTTCACATTTCTAAGTCTTGTAAAGTCTAAGTCATTCACTGAAGATGAAAGCTATTTGTTTCCAAACAAAAGCTCTAACTTGAAATTGTGCCATTATTTATACTTTATGGACAAAATGAAAACAAATTAACAAGTTAATTAAACTCTGGGGATTTGTCTTTTTTGCATGATATGACTTTGAAAAAAAAACAGAAAAGATGCATTATAAAGTTAGTGTGGAGCTCAACAATTTGCAGCCTAGAACGTCTTACTCAGGGAACTACGGGCATCTCATTAAATTGTGATCATTTTTGTGATTAAAAAAAACAACACTAAAATCCAAAAGACATATTGCCCAGAAGTTGAATGGAAAGGGAGTCATTTGGAGCATTGCAAAGGAAACAAAGTCCTGGAGTAATTACTCACAGAAAGAGGAAGAAGACATCAGAAAATATGGAAGTTATCTGTAAGGAAATAGAGAGGAAAGTAAGTAGGAATAAGAACTGACCAGTAGATCAAAAAGGATTTGGACATGAAGTAGAATGAACAACAATGAAGAATAACAGTCATGACACAAAACCACGTGGCTCAGTGACTATCATCAGGCAGACAACGCAGAGAGAAATAAAACCACAGAGAGAGGAGATGAGCCCTCATTTTGGCTGGGTCCACTGTGCCTGAAGGGACCAGAGAGCAGGGCTGACAGGACCCTATCTACCATCCTAAGCAACACCTGTGGACCTAGGATCTCACCTTCGGGACAGGCAATATCAATATTCATCGAAGCATAACTCTTGAATCTACTCATAAATAACCTTCCCAACTAGAAGACTTTGCAGGCCAGGCTGTCAATCTGAACAGAAAAGTGCTGCCGTAAGCTGGTTTATGCTACCAACCTTGGACCTATGGTTCTTTGAAGCTGCTGATCACTAACCCTGTAAGATTTAAACAACAAAGCACTCCCACTTTAAACGCACTCTGTTCCCCATTCTTGTGTGTGTGCATGTGTGTGTGTGTGTGTGGTGAATGCACGTGAGTGTGCAGGAATGTGAGCCAATGTGCAACCATAGGAGGCTGTGGAATGTCTTTCTCTAGCCCCCTCTGCCATATTTCCTTGAGACGTGGTCTCCATGTTTGTTAGGCTTGCTCATTAGTGTGTTCTGTGGGATCTGCCTGTCTGCATTCCCCAATGCTGGGGTTATAGACATGCACAGCCACGCCCAGCTTTTTCTTAGATACTAAGGATTCAAACCCAGTCCTTGCTTAAAAAGGAAGCGTCTTGGGGCTGGAGAGATGGCCTAGCAGTTAAGAGCACCGAATGCTCTTGCAGAGGACCCGGGTTCGATCCCCAGCACCCACATGGCGGCTGAGAACCCAGGAGAACTCCAGTTCCAGGGGAATCCAACGCCCTCTTCTGACCTCTGAGGCATTGCACGACACGGGTGCACAGACCTGCATGCAGACAATACATTCATACACATAAACAAATAAATAAATAAACATTTAAAAAAAATTTTTAAAAAAGGAAGCATCTTTACCCACAGCACCACCTCTCCAGGCCCTGTCCTGAAGCCAAGTGAGAATACTGCCCTTCTTTCTAATATTTTAATTGCCTTGAAGAATATCATATCAAAACTGTAGCCAGGTCTTGTGGCCATGTCTGACTTAGCAACAGCAGGTCAACATCTGGCTTTAATGGAGCACACCTTTAATCCCAGCACTCGGGAGGCAGAGGCAGGTGGATCTCAGTGAGTTCAAAGCCAGCCTGGTCTGCATAGTGAGTTCCAGGACAGCTGGGGCTAGAAGGAGACCCTGTCTCAAAAAAAAAAAAGAACAATTGGGAGAGTAAGACAGGGACAGAAGATGGAATGTCAGAAAGAAGGCCACACACAATTCAGAGGCTATTAGGGATTCATTTCCTCTCTGTCCTATGCTTGGACCTCAAATGAGTTTAAGAATTAAAGTATGGTCTTATAGGTTTGTGTGTACATATTTGAACCAATACCAATTGCACAATAAGAAAAACATGGTGAATCCTCTGATGAAGAGAATTCCATGTAGACTGAGTGCATGATTTCCGATAATTCTATAAGACTTTAGAGCATTGAAGTTCCTTTTGGAAAGACTTGAGGAATTTTAAGTGGCCAAGTCCCCTTGAGAATCATTGTGTGATAACTCAAATTCAAAAAGAAATTCAGTACTGAGGTGTAGCTGGTGGTAGAGAACCTTTCTAGCATGCACAAAGCTCTGGATTTTATTCCCAGCACCACCAAGACAAGGGAAGAAAGAAAAGAAGGAAGGAAGGCAGGAAGTAAAGAAATAACAAGGGATTGATCCTGAGTACAAAGATAGCATCATAGAAAACAGTAGAATTCCCTCAAAACTGAATGAATGTTCACACAGATCACAAAAGGGAGGTTCTATAAGAAACAGAGCAGGCTGGGTGTGGTGGCGCACGCCTTTAATCCTAGCACTTGGGAGGCAGAGGCAGGCGGATCTTTGTGAGTTCAAGGCCAGCCTGGTCTACAGAGTGAGTTCCAGGCCAGCTGGGGCTACAGGGAGACCCTGTCTCAAAAAGACCAAAAAAAAAAAAAAAAAAAGAAAGAAACAGAGCAGACAGAAGATGCAGAGCTCTCTGCCAGGGAGATTTTCATTTGTAAATGTGGCAGAGTCATGTCCTAATACCGTTTGAAATTCTGTTTTCACGTGTTGTTATTCTTTTCGGTCCTCTCAAAATGTATAAAATCTGATCAATCCACACAAATGTAGGTCTTGCCTTTGTTAAGTCAGGAGAGCAATGAGGCCTATCACATTCACTGTGAAATCCTGAGGTGGCACGGAAGTAGCAGAACCGTGGCCTGGAAACCAGTCTGTTACTGGCAATCACTGTCTTCTGTGATGGAGTGGTGACCTTCGGTGGAATGTATTAGGACGCTTTGTAGAGTTGAAGGCAGTAGTTGTGTAAAGAACTAGAAGCTGAATTGGGACAGCCTACTTTTTTCAAGGATGCCAGATTGTGGTGATCCTAAACGGAAGAGAAAATTATCCTTGAGGTGATCTTAAAAAGTCACAAATTCCGAGAAGCGATATATTTGTCTCTTTCCTGTGAATCTGAGCTCATTCTGTGTCTGCTCTGACACAGAGCGGACAGTTCCATGTAGTGGAACTGAATGTCACATGACTTCTGATGTTAGGCTGTACAAAGCTATGCAACTTCCATCCTTTGCAATGGAATACTACTTGTGGAATTCTGATTCATTCAGAAATACCATGCAGAGGTACTCTGATGGAGCTTTGCAGTCAACCCAGCCCAGGCACTACTCATGCAAATGAAATCCATGGATGATTCCAGTCCTCAGCTTTTCTACATCCATGCCTAATGAGGTCCCAGGCTGAGCACATGGAAGTCATGCCCATGGGTCCCTACCCAAGTTTCTGTCCCACAAAATCTGTGTCAGACAATGGTCACTGCTTTTGCCATGGACTTCAGGGATGAATCATTAGACTACAACAGATAATAGTAACACTTGGATAGCAACTGTGATTTACCTGCCCTTCTCAGGGTTCCCACGGTTCACATCCTCTTTTCTGTTCATTTATCTGAGCCCCAGTACACCATCTTTGATGCAGCCATTCTCTCAGGTAGCAACCCATGCTGAAGCCATACAACTGAGTTTTACCAGTTTGCTGTGCTAAAAGCATTGTTTGCTGGGCATGGTGGCGCATGCCTTTAATCCCAGCACTCAGGAGGCAGAGGCGGGCAGATCTCTGTGAGTTCTAGGCCAGCCTGTTCTACAGAGTGAGCTCCAGGCCAGCTGGGACTAAAGGGAGAGCCTATCTCAAAAATACCAAAAAATTACAAAATAAAATAAAGTAAAAATAAAAGCATTGTTAATCAAATTAAGTCAGCTTGTAAAGGGGAAAGTTAGTGTCTTGGTTAGGCCAAATCTCAAAAAGCTTAACACACCTTGTACCATTATTCTGGGGAGTTACTTGGGCATAAAATCATCCTGAAATTATCCCTGAAATCTGACCAATAATCGTTAAGTCAGGATTAAATCCTGAGCAGAAGCCGGGCATGGTGGCGCATGCCTTTAATCCTAGCACTTGGGAGGCAGAGGCAGGCGGATCTTTGTGAGTTCAAGGCCAGCCTGGTCTACAGAGCGAGTTCCAGGACAGCTGGGGCTACAAGGAGACCCTATCTCAGAAAGACAAAAAAAAAAAAAAATCCTGAGCAGACCTCAGATTCACTGACAGTCGGTAAGCAAGATGAACAATGGTGACTAAGGGCTAATAAATACATTTGGATTCAAAAGACAGAGAGTTGGACAGGGGCATATGTACAGGGAGGGATCAGCATTTGGGAGTTACTTTTTAAATATTTTTATTGAAGTTTGTGCATGTCATACAACATTCCTCAATCCAGTCCAGAGTCATTTCTCCTTCCATGTCCCCCCACCCACCCAAGCTCATGCATTCTGCCGTACATGTCCTGCCTCTTTTTCACAGTCTTTTTAAAGTCTTTCTTTGCAGAAGTTTACTGTTTGGTGCAGAAGTTTACTTTTTCAGTGAGTCTTTTGACCTAGTCCTTTTGTTGTTGTTGTTTCCTCTAATTTGTATTACTCTAAAATATGCATATATGTACATCACACATTTACCTAAATTATGATGACTGAAAATAATCTATAAGTTAATTCTAAAATATGTTTAGGAATTCACATTTTCCCCTTTAATTTTGTATTACTCTAAAATATGCATACATACCCTCCACCCATATACCAATATTACAAAGTCTGAACATAGGTGGTAGGTTAATTCTTGAGCCCATTGAGGGATTCACCTTTTAACCATACCATTGCTTTCATATAAAAAGAAATATAACATAGATGATGCTTAGGTTGCTTTGCAACTAGGTACTTGGTGCTAGCATCCACAGGTGAGGGACACCATACATCATTTGTTTTTCTGAGACTGTGTTACTTCACTTAGCATGATATCTTCTAGCTCCATCCATTTACCTGCAAAGTTCATGATATCATCTTTCTTTACTGCTGCATAGAACTCCATTGTGTAGATGTACCACATTTCCTTTGTCCACTCCTCAGTTGAGGGACACAGGTTGCTTCCAGCTTTTTGCTATTGTGAAGAGACCTGCAATAAACATGGCTATGCATGTATCTCTGCGATAGGATGAGTCTTTTGGGTATATATCCAGGAGTGGTATAACTGGGTCAGGTGGCAGGCTCATTGTCAGTCTTTTAAGAGTTTTCTACATTGCTTTCCATAGTGGCTGCACGAGTTTACATTCCCACCAGCAGTGAATGTTCCCCTTTCCCCACAACCCCTCCAGCATTTGATGTCATTTGTTTTCCTAATCTTGGCCAGTCTTAATGGGGTAAGGTGAAATCTTAAGCTGGTTTTAATTTGCATCTCCTTAATAATTAGTGACATTGAACACTTTCTGAGATGTTTCTCAGCCATCTTCAGTTCTTCATTTGTGAATTCTCTATTCAGCTCTTTACTCCATCTTTTGATAGAGTTGTTTGTTTTCTTGCTCCTTTGTTTTTTGAGTAATTTATATATTCTGGATGTTAATGCTCTTTCAGATGTATCACTGGTGAAGGTTTCCTCCCACTCTGTGGGTTTTCTCTTCACTTCATTGAATGTTTCTTTCCCTGTACAGAAGTTTTTGAGTTCAATGAGGTCCCATTTCTCTATTGTTGACCTTGTTTCCAATGTGGTGGCTGTCTGATTTAGAAAGTCTTTTCCTACACCTATGTCTTGTAGTCTGCTGCCAAGTTTCTCTTCTATCACCTCCAGAGTTTTGGATTTCACGTTGAGGTCTTTGATCCATTTGGAATTGACAATAGAGGGTAGGGATGTAGAGGGCCAAGAGAAGAGAAGGCAGTAAGCAGAATCTCTAAGATTACGAAAGCCCTGTAAAAGAAGGGCAGATAAGTCTGTGGTTGGTTTGAGGAGCAGTGGGACAGAGAAATAGTTGCCCTAGGAATCAATAAGTGAAAATTTCAAAGAAGGTTGTAAGATACATGGTATGCTAGCGTACAGTTTATCAAGTCTTAATTTAGTGACATCTCTCTCCAATATGAATTTGTATAATAAGAAAATATATTTCCATGTGGACAGTTGGTTATGTCATGCTTTACAACACTACTTCTAGAAATCACTTTAGGGCTGCAGCACGTACTATATCTTTTTCCCACCAATTCTTCCTCGCAGTAAAGTCATACTGTGCACATACTGGCGTGGGTTTGCTTCAGGTGCCGCTGGGCTTCTGAGCCCAGCTTCCTGTTGACACCATTATTAGAGCTGAATTTGTGCACAGCTCTGAGTTCCAGGGAGCAGCAGCTATGGCCAAATCACCTTCCCTAAGGGAACCCTATGGATGTCCCTTCACTTACTCTTGTCTCATTTCTCCAAACCCAAACTTGGGGCTGTCACAGAGTGGACAATGAGGAGCTGTACAAGGCCCTGGACCACTTCTCAAAGCCAACCTTGAATAATGGTCAATAGCCAGCAGAAGAGAGGTGGGGCAGTTAATCCAATAGAGAGGTTGAGTCAAGCAGTCAATAAGAAGATACTTGGAGAAGGGTGAGGAGTTGAGCTCATACTGACACCTCAGAATTCAGACCAGCTCATTTCCAAAGATTTCCCATAAACAGCATCCCAACACATCCATAAAATAGTCTTGGCCTTCTACCAGAAGCTTTAGATAAGTGTTGGTGGAGCTCAGACAGGAACAGAGAAATGCACCTCTCACTCTGAGGCCCACATTACAGTCATGTTGGGCAGAGTGTAGGCATTCTCCAGGGTGTGCCAAAGAAGAATCCACCTATGTGCTGCCGCCATACCATATTGATTAGTGGAGCCCCACGCTGACTTCACTGAACCTACTTCCTGTTCCCTCTGGAACACAGCAGAATACAAACAATGTGGCCTTTTTCCAGACCTTATTGTTTGGCAGCCACACGCCCCTCATAAAAGGAATCAGTCCCTTAGTCTAAGAACAATGTGGGGGTGTCTATTAATGCTTACTTAATAACTCAGAAAGATTTGCCCAGACATGTAGTTCACTGAGGGGGCATCTTCAGTGGTGAATGGAATAGAATTCGCTGAGCAGATTGCCAGGGCTCGACATGGAAGTTTAGCAAGCAAGAAGCCATCCCTGTCTTCCCACATGCCGTGTTTCCATGAAAAGCATGATTTAATAATGACGAATAGGTGCCACGGGAACTGGAACAGGGAGGGGCTTAACATGTGCTGTACAGAGGATTAGCAGTGATTAGTAGGGACAAAGAAAGGGCCAGTTAATGTTTTGAGCAAACAGAGAGAGCTGACAGGTGCAGGGTGTGTTGTGTACACACAGTGGCAGCGAGGGCTATGTGGCTCCCACATAGCATTGGGTTTAGTAATGTCAGATTTCCCTCCACAGTTAATTGGCATCGGCCCTCCAGTTCTCCGGCAACAGAGCTCCCTTTAGTAATGTCCTAGGAGGAAATGGAAAAATCTCTCCCCCTTTTGATTATGGTCTCATTGACCAGTCTTTGCCCTGAGTGTATATCTCAGATACAATTCAGTAATTAAAATTTGAGACTACGCAGTTAATCCTTGTGGAAGGTGGAAAAGGAGAGTCCTCCTAGGGGAGTGTAACCTAGGGTCGAATGCTGGGCAGGTAGAGGCTCATTGACACTGCTCTGAACAAAGGCTGCTACAGGGTTCTCTGCTTTGGCCTTGGGATGGAAACCATCCCAGTGCTCCTCTACACTTTCCCCCCTCCATGACAAACTATGTGATGTCTGTTCCGTAGAGAGCAGATGGATGCTTCAGATGAGAAACATTTTGAGGGTGCACACTCAGAGGTTGCAGATCTTCACAGCATTTCAGGTGGAAAGAGGTCACTACACTACTCTGTTCTCACTCGTGGTAGACCTCGAGATTACTTCCAGATCTCTCCTCCTCCTCCTCCTCCTCCTCCTCCTCCTCCTCCTCCTCCTCCTCCTCCTCCTTCTCTTCCTCTTCCTCTCTTTCCTTCTCTTCTTCTATTTCCTTATTCTCTCTCTTTCCTTTTCTTTCCCTTTTGTCTGATCAGGTAGGGGTTGAGACAAAAATCTCACATAGCCCAGTCTAGCCTCAAATTCAACATGTAATCAAGGATGGCCTTGAACTCCCGATCCTTCTGCCTCTGCCTCCAAGTGCTGTGCTTTTAGGCACAGGCCACCACACCTAGTTTTCTTGCCTTTTTAAATTGTAGTACTGCATGTTGTGATTTGGATGTTGAATGTCCCACACAAGCTCATGTGTTTGAATTCTTGCTTTTCCATTGGTGAAACTGGTATGGGAAGCTGGAGAACCTTCAGGAGATGGCTTCTTAAGAGTGGGTCACTGGAGGACAGGCCTTGAAGGTTAGAGCTCAACCCTGTCTCTGCCATGAGCTTTCTCTGCTTCTTGATCCTCTGAGGTACAACAACCATACTGCAGCTGCTGAGGACTGAGCCCAGGCTGCCGTGTCTTAGATGCCATGACAGAGTGTGTCACCTGACAACATGAACCATATAGCTCTTCCTTTAAGTTACTGCTGTCAGGTATTCTGCCACTGTCCCAAGACAAATAACAAATATACTGGGGATTGGACCTAGGGTATTTTATAGTTAGGCAAGCACTTGACCACTAGGTTATAAACCTAGTTCATTTTCACCTTTTGAGACAAGGTCTCTCAAAGTCATCAAGGCTAGCCTAGAATGCCCAAGATTCCTACATCAGTCTCACAAGGGCTGAGATCAAGGATTTTATACACTGTGCCTTACTCTAAAGAGTGCTTTAGAAATGTTAGATTTTCTTTCTTTTTTGCAGTGGTAGGAATCTACGCAGGTCCTCAAACATGTAACACAAGTATTCTATAACTGATCTGTACCCCATACCCCAATTTTTGCTATTGAAAGAGGGAGCTCTCTTTTAGGAAGGAGGCCATCTGCTTTTTTTTTTTTTTTATCGTGCACAGTTTATTTATTTATTTATTTATTTATTTATTTTTTGATGTCATCTTTCTTTTTTATTTTTAATTTTTTATTTTTTTTTTTTTTGGTCTTTTCGAGACAGGGTCTCCCTGAAGCCCCAGCTGTCCTGGAATTCGCTCTGAAGACCAGGCTGGCCTTGAACTCACAAAGATCCACCTGCCTCTGCCTCCCGAGTGCTAGGATTAAAGACATGCGCCACCACGCCTGGCTGATGTCATCTTTCTTAACTGCTGCATAGAACTCCATTGTGTAGATGTGCCACATTTTCTCTATCCACTCGTCGGTTGAGGGGCATTTGGGTTGGTTCCAGCTCTTCACTATTGAGAAGAGAGTGTTGACGTTTCCAGGGGAATTAGAGTCCATCATCGTGGGGAGGCATGGTGGCAGGAGGTGTGGGAGCAGGAAGCTGAGGTTCACATCTTCAAGCAGGCACAGGAAGCAGAGAACTGGGTAATTGGCACTAGCATCCACAGATGAGGGATACCATTCGTTGTTTGTTTTTCTGGGACTGTGTTACTTCACTCAGCATGATGTCCTCTAGCTCCAGCCATTTTCCTGCAAAGGATCGTGGAGTATCTGTCTTTGTTATTTTACTGCTGCTATAAACTCCATTGTGTAGATGTACCACATTTCTCTTTCCACTCGTTCAGTTGAGGGGGCAATTAGGTTGTGTTTCAGCTCTTGCTATTGTGAAGAGACTGAAATAAACATGGCCGTGCATGTATTCGGTGGTGGCGTAAGTCTTGGAGGGTACATGCCCAGGAGTGGTATGGCTGGGTCGGGTGGCAAGTTCATTCCAAGTCTTCCGAGGGTTCCCACACTGCTTTCAGAGTGGCTGTAACGAGTTTACATTCCCACCAGCAGTGAATGAGGTTCCCCCTTTCCCCACAACCTCCCAGCATTGTTATAATTTGTTTTCTTGATCCTAGCCAGTCTTACGGAGATAAGATGATATCTTAAAGTGGTTTTGATTTGCTTTCCTTAATGATTAGTGATGTTGAACAAGTTTT
>VZQC01014413.1:6879581-7107716 GCA_009823505.1 Rhizomys pruinosus | reverse complement strand
CTCAAGAGATCTCAAATCTCAAGAGTCACACAAGCGTGCCTTTAATACCGGCTGGGAGGATAACTCCGCCCCCACAGCCACTAGATCTAATCAAGCCAAAGACCACACCTTTAATCCCAGCTGGGGGGATAACTCCAACCTCACAGCCACAAAGGCCAATCAAACCAAAGACAGAAGGACCAAACGATCAGCAATCAGCTCGCCAAGGCACCCAGTTCCTACCTGTCTCCCCCTCTTCCTGCCGCTGGGCTCAGGAGATCTCCGGAGGCCATCTGCTTATACCTGAACCCTTCTTCCCAGTGGCAGCCCTAGGAGTGATTCTTATATCTTCTCCCTGCCACTCCAAGGCCAACAGGGCTTTTTTCTTAGCCTTTGGCATTTGTGGTGGTTTGCATGAGTGTCCCCCATAGGCTGTAAGTATTCAGATATTTGTCTCCAGTTGGTGGCGCTGTTTTTGGAGGTCTTAGAAGGTGTGGCCATGCTGGGGGAAGTGTGTCACTGGGGGCAGTGTGTCACTGGGGGCAGGCTTAGTAAATTTTAACAAGCCTCTGTGGTCTACAGTTGCCCTCTCTGTTTCCTGTGCTCTTTGCGAGATGTGGCCCTCAGTTTGCTGCTCCAGATCCAACTGCCAGCCTCCCGCCACAATGGACTCTCATTCCCTGGAACTGCCAATCATAAGCTTAAATAAACTGTTCCTTTTATAAGTTCCTTGGTCGTGGTGCTTTATCACAGCAACAGAAAAGTGACTAATACAGCATTTAAGGAAGAAGTGTCTGGTGTGTCTTACAGGCTGAGTGCCAGATGCAAACCAACAGATTCTGTAGCTGGCTCTCTACCCTCAGGCTCACTGCCCACCAGACCCTCTGTCTTATCTAGAGAAGCCTCTTCTAGCACCAGCTCAGCCTCCTTTCTGAGCACTGCTATATACCTACCTAGTGTACATGATTCCACTGGATGTGTTCTTTCTCATTTTAAACAGTTAGAACATCTGCGTTTACAGTGGGTAGCAAAGGGAGACTGTTTAGGAGTTGAGGTAGCAACCCAAAGCAGATGTTGAAAAGCCCCTGGGAATAGATGCTTAGGGCAGCTGGCCTAAGAAAATTACACTCTGATGCTCTGTGTCTAGGAAGGATGAAGGTAGTGAAATGGAGGAGGCAGAGAAACTGGACATGGCGAGGGACAAGCGTACGAGAGTGGCTCTGACAGTAGTAAAACCCCCCAAGACTCCAGCTTCAGAGAGAGGAAATGAACCACTGGATTTCACTAACAGATATTGCACATAAGATGAGAAATCCTGGTAAGTCTCCTGAATCCAAGGCCATTCTATTTTCATTCTGGCTCTACCTCCGCTGGCCCCTCAGGGGAACTCCACCACCATCAGCCTGTCACCAACTCACGGGCTCCAAAGTGCAGCAAAAGATCTGAATGTGGCAGGGCCTCTCTTGTCAGAGTAAACTCTGTTAAAATATACTCAAGATTTTCACCATCAAGAGACATCTCGGAATAATTAAAATCAAACTCTAAATTCCCTCCTGGCATCCACACTTTATGTTCTTATAGTCCAATTTTGTGCTTACGGTTTTAAAAAAACTCACAACAAGATTACATGGATCCATTTGTGCTGAAAGGACTATGGGCTCAGTCCTAGGGCAACAAAACACTATTCTTGTTTCTCTATCCAGCCCTTGGCGTCTTCCACAGTACCATGCTCCAGGCATGGAGGCGCCCCTGCAGCGGGGGGGCAAGTGACCCTCAGGAGACACCCAGTAACAACTTTCATCTGCAATAACTGCCTGTGCCAGGTGTTTCACATACATGATTGCTAATTTCTACAACATTCCCCATAAGGTTGGTATTTCTATGTAATTTTTACAGATGAAGAAACAATCTCTGGCCCAGGGAAATGTCTCAGTTGATAAAGTGCTCACTGTACAAACATGAGAAACTGAATTCAATCCCTAGCACCCACATAAAAGAATTGAGTGTGGTGGTGTGAGCCTGTGATCCCAGCACCGGGAAGGCAGAAATAGGCACAAACTAGAGCTCATTTGCCAGCTGAATTAGTGAGCTCCTGTTGAATGAGAGACCTTGTTTAAAAAAATGAGGTGGAGAGGGTTGGTGAAATGTTTTATCTGGTTAAGATGATTGCTATAAAGCCTGCTAACCTGAGCTCAATTCCCAGAACCCACATGGTGGAGAGCCATTGAGGAAGACACCCAGTGTTGAGCTCTGGCTTCCACAAGCACACAGGCATGCACACCCATACACATATGTCTGTACTAACACACATGTACACACACACACACACACACACACACATACACTATAAAACTGTCCTAAGTAGGAACTGTAATTTGTCTCGAGTCACCCAACATGAATGGTAAGTCCTAGGCTCCCTAGAAGCGATCTAGGGACAAGGTTTCATGTGAAAATGCTTCCTCCTGAGAGTTTCCTTGGAAAACTGACAGAAATAATGAGGAAGTGCGCAGGGAAGGGAAGCTGGCCAGGTAAAGAGATAAGTCCAAGGGAAGGCTCAGAAGTTAATTCTGTGACCATGTTATTATTGGAGTTGACCAACAGGCATCAGAAGAATGGGGTATTCAAACCCCTTCAGCAGTATCTGTGGTTACAGGTGCTCCGAGCATGTAAACTTCTAGAACTCCCTGTTCTGCAGCACACTAGCCCCTCAGTCTGGAGGTAGTCGTCTGGCAGCTAGATATGGGCTGGTTGTTGAGAAGACATTGACACCTGGTTCTTGCCAAGTGTAAAAGGACCCAGGTATGAATGCAGTATTGACCCTATGAGCTAGTCAAGGTGTCCTCTGACCCAAACTCCGTGCTTCTCTACCCACCCACAGCCCTAGGCCCAGAAGTAATGCAGTAGCCCTCTGCATCCAGTGGGCACCATGTTGGGCTGTGGCTGCAGCCTCCTTCAGTGTCGTGTGGGGCTGTGCTGTAGGTAGTGTAGTGCAGGGGAGCACAGAAGGGAGAAGGACCCATAAACCCATTTCATACAGTCCTGAAGAGCTGAACTTTAAGCTTTTGGATAAAGCAGAGATAAAGTGAAAGAAAAGAAAGGCACCATTCTACAATTTCCAATTTCCAAATCCAGACCATCTCTAAGGCACTATATAAGTGAATGCTTCCTGTATTTCCTACAATCTTTTTATAATTAGCCCATTTGTACTATGTGAAATTTCCTTCTACGAAGGAACTTTTTAAATCTACATTTAGGAATAGATCATGAATAGACCATACCAGTGATTTAAATCATAGTATTTACAATGTTTTTCTGCTTTATTAAGGTTTAAATAAAATTGTTTTGTTACAAAATTTGTTTCACATCAGTCTTTAAAAATATTTTACTTTTATTTTATGTATATAAATATTTTACCTGCATGTATGTAACTGCACCATGTGCATGCAGTACTCACAGAAGCCAGAAGAGGGCATTGGATCCCCTGAAACTGCTTCCAGTGGGGCTGGAACCAAACCCAGGTCCTCTGGAAGAGCAGCAGACACTCATAACCACTGGAACCATCTCTCCAGCCCCCATTCCAATAGTTTTCTAATAACACTATTATGTAAAAATCACAAAGGGAGTGATTTTTCAATAAAAGTAACATTTTATTAAATGCAAAAAAAAAAGTTTTTTTAAGCTACAATGTTTGTTAGCCTTACAGGGTGTGAAGACCTGTGCTGGGTGCTGGGGTTGGAACAGGAATATGTTCCATTTCCTCCCTTGGAGAGAAGCTAATGGCCCAGTGAGAAAGTCAACCAAATCCTAGAGGTGAGGGTGAGCTGCATGAGAGGACGCTGGGGAGTTAGCAGTAGGTCACAGAGACCCTCAGGCAAGAGCCATGCTCAACTCAGCCAGCTTTAAAGAGATTAAATATAATTATCATGTACTAAAGGAAATGGAAACAGGAATTTAAAGGCAAAAGTTTTTAAAGGTGCAGTAGGAATGTGGCTTTGGGCATGAAGCAAGGAACTCTGTCTGGACAGGAGCTCTAGATGGAAGTGGACTTTGTACCTGAGAGAACTCGGGAAGCAAATACCCAGCTGTGGTCTTGTGGGAAGCTCACAGGGTTGGGAGATAGGAGCTGGGAGGTGGCATGTATTATTCCTTCTTGGTCCAGAAAGGAGCTCTGCCTTCAACCAGAAGAAAATCTAGAGAAAGTGACATCACCAACTGTTTTTCTTTCTTCCCCCCTTTCAACCCCGCCTCTGCTCCACGTGGTCCCCACACCGGAAGCTGCTTGTTGTCTGTTTCCCCAGCGCAGCTGTCCTTTCTGTGCCTCGCTACCCTTAGCCCACTGAGTCTCAGCCTCCTCCCCATGACTCCGACCTATAAGGAAACCCGTATAGCTGAGTAGCTTTTTTCCATAATTCATGTGTTGAAATCATATTCCCCAATGTGAAAGCATTAGAGGTAGAACTGTTGATAGATTAGTTCATGAGGGAAAGAAAAACATAAACTCTAATGTTCTAGTGAGCTGCCCTGCACTCACTACACGTGAGGACACAGCAAGAAGCACATCACTGATGAGAAAGCAGGCCCTTACCAGACACCCAATCTGCTAGTCTGTCTTTGCCCTCTGTTGTCTCAACTTCCAGAACTGTAAGAAATAAATTTCTGTTGTTTACAGGCCTCCCAGTCTCTAACATTCCATCACAGCAGCCCAAGTTAATAAAGATAGAAAAGTTATGCAAAAGCATCAGAAGATGAAAATATGGCAGAATTCCCAAGGCAAGAGGGCAAACTTTGTTTTTATTTAGTATAGTAGTTAACTTCAATTGTCAGCTTGATTGGATTAAGGAACACATAGAGCATTAATGAGGCACACTTCTAAGAGTGTCTGTGAAAGTTCTTCCAGAAAGGATTAACTGGGGGGGGGGGGGGTGAACACCCTGCATGCAGGTAGCACAGTCCCATGGGTTGGGATCCCAAATAAATAAAAAGGGGAAAGGGGAAAGGGGAAAAGCCAGCTAAACTCCGCCACCCCTTTCTCTGCTTCCTGATCAGCCCAGATGTGAGCAGGCAGCCTCTTATGGCCACTGCTGTGGATCCACCTGCTGTCCCGCTGTCCTCACCACGATGGAGTGCACGTCCTCACACTATAAGCCAAAAGTAAATCCTTCCTCCTTTAAGTTCCTTCTTGCCAGGTATTTGGTCACAGTAATGAGAAAAGTAATTAATATATCTGAGAATCCACTCCTAATCTCATTAAGAAGTATCCAATGCCAAAATAAAGGCCAAATCAGTCCAAATTAAAAGCAAACCAAGGACGGCATTTATTTCAGGAAATGCGCTCTCTCTTGGGCAAATCCATGGCCTCCAGGACCATGAGAAAGCACGCATCTGGGAGGCGGGGAGAGCCTTTTATATGGGGGAGGGGAGATGGTGATGTGTTGGAATCTGGCCAATTAAGCCAGGTCAGGGGCTCAGATCTGGAGGTGGGTCTCAGGTCCAGAGGTCTCATGGGAATCTGGCCTGACCGGAAAAGAAAGGAGGGTCTTTCTGATCTATGCCATCTTGGCTTTTCACCCTGGCCCGACCTAACACTCATTATTTCTTGAATGGGAGACCAGGCCCATGAATCAGGCTCAGAATTGCTTAAAGAATGGATAGACGATACTGGATTGTTCCAGACTGACAGATGCCCTCCCCACCCCACATGCAAAGGTGATGCCGCAACTCTCAATGAGATCAGCTTATGAGGTGGAACCCCTTGATGGGAGTAGTGTCCTTACAGAAGAGAGCACACTGTCCTTCTCTCTCCTCCTCCCATTCTCATCTCTGTCTTTCTTACATGTAAAGACATCACAAGAAGGCAGCTAGCTAGCTAACTTCAAACCAGGAAGAAAACCTCATCAGAACCCAACCAGCCATCTGGTCTATGCCATTTTGTTATAGTAACCTGAGCTGATTAAAGTAAAATCAAAACAACTTTTGGAATGATAGATTTCTTGGGGCTGGAGAGATGGCTCAGCAGTTAAGAGTGCTGACTGCTTTTGCAGAGGACCCGGGTTTGATTCCCAGCACCCACATGGTGACTAAGAACCGTCTTTAACTCCAGTTCCAGGGGAATCCGATGCCCTCTTCTGACCTCCACAGCATTGCACAACCCGGGTGCACCAACCTACATGCAGACAGTATGCTCATACACATAAATAATAATAATAATAATAATAATAATAATAATAATAATAATAAATTAAAAAATAGATTTCTTTTAGGGTGCTGGGTTTGGGTTTAATTAATTAATTTTATTTATTTATTTATTTTTTGTCTTTGGAGACAGGGTCTCCCTGTAGCCCCAGCTGTCCTGGAACTCACTCTGTAGACCAGGCTGGCCTTGAACTCACAAAGTTCTGCCTGTCTCTGCCTCCCAAGTGCTAGAATTAAAGGCTTGCGCCACCATGCCCGGCTTAATTTTTATCTGTATGAGTGTTTTTTTGCCTGTGTGTATGTCTACCTGTGCATGCAATGCCCACAGAGGCCAGAAGAGGACATTGGTTCCCCTGACGCTGGAGTTTCTGATGGTTGTTAGCTGCCATGTGGATACTGAAAATAGTGCTTTTACTCATTCTGTGCTTCAAAACTTCTTTTATGCTGTCCTTCAATTAACCTGAAATACTGACCTCTTTATTGTCCTGCTACTTGATAGTACAGAGCAAAGCACAACCAAGATGCAGAGAAGCCCTGCCTGTTATCCATGG
This sequence comes from Rhizomys pruinosus, assembly GCA_009823505.1. Taxonomy (NCBI): domain Eukaryota; kingdom Metazoa; phylum Chordata; class Mammalia; order Rodentia; family Spalacidae; genus Rhizomys; species Rhizomys pruinosus. The sequence goes on along the minus strand of VZQC01014413.1, from coordinate 7,100,994 downwards.
GACTGGAACTACAGCTGTCATTCAGTGCCACTGCAGGCTGGTGGTGATGGTTGGCTAGGGGAGTGTCCCAGTTACATAACCAGAATTATTTTGGGATACTAACTTGTGGTGGTTTGGATGAGTGTCCCCCATAGGCTCTAGGTATTCAGACGTTTGTCTCCAGTTGGTGGCGCTGTTTTTGGAGGTCTTAGAAAGTGTGGCCGTGCTGGAGGAAGTGTGTCACTGGGGGCAGGGCTTAGAGAGTTTAACAAGCCTCGTGGTCTACAGTTGCCCTCTCTGTTTCCTGTGCTCTTTGCGAGATGTGACCCTCGGTTTGCTGCTCCAGATCCAGCCACCATGCCTCCAGCCACAATGGACTCTAATTCCCTGGAACCGCCAATCGTAAGCTCAAATAAACTCTTCCTTTTATAAGTTCCTTGGTCATGGTGCTTTATCACAGCAACAGAAAAGTGACTAATACATAACTATTCTAATTCCTGCCGTCCCATGTCCTCTAAGGGGAGAGGACTGGAATATGGGTAATGTTGATTCAAATTTGGGTCTCCAGAGAACAGAATGGACTTGTTTTTCTTTTCAATTTAGACATTAGTAGTTTTCCTCAACTCATGCCCAGTCAGACTGTCAAAAGGCTTGTTCCCCCCTAGATGCAGCATACTGGCTCAGTGAGTCTCCCCCAAATCAGGGTACACACATACCCACCTCTCCTCTTCTGCTCACTGCCACGCCCATGGCATGCTGCCCAGCTGCTAGGCAAGACCTGCTGCCCAAGAGCTCTTCAGCCACCTCTTTAAATTCATTACCCCAATGTGCAGAAATGACCATTTGGAGTCACTATCACATTTCTCTGCGATGTGACACCCAGAGGGATCATGTGTGGAGGAAAAAAAAAAGTGCCCTCTGACAGAGGTGTAATTTCACAGGTGTCCTCTTTCAAAGCGGTCCCCCTTTATCTCAACTATCAAATTGTTCCTAGGTCCATAAAAGCAGGGCAGCTATTGTGATGGAAATTTACACGCAGAGTGTGAATGCTGAACTTGTTTGTTATTTGAAAGAAGCTGTTAGCCACTGAGATCAGGTGTGTCCCAGGCCTTCTCTGTGGCAGGTGTACTCAAAGGTTGGTCCCGAAGCCCGTCCCTCCCTCTTCCTTATTCAGGTTACAAAGGCCACCAGGGAGAAAGCAGGGGCCTGGGTGAGCTGGGCACGGGGACTGAGGCTCTTCACCCTGGAGCTTCTGTAAGGTGCTGACTACCTGGCTGGTGGCTATCCTGGGCTAACAATCTCACTCTTTGTGTCCTGGGAGAGTTTTGTTCTCTTTGCAAGTATAAAAATGCATTTTGTGTTTATTTTTCCTACCCCACAGAAGGACTTCTGCTCCCCTACGAGATCAGTATCTCCACTGAGGATTGTGAATACATACGGAAAATCTCGTCTGACCGGAGCCATTCTGGAGTGGAGAAGCTGCTGAGCGGCCCCTATTAGCAAGGAAAAAAGAGTATCTAAATCAGGCAAGAGCTTAAAGTCACAGTAGGTATTTAATAGCAAGAGTATTAATGCATGAAGTACAGGTGTTTGAAACAATGGAAGATATTTAATCTTAAACATAATTAGAGCTTAAAAGGATTGCTAATTCATGCCTCCAATTTCCAGGATTTATAATGGAGGTCCAAAATGTAAAATCTTTTCATATGCTTATTGACCAGTTTTTTCAACTTTACTCTTTGTTTGCTTTTTTATTTTAGTCTTTGAAGACAGAGCCTTACTGTGTAGCCCAGTCTGGCCTGGAACTCCTGCCTTAGCTTCCTGAGTACTGAGAGTACGTTCCTAGACCCACCACACCCAGCAAGCACCAAAACTTTCTTTTGATAAAATCAGTTTTTCATGTTTTCTTCTGTCATTCGTTCTTTGGGTTCTGTTGGGAGCATAATAACATTAGTAAATGTGTAGATTTGAAATGCTGTAACTTTAGGAAAGTTAATTTAGTTTAGTCAGAAATTGCACTAACCCAAGGCTGTTCAGATAACCAGCCCAGAGCACTAGCAGAGGCCCTGAACCCAGCAAGGGAAGGGTCCCCAGGAATAGAGGTGGGGGGAAGCAGAACATGCACACCTGATTAGGCAGCCAGAGACGGCACCTCAGAAAAGGCAGACAACAGCCTGGGATCAGGCAGGTTCGCTCCTCCTGCCTGGCTGCTTAAGCTTGGAAGAGTAAAATGACTGCTTTCAGTCCGTGCTGTGAGATGCCAGTGGGAACCTCTCGGCTCCCCCCGGGACATGCTGCTCCCCATACCAGTTCACCTGAAGTGCATGCTGACCCTGATTGCCACTGGTGCTGCCAGAGCTAGTACAGCCCCTGGTTTGAGAAAGATCCACTTCAGCCAATCAGATGGCTTCTTGGAACTCCCTAGCATGAACCCCTTCTGCCACTTCCAAGAGGCTAAGAGAGTGCCGTTTAGGTGAGCAGCCTTGGGAAGATAGGCTAGGACAGGACAGAATTAGAATTACAGAATTAACCTGAGTGTCAGTTACTGGGAATTAATAAAATTAGATTGTATTATAATATGTGTGTCCTGGATTTCTTTAGCCTTAGCCCATGCTAGTCCATGCTCATGGCAAGTTCATCTCTAAGAAGACTCTGTAACTCAAAGTCATGAAGGTTTACCCCCCCTACACACACACACACACACACACACACACACACACACATACACATTTTCTTCTAAGAATTCTATTGCTTTTATTTTTTTCATTTAGGTCTTTGATCCCATTTGAATTAGTTTCTGTACATGGTATGAGCAAAAGGCTCCTCATCTCTTTTTTTCTGTCTTTTTTCAGTTGTCCCAGAAACATTTTAAAAAATACTGTTCTTTCCCCCATTGAATTGTCATGGCATCCCTTTCCTGGAAATCACTGTAACATAAAAATTTAGAAAGAAGCCTTCCCTTCCAAGAATCCCCAGTAATACATGCAACAGAATAGGCTCAGTTAGGCAGAGTAAGCATCAATTATCAGAAGGTAGGATTGTAGAACAGATAAGAAGAGCTGTATAGCTTTAGTTGTCAACTTGACACACCTGGGCAGAGGGAGCCTCTATTGGGGAATTGTCACCATTGGACTGGCCTGTGGCCATGTCTGTGGGGCATTTTCTTGATTGTTGAGTGATGTGGGAGGCCCAGCCCACTGTGGGTGCTGCCACCCCTGGCCAGGTCATTCTGTAATGTATAAGAAAGCAGGCTGACATCATGATGCACGCCTTTAATCCTAGCACTTGGGAGGCAGAGGCAGGTGGATCTTTGTGAGTTCAAGGCCAGCCTGGTCTACAGAGTGAGTTCCAGGCCAGCTGGGGCTACAGGGAGACCCTGTCTCAAAAAGACCAAAAGAGAGAGAGAGAGAGAGAGAGAGAGAGAGAGAGAGAGAGAGAGAGAGAGAGAGAGAAAGAAAGCAGGATGAGCATGGGCCAGAATAGCAAGCCAATAAGCAGCATTCCTCCATGGCCTGTGCTTCAGCTCCTGCCTCCAGTTTCCTGCCCTGAGTTCCTACCTTGGGCTCCCTCAGTGATGAGCTGTGACCTGGGAGATGTGAGTCATATAAACCCTTTCCTCCTCAAGTTGGTTTTGGCCAGAGTGTTTTGTCACAGCAATTGAAAGAAAACTAGAACAAAAAGCATTAACCCAGAGTGTGATCTCTGTCCTTTGGGATATTTTCAAAGCTTATTTTATACTTTCTAGGCCTCTCGTGTACAGGAAGAGTAAAATCTCTGACCAGAATTGAAAAGAGAATGATCTGGAACTCTGGACAAAGGCATCTGGCTGGAGGAATAGAAAGGAGATCACTAAAACAACACAGAATGAGAAAAGGAAAAGATTAGAAGTTGGTGATGGCTCTCAGGGCCAGGATGGAGGAGATTTTAAATCCTCGCCTATAGCTTTGCTTCTCTTTCTGATATGAAAAGACAAAGCAATGCATCAAAGGCAGAAGTGAAGGGATCAGTTAGGAGATTATGCATAACAACCCAGGTTAGAGATGGCGATGACTTGGATCAGAATGGAGACTGCTGAGAACAGCACACACTCAAGCTAATTCAGCCCCAAGCAGCCCCATGAGGTACTGGGTATTTCCATCTCCACTGTATAATTGAAAAGTGTAAGACGTATTATATAACTTGTCCAAAGTCACCCAGCTCATAAGCAGCATATCAGAATTCACTTGTAGGTCCATACCATTAGCCACCTTACCATGGAATTTCTCTGCCACTCACAGAAACGTCAGATTTGGACCAATCATCTAGCTGTGGGCTGATACTCATACCATGTCTCTTTTAGCCAAAGAAAAGTCTGGGCTTTAGAAAAGAGAAAGCTTGCTGTCCTATGATTAGGTAGAACTGGTTCTACACACCTGCTGTTTCTGCGGACAACGTGTTATGCCAACATAGATGTGGCATGCACACTCACACAGGCACACAGAGGTTCATATACACAGGCACACATACAGACACATGCACACACAGGCACATATGTGTGCATACACAAGCATATACATACATATATGTGCATGCATGCCTATGCACATGTACACAATCCAATGCTGCCCACTGGGATTTCCTCTCTATCCCCCACCCTCACGAATGGCCTTGCCAGGGGAAACAAATCAAATCACGGATGTGTGGTTGGTTTGTGGCTGCCGAAGGGACAGATTTGTTGGCAAACATTGGATAAAGGACACATTCTGTGGGATGCTGGTGTTGTCAGAGCTGATCCTGAGTGGTACATGGATCCATGCACCTCTGTGTGTGTGTGTGTGTGTGTGTGTGTGTGTGTGTGTGTGTGTGTGTAGGCATGGGAGGAATCAGAGCAGGGACCATGGCACTAGAGGAGTCAGTACCACAGGAGGAAATAGATCTACACATATCAAAGGCAAGAAATCTGAGCATACCGATTAGGAAAACAGTCACTCTGCAGTGCCAGCAGAGATCAGATTGCTCTCTTTCATGTGGAACCAAACAGAACTTAACCCTGTACAGACTGTGCCCAGGGGCACAGGTAAGAGTGAAGAGCAGTAGAAATGGCCATACTTCCCAGTCCCCATGCCCCATTTAAACCCATAAAATACTCATAAGACTCCAGTGAGGACCTGTTTTGCCTCAGGGCCACCTCATGGCCCGGAGCACACAGAAAGCCAAATGAATCCTATTGGGCAACTCACTTGGAAAGGCTCCATTAAATACTCCCATTAGCCTCAGCAGAACCTCACAAATTTTCTATGAATGACTATCTGCCATGGCCTAGAAAGGTTAGACATCAGGGCAGGGCAGGGAGTAGTCCAAAGAATGCTCCTGGGCTGGAGGAATGGCCTAGCAGTTAAGAGCGCCGACCGCTCTTGCAGAGGACATGGTTCGATCCCCAGCACCCACATGGCGGCCAAGAACCGTCTGAAACTCCAATTCCAGGAGAACTCAGTTCCAGGGGAGTCCGACACCCTCTTCTGACCTCCGCGGCATTGCATGACACGAATGCACAGACCTACATGCAGACAGTACATTCATACACATACAGAAATAAATAAAATTAATAAAAAAAATTAAAAAAAAAAGAATGCTCCTGATTTAGGAAAGGGAAAAGGACCCCTCCCACCCTGCACCCCCACCACACACACACACACACACACACACACACACACACACACACATGCTCATCACAACCAGCTCTTGGTAATGGAAGTATCCCATAGAATGTACCCTCTATTTAGTACATGTCAATGAAGAGAAAAATCAACATGGAAAACACCTTCTACAATGTGAATCAAGCAGGAGGTCTTTAATTTTTTTTTCTTTTTTTTCTTTTTTTTTTAAATTTTTATTTATTTCTGTGTGTGTATGAATGTATTATCTGCATGCAAGTTTGTGCACCGGTGACGTGCAATGCCACGGAGGTCAGAAGAGGGTGTCGGATTCCCCTGGAACTGGAGTTCTCCTGGAATTGGAGTTTCAGATGGTTCTCAGAGGTCTTTAACGTAGGCTTTTAGTTAGTTCCATCATATACTGCCTGCTTTTAATGGTCTGAGTTAGGGCAAAAGGCAAGGTCTAGGAATAAGGATCTTCTAGTGAGGAGTGAAGTGGTAAAGACATTGTGTCTCTTAACCTCTTCTCGCCACATCTTCTAAAAGGATGAAACTAGGCCAGGTGTGGTTGTGCACACCTGTAATCCTAGCACTTGCGATGCTGAGGCAGGAGGATCGTGAGTTTAAGCCCAGTCTGAGCTCCATAGGAAGACCTCTCTCAATAGATAGGCGAATAAAAAGAAGACACCCTTGGCTCTTACACTTGGTTGTGCTGCCTTGAGCTGTAGCAGAGTTAATGGACTTCTGATGGGCAAAATAAACAATGCTAGGAAGAATGAGAAGCTGCCAGATTTCCTTTGGATACAGTGAAGAGGAACCAAACAAGGTCAGAGTGATGAGGAGACAAAGAAGATGGAGCCTCTGCCAGCCAAGGGATAGGCAAAGGCTTCCTGTTTGCAACCACTGCCTGTGCTTGTGAAAGAGTGAAATTAGAGGACCCTGGGAGAGAAGTTGCATTTATGATTAATTTAATCTTTTTCACAGGGGCTTTGTTTTGAACCAATGAGGCACTTAACTGTTTTGTTTTATTTCATTTCATTCTGGAAAATCTTTTAATATTTAAGTTGCTTTTTAATTATCAGCCTTGTGAACTGATTGGCTCAAGTTGAGCCCCAAAACAATTTTATTAAGGTTTCATTTATTTTTTAAATACCTGAGCTTGAAGAGGAAGGGCGACAAACACGTGAAGATAAGTTACACAGCATGTTCCTAAGGTCTGGGGTACCTTGGAGTGTGCAGCCAGGCAGGGGACCAGTGGAGAGACTAGAAGCCCTCCCCTCTGGTTCAGCAGGAAGAGTTCTACTTTTAGCATCTTCTTTGGGAAAAGAAGATTCTTATGCTAAATAAACAATGATTAGTCCAGTCTCTCATCTTTTCCAGTAGTACCCTGAACCTGGAGTTTACGACTTACTCAAGGTCCCAGTGCTTTGCCCAGGGCCCGGCTGCCCAGCCACTTGACTCCTCCACCCTCTCCTGTCTATGGACAACCAGATATGTCACACCCATCTCTGCCTTCTGCTCTGTTTGTAGGAGCAGGGGCCTTGGATAGTCTCTAGAAATATGGTGGAGAAGAGACTAAAATCTAAAATCCATTCCCCAACTCCTAGACACTAACATATCCAAAACTCACCAGAAACTCACCATGCACAGAAGAGTACCACCTCCTAGAAACCGAAGTGCCCTTCCATTCGGCACCTGCCTCGCTCCTGTAGCTCGGGCTGAGGCACTTGTCTCTTGAACGTCCTTACCTCCTGGTTCTCTTGCCTCTACTTCCCAGGCTCAACTGATTTCTTTCAGCAGTACTCTTCTTAAACATGGTCTGGTGTCCTCCTAGAGGTAGCTGGCTTTGCTCTCTAGTTAAGTCTCCTGTGTTGCCATCAGCACAGCCAGCTCCTACCTTGAAGGCATCTCATGCCCCGGTTTAATGTTCAAAAACCAGAAACTGGTGTCAGCTCAATTCCAGAAGCTACTTCCTTTTCCTTTCCTTATTGAAAAACTAAAAACAAAAACAGAGGGCTTGGACAGTGAGAGGCCATCCGCCAGCCCAGGCCTGTTAAATCCCTAGGATGTGACTCCTGACTCTCAGTGGTCCTCTGCATTTTAGGGAAAACTATGTACGGGGACCACACCTGCTTCTCGACTGTTGCTAATTATCTTCAAAGACTTATGACAAATGATTCAGCGTGACTCCAAAATCAGACTCTTTTTTAAGGTGAGACTATTTTGAAACACAACCAGCATATGTGAAACAAGATTGCACCATTTAACACACCAATTATCAGTTCAACTGGCAATGCCACCCAAACAGTTTTCCTCACACTAAAACACACACACACACACACACACACACACACACACACATATATATATATATATATACACACACACACACACACACACACACACACACACACACACAAAAACAAACCTCAAATAAGCAGGCTACTCAAACCAAATTCAAAATGAATTGACTTCATTTGGATCAACACAAATCAATGGGCTGAAATAATATGCAATTATAAAATATACATTTGACTCATCAAAAGTATCTTGTTTGACCTTCATCTTGGATATCTCATCCTCTGTCTTCCTTCCCAGAAGGAACGCCCAGACAGCTTTTTCTTTTTAGGCTCTATGATCCAGCCTCCTTGCTACCTCACTCCTATCCAGGCTGGATTCTGGAGTACCCACGAGTTCTGATTCGCCTGCATGAATCAGAGTCCAGGAAAGGAAAGAGAGAAGTAATGTATCCACAGAACAGAAATGCAATGACAGGGTGGTGAAGTCCATGTTGTGAGCTCGGCAGCACAGTGACTTATTCTGCTAAGCTTTCTGAGTGGGTTGGACAGAGTCCTGCAAGCCCTCTGCTTGCCCTAGAGCTCTAGGATTTCAATGAGCCTTGGGGGGGTCTTCTGGCATCTGGGTCAAAAGGATCAACATTAATATAAGCATAGACTTATACAGCACAGTATCCATTCACAGAAAGCTAAGAAATTCAGTGTTGCTATAGCAACAGCAGGCAGGTGACAGGCAGTGGAGGAAGGTGAAGATGGGAAGGCATTAGGAAAGCAGCTAAGGCCTGCCGGTGCCATCACCAGGTTTGACTTCATTCTGAAGATCATTTTATTTTTTTTCATTTTTTATTGATGCTTTGTGTATTTCATACATCATTTTCCAATTCAGTTCAGGCATATTTCCCTTTCCCTTCCCCCCACCCCACCCCACCCCATCCCAGATCATGCATTCTACCATAACTGTCCTGCATCTTTCTCTCAGTTTTTTTTTCATTTTTTAACATTAAGGATAATTCTTGAGTACAAGCATCCTTCATGCAAAACCTATCTGCAGGCTGTTGTGCCCAAACACCTACAGCCCCACCATCCAGTGGGGTGTGACAGGTTGTTTGTTCAATCAAGTTGATCAAATGAGTGTCCAGACTATATTGCTATAGTTTCACCATTCACCCCAATCGCAGCCCTTACATTCTACCATGCCCCCTCTTCCGCAGATTGTTCCCTAGGCTTAGAAAAGGGGCACAGGTGGATGAGAAGAAATACAGGCTACTTTCTCTGGAGCTGTTGTCTTGGACTCTGGTCAATTCTGGCTGTTTCCTATCATGGACTGACAGTTTGTCCAGGAATAACCTTTCGATCCTACTAATGAAGCACAAGCAATTGGATATATAGGTATTTAAACAGTACTAATTGCTATGGTAGGTTACTTTGGTATAGACACAGATGTTTGGATGATATGTTAATCCATGAATTACATTTTTTTCCGTTAAATATGACAGGGTCTTACTGTGGCTTATAACATCTCCTAACCCTTAGAAGATGTAAGCTTGTGGCATCAGCCGTCATTTGAAAGCTGTAAACATTTGTTTTTCTGCTTTCCAACTTACAAAGGAATGTATGCACATGGAAATTTAAAGAAAAAGCTGTGCCTGTATGTGTGTGTGTGTGTGTGTGTGTGTGTGTGTGTGTTCATGGGTGTGTGCAAAGGTGTGTGTTGGTGCATTTGTGCGCATGTGCTTGCAGATGGCAGAGATGGACACAAGGGGTCTTGCTCAATCATTCTCTGTCTTATTTTTTGAGACAGGGTCTCTAACTGAGCTTAGGGCTCCCCAATTCGGTTACCCTGGCTGCTCAGTAAGCCACAGGGCTCACCCTGACTTTGCCTCTCCAGACTGTATTATAGATGTGTGCCTCTATGCCCAGCTTTTTTTTTTAATGGCAATCAAACTCAGTTCTCAGGCTTGTGTGGAGACCACTTTATTGACTAAGCCACCTCACTGGCTCCCAAAGAAAATTATTAATTGTATAAAATACTAAGTATCCTTATGACAGTTTCATACTTGTGAGCAACCGAACTTCACTGGCATTCACTTCCGCCTTTTCTTGTCCTTCTGTCCCTTCTAGCGATCCACCTTCCTGACCAGTATCCCCCCTTCTACTTGCATTGTTTATTTTTTTTAATCTAGATTCTGCACATGAGAGAAAAATATGACATGTGTCCTTCTTAAATCTGACTTACTTTGGGACTGGAGAGATGGCCTAGCGGTTAAGAGTGCCAACTGCTTTTGCAGAGGACCCAGGTTCAATTCCCAGCACCCACATGGAGGCTAAAAACAGTCTTTAACTCCAGTTCCAGGAGAATCCAACACCTTCTTCTGACCTCCACGGCATTGCATGACATGGATGCACCAACCTGCATGCAGACAGTACATTCGTACACATAAAAAAAAATTGAATTAAAAAAATCTGGCTTACTTCATTTAGCATGATGATGTCCAGTAGCAAGCATTTTCCTGCACATGATATAATTTTGTTCTTTTTGGCTGAACAATAGTCCATTGTGTACATAGCCACATCTACTCTATCCAGTCATCATTTGGCAGGTTCTATATCTTGACTGTTGTGATTAGTGCTGCAACGAACATCGATGTGCAAATATCTCTTTGGAAGAGATATTTAGAGTCTTAATGATTTAGAGTCCTTCAAGTAAACACATAGGAATAAAGTCATAAAAGCATATGGTAGTTCTACCTTTTCATTTTTTGAAAACCCTTCATGAGAGGAGGAAATACCCATGATCCCACCTACAGTAAGGATCTCTGTTAACCTTCTCTATCATTTCAGATCCATATACAACCAAACACACATGTGTAACACAGGCCAAGATGTAAAGTTTCCTTCACTTGTTTACTAGTTTTTAAAATGTAACTACCTATTAGTCCTGAGAAATTGTACTTCAGATATAAAACTTGAGATCTTAGTAAAAAGACAAAAATTAAAAAAAAAAAGCACAATTGTTTTTTTGCTTGTCTTACTGGCAAGTGCAGCTACCCTGTGGTACCCAGGGTACCACTGCTTTTGCCATCCCTCGAAGACATGAGACACGGCTTTTCAACCTTCCAATATGGACTGAAAGACTCATGTCTCTCCAAGAATCCTCCAAACCTTCAGTGCCAGATGGGGACTGCTAAGACATTCAACTTGTGGACTGAGCTACTACTGGGGTTTCTGCTTCTTCAGAGTATAGACTGCCATCGTTGGACTACCCAGGCTGTATCACGGAGACCAGTACAGGAAGATCAAGACAAGACTCGGTGCTTACTAGACCTCATTTGGTGACCATGGGAAGGGAAAACCCCAGTGTGGAGCACAAGGGCAGAACTGATGGTGGTTTGGGCTTGCCAAGGAGGAGGCTTCAAACATGACATCTTTCAGCCTAATAAAGAACAAAATCATAAGCTGAAGATGCTAAAACCTATGGTATATGTGGCATGCATATGTGCATATATTTTGGAGTAATGCATATTGGAAGGAATAACAGCAGAAAAGACTGTCAAAGAACTGACTGAAACAGTGAACTTCTGCTTGAAACAGTAAACTTCTGCATTGAGAATTTTGAGAGAGACTGAGAAAAAGATGAAAAACATGTTTGGCAGAATGCATGAGCTCTGGTGAGGTGGGGGGGCAGGGCAGACGGGTCTAGATTTGATTTGTAATGTAATTTTGTATGAAATGCACAGAGCTTCAATAAAAGATTGGCTTTGAGGGCTGGAGAGATGGCCTAGCGGTTAAGAGCGCCGACCGCTCTTGCAGAGGACCCGGGTTCGATCCCCAGCACCCACATGGCGGCTGAGAACCGTCTGAAACTCCAACTCCAGGAGAACTCCAGCTCCAGGGGAATCCGACGCCCACTTCTGACCTCCGCGGCATTGCACGACACGGGTGCACAGACTTGCATGCAGACAATACATTCGTACACATACAGAAATAAATAAAATTAATAAAAAAAAAATTTATAAAAGATTGGCTTTGAAAAAAAAAAAAAGAAAGCTTACACTATAAATATGCCATTTAGAATATTGAAGTGTCAGTCTTCTCATTTCCTTACCATTATTGGGTATTGCAAATTTTAGAATTTTTGTCAATTGGTTGGCTAAAGCTAATTTATTATTAGCATTTAATTTGCATTTAATTACACATTTTTTATACCCATTGACTTTCTAATTTTCTATTTTAATGAGATGCCTATCCCTGTTTTGGGACCATTTGTTTTATTAGACTATTTCTCTTTCTGATTTGAAAAAGCTTCTAGAATATTAATAACATGAACTTTTTGTCTCTTACAAACACTTTTTCCAATATAATAATTCTTTTGTAATTTTGTTTATGGTAATTTTAGATCTAACCAGGTTTTAAATTTCCATGTAGGAAAACTGAGAATGTTTCCTTCTCTTTTATATTTCAAAAGATAATCTCTGAGATCAGATAGCTATTTGCTTTGATATCTCTTGTTTAAATACTTAACATATTATGCATTTATATGATGTGTGAGTGAGATAAGAATAGAATTTAGTACTATACAGGATGAGGCGTCAGGTCTTAATCCTTGGAACCTGTAAATATTACCATATGCATAGAAAGGATCTTGACAATTGTGACTGAGTTAAAGATCTTGACATGGGAAGATTATCCTGGATTATCTCTGTAGTGCATGAACCCAACTATACTTTTCTTATAAGTGAGACTGAGGAAAGTTTGCCACACACAGAGGACACAGCCGTTTGAAGACAGGCAGAGCCTGGAGTGATGGCACCACAAGCCAAGTGTCACCAGTAGCCACTAGAAATGGGAAAACAAGGGACAGAGCCTCACGTAGGGAGCTCAGCCCTGCAGACACTAATTCTGACTAACTAAAAGTGACTCACTAAAGTCTGGCCTCCTGATCTATGGGAGAGTAAATCTCTGAGGTCCTGAGCTACAAAGTTTGGGGTTGTTTTACCAGATTTAAATACAACACCCTTCCAACAAGTGTTACTCAAACAATAATTAACCCATCTATTCCTTACTTGTCTGGGGTGTCATTTCTGTCACATAAAATGCTCTTATAGAAAGTCTGTTTTGGAATTTTATTCTTTGTCAGTCTGTTCTTGTGTCAAAAGCATCATGTGAATTATCATGTCACTTAACTCTCCTATCTAGCAATATTAATTATACCTTTATAAATTTAAAAATATATTATTACTAACTAATTAGTCCTCTAGATAAGAAGAGATTCAGAATTTGTTTTTGTCGTTTTGAGACAGGGTCTCCCTGTAGCCCCAGCTGTTCTGGAATTTGCTCTGTAGACCAGGCTGGCCTTGAACTCACAAAGATCCGCCTGCCTCTGCCTCCCAAGTGTTAGGATTAAAGGTGTGCGCCACCACACCCGGCTTCAGAATTTTTTGATTCTATAAAAATTTCATCCATGGGGGCTGGAGAGATGGCTCAGTGGTTAAGAGCACTGGCTGTTCCTACAGAGGACCCAGGTTCAAATACCAGCACCCACATGGGAGCTGTATCTATAACTCCAGTTCTAGGGGATCCAATGCCCTCTTCTGACCTCTGTGGGCTTTACACAACACAGGTGCACTTACATGCATATAGGCAATATGCTCATACATATGCAATACAAAATAAAAAATAAAATCTTAAAAATTTCATTCGGGGGGCTGGAGAGATGGCTCAGTGGTTAAGAGTGCTGACTGCTCTTGCAGAGGACCCAAGTTCGATTCCCAGCACCTACATGGTGGCTAAGAACTTTCTTTAACTCCAGTTCCAGAGGAATCTGATGCCCTCTTCTGACCTCCGTGGCATTGCATGACACAGGTGCACCAACCTACATGCGGACAGTACATTCATACAAAAATAAATAAATAAATAAATAAATAAATAAATAAATAAATAAATAAATATTTAAAAATTTCATTCAGGAATAAATGCATTAAGTTTATGAACTAATTTAGAAGGAAATTGCCTTTTAAAAATATTTCTTTCCAGATGTGGTATTGCATGCTTTTAATCCCAGCACTCAGGAGGCAGAGGTAGGTGGATCTCTGTGAGTTCAAGGCCAGCCTAGTCTACAGAGTGAGTTCCAGGCCAGCTGGGACTAAAGGGAGACCCTGTCTCAAAAAGAGCAACAACAACAAATATATATATTTCTTGATGCCATTTATAAAGTAGATATCTTTTATTAAAAACCCTTTTTTATTGTTTTGTTCTTTTTGAGACAGGGTCTCCCTATAGCCCCAGCTGTTCTGGAACTCACTCTGTAGACCAGGCTAGCCTTGAACTCACAAAGATCCACCTGCCTCTGCCTCCCGAGTACAATTTCCTCACCTGCTTTCTTCCAACTTTCTATCTTATTTGTCTGTTTCCTCCCTCCCTCTTTTCATCTCCCCTCCCTTCCCTCCCCTCTCCTCCTTTCCTTTCCTTCCTCCCCTTCCTCCCTCCTCCCCTTTCCTTTCCCTCCTCCCCTTCCTCCCTCCTTCCCTTCTTTCCTTTTGTGTCCTCTCTGCAGTCCACTGACTGTCCTTCTCTCCCTTCTTCCCTTTTTCCCTTTTTTTCCCCTTCTCCTGTGTTGCTTATGTAATGTTTTTAAGCAAAGAAATGAAATATGATTTCTTCCTTGGCAGCTAATTTAAATTTCTAACTTTGTTTTGCGATTTTCCTAAGCTAATACTGGAACTCATTTTTAGGTACCAGCAGATGCTTCGTGGGTGGTGTCACAAGAGAGAACGGGTTTATGCTGTGTGAAGGTGGGGGCAGAGTGGGGGACAACGCCTGTCATTTTTAATTAGTGTTTGATAATCAAGTGGTCCCTGTTCATATACTGTGAGTACAACAGGGCCTTGTGACTTGTAATGAAGAGAAAAATAGGTCCCCAAGAGTCATAGTTAGATATTTGCCTGTAAAGACCCTCCTGACTTCGAATCAATAGACCCTTTGTCTTAGATATGAGAAGAAAACTCTTCTGTCCACCCCTGGAGCTCTGAGCCTGCACCACCAGTCCCAGCCAGGACTGTGTGCATAATTCAAACAAAAGGGAAACTGTAGAAGGAAATGTGGCCAATAGCCAGCTCTATGGACTAGTGTCATCCCTCCGAGCTGCCCAACCATGACATCATGGGCAGAGCTGCTGAGGCTATCAGGGAGAAGGAAACTAGCATCTTTCTCAGTGGGGATCTGGGCAAAAAAGGAAGAAAACAGTCTCTACTTTTGCCATCTGAAACTGATGCAGCACCCTAGAACAGTTTCCATGCCTGGGAATAAAATCAAGCAGATGTTTTAATAGCACCTCACATTGGGCACCACATTAATGATAATTAAAGACTAATTAATGATGACGATAATGACTGTACTGTCATTTTTATTAAGGTGCAAGAGCAATCTGCAAAAAGAAGATCATCTCCTAGCTTAGCAGACTTATCTTTAACTCATCAACACACTGCCAAGGAGAAGGGAACATTCTGCCAGAATTTAAGCTGAAAAAGTCCTCAGGCAGGTTTATATAAAGCCCAAGAACAGTGATACATAATAAATTAAGTATCTCGAAATAAGCAAAGCATGAATATTTAAGCACTGGGCTATTTTAATTCAGAGCTAGTGGTGAGACTCAGGTTCCTTACACAGGATAGAAAGTTTAAAGTTGGGCTGGAAGTATGGGGAGCTGTCCTGAGTCCCTCTTTATTCAAGAAACTGGCAAACATTCCAGGGTACCAACTCAGCATCAGACTGCAGACCATCATCCCCATACTACAGATGGGAGACCAGAGAAGTTGCTGGAAGGAAAAAGCTGGTACAGCACAGAGTTAGCGCCCACACTCCAGCCTCTGCTCGAAAGCCTTGCATTACACTGCATCTGTGCCCTGACATTGGGGGATGCAGGAGGCAAGCAGCATAGTATTTACATATGACAGATCTATGCAGACACAGAACCAGCCAGTGGCGATGTCTGGAGATCCAATGCTCTTACATGGCCATATTATGACTTTGATGTATCCACATTAAAATGCAGAGTTGGTTGATTCTTGAAAATAGCTATTATGGTTTTCCAGGTAATACTAGAGCTATGAGCTAGATTGCAAATTCATGTACTTTGTGGTGTAAGCAAAAATCTGCTCTTCCCTTGTTCCAGCAGAACACAGTGAAGTGCTCTGTAACACTAGTGTTTTCCCAAACCTTTGCAAACTCCTCTGTGTCTTCGATCTTTGAAGCTGCCACATTGTCTTTGGGCTATGTATACTGAGCTAGAAACATCTGGAAATTTCTCTTTTCTCCCTAATGTTATCATGAGAGTGTTTGTCTCTGCTCATTTCATATTCAAGGAGACTGGAGCCTAGAGAAACTGTGTCCTGATACGCACCCAGGGACCAGGGCATAGCAACAGGGCAAGGATGCATGAGCATCCTCTGTGAGACCCAAGTTATCCCTCTGCAGCCAGCAGGCAGAGCAAAGCCAGGGTTTCCACAGAGGAGACAGATTCTTAACAGCTAGCTAGCCACAAATGCTTTTCATGGGGAGAGTGAAACAGTTTGGGGTGGGGTCGGGGGGTGGGGGATGTGGGGGTGCCTCACCATGCTGCCTCTGTTCCTCAGAGTTCTAACCGTCCAAACATAGATGAGGAAGAAGGAAAGATTGTCCTCAGCATTACTTACTGGTAGAAAGAGCTCTGATTTGTCAGGGCTTTTTAAAGAACCAGCTCAGGCCCAATCTAAATGCATTCGATTGACTCCTACGGCCATCAGCCTTAAAACTGATTTTCCCTCCTACACCTTTGATTTTATCTACACTTCTTGGTCTGGACTTTGGAACCACTGGCAGCCTTTACACACTGGAGCTGGGCCCTGTAGTACAACTCTCCATGCCTGATAGTTATCCTTCTACTTATGGGTACTTCTTGGCAAGGAAGGGGAAGCTTTCACATCATAACATGACCAGCTCAGTTTCCAAATGCTTCTGTGCAGGGTAGTCAGTTGTTAAATGGTTAAGATACCAACTCTTCTGTGTAGTCAACCATGTCTGCGATGTGTTTATGAAAGGTGAAAGCTAAGCCTGGCATGGTGACACATGTCTTTAATCATACCACTCAGGAGGCAGAGACAGGTGGATCTCTGTGAGTTCAAGGCCAGCCTGGTCTACAGAGTGAGTTCCAGGTCAGCTGGGACTAAAGGGAGACCTTGTCTCAAAAAGACAAAAGCAGCCTAATTTCCCCCACCTCTGGAAAATAATTTAATGAAGTAGGATTTTACTTTGTATTGAATATTTCTATTCCTATTGTATATACTATATAAAATGTTACATTATATATTAACATTTATATTATTTACTTATTGCTTGAATTTGCACAAGTAGGATACATACTGGGGTTTTATTTGATGATCTGAAAAATCATAATCTTCCTGCTTCAACTCTCCCAGGTACTGGAATTACATGTGAATTGCTCTCCTGGATTATATGTGTTCTTACGTAACTTTACATTCATTTTCTTTAAAAAAAAATACCATACAATTTATATTGTCAAGTCATAAAGAGGTATCAAAATTAAAAGCAAAAATTTCAGGGTTAAGACAACAAAACTACTCAAGGAGCATCAAAGGAAGTGAGGATGGAACTAGGTGCAGGGCAATTATAAATTAATGGACACAGGAAGGACAAGGAGGGGGAGATAGCAAGAATGTGCTGAAGAAATGAGAGAAAAGGATGTAGGGTAAAAGATTAACTTTTGGACTTGAGAGATGGCTCAGTAGTTAAGAGCCATTACTGCTCTTTCAGAAGACTTGACCTCAGATCCCAGCACCCTTGTCGGGCAACTCACGACCACCTGTAACTCCAGCTTCAGAGGATCTGATGCCTTCCTCTAGCCTCCATGGGTAGTCAAACATGTGGAATACATATATATATATATATATATATATATAATAAAATCTAATAATAAAAATAGCCTGGCATTATGGTACACATCCTTAATCCCAGCACTCAGGAAGCAGAGGCAGATGGATCTCCATGAATTCAAGACCAGCCTGGTCTACACAGTAAGTCCCAGGCCAGCTAAAGTTACAGTAGGACTCTGTCTCAAAAAAAAAAAAATTAAAATTCAGGACTTGAGAGATGGCTTAGCAGTTAAGAGCACTGATTCTTCTTACAGAGAACCCAGGTTCAATTCCCAAACACCCACAGACAGACAACAACTGTCCTTAGCTCCAGTTTCAGGGTCTCCAACACTCTCTTCTGACCTCCAGTGCATTGCATGACTCAGGTGCACTCACATACATGCAAGCAATATGCTCATACATATAAAATAAAATAAAATAAAATATAAAATTTAAAAGACTATTAATGCCCATAATTTTATAATGATATGGACACTTTAAAGAAACTTTAAAGAAACATTGGGACAATGATTTAAGTGATTTAAGAGACTGTTATAAAACATTCATAATCATGTATTTCAGAAGAAACCTCTGATAAAACTTTGATGTGTGTCATTTCATCTTTTTATTTCTGTGTATATACATAGAAATACACACATATATATAGACATATTTTTCAGATGCATACAAAGAATTAAAGTATACTTGCTGATCTAAAACTGACTTATGGTCCTTTCACTTAAGAAAATATTACAAGGGCCTGGAGAGATGACTCAGTGGTTAAAAGCATTGGCTGCTCTTGCAGGGGACCTAGATTTTGTTCCCAGCACCCAGATGGCGGCTAACAACCATCTGTAACTCTAGTTCCAGGGTATCTGAACCCCCTTTTGACCCCCATGGACACTGAACAACACCTACATCCAAGCATTACACTCATACACATAAAATTAAAATAATAAATAAAATGTTTAAATATATTATTAACACCTTTCAATTTGTAGAAATGTACATGTATATGTTAAATTCAATTTGAAGATGACAGAGTACAGCATTCCATTGTTAATCACCACTGCTGAAGCCAAATTTTTCTCGTAATAAAAATAGCCTGTCCATGTATTTTTACCCCATGTCTTATGTTAAAAAAAAGTTAATTTGGGGGGGCTGGAGAGATGACCTAGCAGTTGAGAGCACCAACTGCTCTTGCAGAGGACCTGTGTTCAATTCCCAGCACCCACATGGCAGCTGAAAACCGTCTTTAACTCCAGTTCCAGGGGATCCAACACCCTCTTCTGTCCTCTGCAGCATTGCATGACACAGGTGCACAAACCTACATGCAGACAGTACACTCATACACATACGAAAATAAATTTTTAAAAAATTAAAAAAGAGTTAATTTTTATTCGTGTGTGTGTATGTCTGTGTGTCTCCACATTTGTGGATCCCCACGGAGATCAGAAGAGGGTATCAGATCCCTTAGAGCTGGAGTTTCAGACAAGCAGTTATGACCTGCCTGATGTGGGTGCTGGGAACCAAACTCTGTTTCTCTGGAAGAGCAGCAAGTGCTGAGCTATCTCTTCAGTCCCTGAATCATGTGTTGTTGCTAGATCATAGAATTTAGCTCTTCAAAGTTTTTCTGTGCCTATTGCTAGACTGCTATAATTTTAATCTTCACCAATTTAGAAGCAAAAATTAAGTGGTCACTCATTGTTCTTATATGATAAAAGTAAAGAACATATTAATACTTTTAAAAGAAGTTATTGAGAAAACATTTTTCATTTATTTTAATAATTTGTATCTCTTCTTTGAGGCACCTCAATTTGTCTATTGGAGTCTTTATTCTTTCTGATTTAATTATAAAATATCTTCATGCATTAGCAATATGAATATTTATCCTTTTTTTGGTATTTTTGAGACAGGGTCTCTCTTTAGCCTCAGCTGGCCTGGAGCTCGCTCTATAGGCCAGGCTGGCCTTGAACTCACAGAGATCCACCTGCCTCTGCCTCCTGAGTGCTAGGATTAAATGTGCGTGCCACCATGCCCAGCATATTTATCTTTTATAGTATTGCAAAAGTTAAAAGTTTTTTAATGTTAATTTTCTAACTTTAGCTTATAGTATTTTTAACTGCTAAGGTTTAAAATTTATTTATAGTCAAACTTGTCAGTCTTTTTCTTTATGGGTTTCTGCCATTGGAGACAATTTGCTCCATTATGATTGAAATTGCTTATTCTGTGGCATATCTCTTAGGTAGAAAGTAAACTGATACATAGCTTAAGTCGGCTCAGAAAGCAGGCTGAACTCTGGGTATACTGAATACATTTGCAGAGCATGAAGTTGCTGCTAGCATTGTAGCAAAACCCCAGAGTGTTTAGGAGCCCTGGGGATACTCAGAGCCGTCCAGAGATGCCATATGTGTTTATGTTGAAAGAAAGCTTTAAAATCTACCTCCTAAACTGGTACATTCTTATAGGGGGTTTCAAGCAGGAAGATTGCCACAAAACGGAGGCCAGCCTCAGCTACAGAGTAAGATGCTATCTTAATAACTAAATAAATAAGCAAACACCCCCTCCCAAATGTCACTGAAATATCAGATGGCAGATGGCATTCTTCTAGAGGCAGCCAAGGCTCTATCTCCTATCCCACTTGTTCTTGCAGTGTATCTTTCACCCTTCTCCCATGGAGAGATGGGTTGGGTTTCGCTCCTTCCTCTTGCATCTGGGCTTGCATGACATTACAGAGGTCAGGCTATCCAAAGGTAACCCAATTCTCCAGGTCCTCGTGGGGGTACTTCTGTTGAATTCCCACTCCCTCAGGTGAGAGTCGGAGGGCTCTGAATGAGCAAGAATGAGAAAACCGTAACTAAGGCTGGAGGGGAGGCTCTTTGATGAGGAGAGAGGTACAGGGCCTTCCTCTGAGCCCTGCTTTCCTAGCAACAGCTCCTTTCCAGTCTGCATCTAATCAGAGATATGAACAATGTGACAGTCCCTTCCCATCCCAGAATGCGTGGCCCTTCGCACTGTAGTCGTCACCAACTTTACTTCTAACTGCCAGCACCAGGGCTTCCCTGGTGAAGAGCCAACTCCAAGTCTCAAAGTCCACTCTCTATGCCATGCAGCAGGCTAGAAGTGCCAAGGACTGTGTTCACACATGACTACTCTGCTGCTAACACCACTGTTTATCCCAAACTGTTCTAATATAATCAATGCTGGAAATAATATTCCTGCCTTTTTGGTACTTGTGACCTAGTTTTGTCAGAGGACAAATTCTCAGGTAAGAAAGTAGTGGAGTAATAGCTTATGCTTACCAAAGGAGCAAGAATAGAAGTATGTGAGGCAGATCTAGCCCAGAGGGAGTCCTAGTTGATAATGGACATGACAAGGCCAAAAGCAAGATATCTGGAAAGAAATGGAGTCAGTGTTGGGTGGTTGAGCACATCCGGACCAGGAACGGCCTGGCGAGGTGATGGAATAGATCATGAAGGCTCCCACGTACCAGACAGAGAAGCACAGAGAAATGGGGTTGTTTTCAGCAGAATATTTATTAATAGCTTTTCAAGGTATTGCTAGGGCTTAGATATAAATGGGAGACTCAGATAACTATTTTTCATACATTTTTCTTGAAAACAAATTTCAATCCTTCCTGCTGTGCCCCTTCTTGGGAGACTTTTCTCATTCTGTGGAACCTGTGCCCTTGTCTTTAAGCCTCTGGCTTAAAGCTAAGCTTCTAGAGTAGGATTATGCTGTTTCTCTTTGTATCCACATTGCCTGGTACTCCACACTGGTCATGGTAAATGCTTACTGCACCTTGCATCTTTTTTTTTCTTTCTTTTATTTTTTTGTCTTTTTGAGACAGGGTCTCCCTGTAGCCCCAGCTGTCCTGGAACTCACTCTATAGACCAGGTTGGCCTTGAACTCACAAAGATCTGCCTGCCTCTGCCTCCGAAGTGCAAGGATTAAAGGTGTGCGCCACCACGCCCGGCTATGCACCGTGCATCTTAACTTACCCATCCATTCCTCTTCTCCCTCTCTCTCTTTGCACCTGCTCTTCAGAACTTCTTAGTAGTCATCACGCCTTATGAATCATAGCACCTTCTCCCGCAGGGGGAACCCCCTCTGCCAACCAGCTGGTCCATCTTCATTCCATTAATATCGCTGAGTAGCAACTTCCCCATTACACACCCAATTTCATTATGTCTGGGACTTGGGCTCCGCTTCTGAAGAATTCTGAGGGCAGGAGTTTGGTAACAGCCCAGTATCTGCTGAGTGCCCCTGTCTTAGCTTCCCAGACTCCTCCCAGTCATTTTCTCACTGTCTTCTCTGTTAGTTAGTGATCATTCCCTGGAGGATTTCATTATTTCACTGTCGCTTGTCGTTAAGTATGTCTATCTTGGCCTTCTGAGTAAAAATACGAAATTATCCTATTTCTGAGCTATCAGGAAGCATGTATTCCCCAAGCATGAATGAAAGTTAGGTCACAGCAAAAGCTCTACAAAGCCTGAATAATTGAATTCCTTTAGACCAGGGTTTAACAAACTTTTTCTGTGCGGGAGCAGACAATGAGTACCTTGGATTGTATGGGCATAGTGTTTCTGTCTCAACTCTGCCTTCCTACTTTAAAAAAACAAAAACATCATAGGCAATAGTAAACAGATGGCATGGCTTTGTCCCAATATCAGGTCACTTATAAAGTCACTTACAGGCAATGAGTGACTTTGGTTCACAAACCATAGTTGGCTGTCCAGTGATCTAGACCAATTCTCTCTTTATACAAATGAAGACAATGAGTTCTGGAGAGGATGTGTTCCAGTTCACACCAACAGTCAATGACAATGTCAGGCCCAGGTCCTAGGGCTCCTAACCCTCTGTGCTCTGTTCTTTCTACGGCTCTAGTCCAGATGGGAAGCCTGCCTGTTCCCCTGGGACTTGCGCTTTTCAGCATTACTCACTCTTGGCTGGTTTCTACCACCCTGGGAGTTAGAAACTCCTAGGACTTGGGAACCGAAGACAGACATCAAAACTTTGAAGGTTGTGGACACTTTCCCAGGCTTTCTGACATGTCTAGTAAGACCTGTGTCTGCCTACAGAGTGCAGAATGATTGGCCTCCGACAGCCATGCACCTTGTACCGAGACTTGTCTCTAACCCAATTAAAGGGTGCCCATTTTAGGAAGAAGGTATTTAAATTACACAAGTATGAAGAATCTAAAGATGAAAAACAGAGTAAGCAAAACAATGAAACCCAGCTGAGTCACTGGTAGGCCATTCCAAATCGCTTCGCCTACTGTTCCTGACTTTAACAGGCCAGAGGGACAGAAGAACTGCTTCCCACAAAGATCCTCTTGTCTCATATCTCAGTCAAAATGGGCCCTGTGACTTGAATGATCTGAAAAGAGTTCTTGGTAGTGAAATACTTTTCTCTCTTAAAAATAGATGCCTTGAACACACACACACACACACACACACACACACACACACACACACACACACGGGCAGGGGGAGGGAGATTGCTTCCCCTCATTCTGATCACATGATAGTCAGTACTCGGTCTGATGACAGCAAGGAATAACAAATACATTTCTTCTAGTTCTTTCTAAGCCCAAGGGTTGATTCAGGGTTGAGTGTTCTCTGTACTCAGAAATAGCAACTACAGATGTATCACAAGGCTACTCACGCCTATGTGCACTGTCACCTTTTTCTGCCCACTGGTCACCAGGCTACTCATGTCTATGTGCACTGTCACCTTTTTCTGCCCACTGGTCACCAAGCTACTCACGCCTATGTGCACTGTCACCTTTTGCTCCCCTCTGGTCACCAGGCTACCCATGCCTATGTGCACTGTCACCTTTTTCTCCCCTCTGGTCATTTCCATCATTCACCCAAAACAGACTCTACTCACTTTCACTAGTCATCTTCAAAATGGCTCAACAGCACTCAGGAGTAGTCATTAATAAAGTGATGTGGAACTATACCTGGGATCATATTTATTCTACAGACATCTCAGGGATGACCAGATGTTACTATTCTGATGAATAACTTTGGCAGCTACTATAGTAAAAAGAGGAGACTCTCTTCTTCCTGATTCTGCTCCAACCATTTTTTTACAATGCAGCTCCTGACACCAACTCTCCACCTTGCAGGAGGCCCAAGCCCAGTGATAACTGACCAATGTAACAAGATTCATGCTTGAAAGTGAGGGGGGGTTAGCTAACATGCCCTCCCCAATCTAAACAGCTATCCTGGATTTTTGCCCATGTCTTCCAGACACTTAAAGTTTATGTTTACTTTTATATCTAGTTAATAAAGAAAAGGCAAAATTCCCTAATGTTATTACAGCATGAAGAAACATACCAATTGAACCTATCTCTTTGCATCAGTTTTTCTCAAATATTCCTAAAACATATTGGACATTTGGAAGATCTTTGGTAAATAAATTAATAAAAGGGCAAACTGAAGACAATAAGGAGTGAGGAAGGATGTGTGAATCAAGTGCTCAGTAATAGTTCTTACACAGACTCATGAAAAATAACCTCCATGAAACTTGAGAAATTATGGGTTTCAATCATCAGAACAAAAACCTAACATTTCCCATGTTATGACATTCTAGTATGACAGAGTGAATAAAACTTTGCTAAATGCATTATAACACTTTGTTTTAATTCTTAAATTTACTGAAAGATAATTGGCTTATTTTCTTTTTGCTTTCCTGAGACAGGGATTCCCCATGCATCTTAAGCTGGCTTTGAAGTCACTATATTGTCCATTTGGCCTCGAACTTGCTATTCTTCTGCCTCAGTCTCTTTAGTGCTGGGACAACAGATTCTGCAAGTTTAGAGAGGTCAGCATAAGCTTCACAAAAGCTATGTATTTCCTTTTTTTTTGAATTTTATTTATTTTTGTATATGTATGAGTGTACTGTCTGCATGTAGGTTTGTGCACCCGTGTCGTGCAATGCCTCGGAGGTCAGAAGAGGGTCTCAGATTCCCCTGGAACTGGAGTTCTCCTGGAATTGGAGTTACAGACAGTTCTTAGCCACCATGTGGGTGCTGGGGATCAAACCTGGGTCCTCTGCAAGAGCAGTCGGTGCTCTTAACCGCTAGGCCATCTCTCCAGACCAGCTATGTCTTTCCTAACTCAAGCCTCATATTGTGAACATTGTTTACCATACACCATCTGTAAATATTAATGTAATACAAAGTGTTTACAAGAACACAATGATTAATAATACAGTTTTTATTGAGTGGGCAATCATAATAGTTTTATTAGTAGTGAGAAATTTTGTCCTCATTATTTAAATCAATGAAAGAATGACTTCAATATTTGAGAATGTTGGACTTAGAGGTCTGTCTGTTTTACATTTATGAGAATAAAAAATTTGACTTTTTTTCTGTGTAACCTGTTGGAACTCACACATTGAACTTTAGGTATAACCAGCAGCAGGTTCCTCTTTTCTGGATCAGTGGTATTCTAATCGTGCTTGTAGTTTAACAGAATAAATATTGCTTTGAATGAACTGGGAGGGAATATAGTACAAACAAGTTTTAAGTTGAAAGTCTCTATTTGACTGTTTTGCAGGTATAGAAAGACACCAATTTATAAATAATGATAGAAATAACCACTGGGCTATACAGTAAAGATGCCCTAATATAAATAAAAGCTATTTTGTCAAGCTGTTTTGCATGTGGAGGGCTCCGACTTGTCTTGACTTGGTTAGCTGTTGGGCATTGTATAGATGTCTGGTCTGAATGAAAGAAATAAAGAAACGCGTCATTGCCTAGGTAATAGAGATGGTGCTAGTTCACAGGTTTGCAATTTTCATACAATATAGTTTGTGATGGTATTTAGATCCCCTCCCCCAACATACATAGTTTCATAGTGATGATTAAATAATGTCATGAATGTAAAGTGTTGGGGAATTCTGATAAGTGGCCACTGTAGTGGTTATGATTGCTTTCATTACTGCCATTTCTGTTAATATTCTTATTACCTCAGAGCCTTCATTTAGTCACTTAATGAACCAATTAGTCTGATGCATGCAGTGATTCATATATAGTGGAAGACATAATACAGCAAGACAGAGTTCCCTGTGTGGCCCTAAGAGACCACAGTCTAGAAAGCTACTTAGAAAGATCACAGACACTTCCCCCTGCTCTTCTTACACTAAGGAAGTCACAAGATTTCCAGTTCCATTCCCTAATAAATCAATAGTCAGTAAAATTTAAGAAATGTGCTTTAGAATGTTAGTGTTCCCAGAATCACAAACTGTTTTCTGAAAGTTGAATGAGAAACTGTAATTCAAGTGATTTCCAAATGGACGGCCCATGAGTGAGGCAAAAAAATAAATGACTTTCTGAAAAAGCAAAAGTCCCCAGGTGTGGTGATCCCTTTAAGGATGGGCTACTGACCAGGCATTTCCAAAGACTTTGTCTTCCTCCTTCTGTTCCCAATGGCTCAACACTCAGTGCAGATACATACCTAAAAAGTGGACTTTGGAGCCAATTGGCTCATTGGAGACTACCTGGGTTGGGTTGGAATGAAGGCAAGATTTTGGTTCATATTCAAACTGATATAGAGCACATGTTGGCTCTTCATCTTTATATGTATATTCAAAAATTCCCTCTGATTCACATCTCTTTAAAAAGGATTTTCAGGTCTATCGAGATGGCTCAGCAGTTAAGAGAACTGGTCATGTAGCAGAGGAACCAAGTTCAGTCCCAGCACCCACATGGCAGTTAACTCCAGTTCCAGATGATCAATTGGATGACTTCTTCTGACCTCAGCAGGCATTTCATGACAGGAGTGCATTTACATACATGTAGGCAATACAGTCATACACAAAATAATAAACTAAAAAGAAGAATTTTCCGCATATCCACACTTTAGCTAGTCCTCCTCCCCACTCATCTTTCCACCTTTAATCTTGGCCATGGTGTTTGACCAAGGGAAAATACTTTGTCCAGAAAAAAGCCATAAGATTCCCGAGACTTGGAACTGGAACTGACTGGCTCAAGGGAGGCAAATTTAAGTCCTGTAGACTTGAGGAATAGAGTGGCTTTGCACAGGGGTGGAAGGTGTTAGAAAGTGCCCTCAAGTATGTGAGAGAACTGGCTCTGCAGGTCAAGAAAGGAGACATGAAGAACTGGGAATAAAAATAAGAAATAGACGGTTCCAGTGATTTCTACTTCCCATGAGGCATTGCTGTCCTTCCTATAGTGTGTTTCTGCGGGATCCCTGTGCATCCTCACAATAAACCCCCTATTCACTTGAGCATCCTTGAAGGATTTCTTTTTCAATAAACCAAAATTTACCCTCCTAAAACATCCTCTGTCTTCTCTGGTTGTTTGTTTTGAACTCACCCTCTCCAAGCCCAGTCTTACAAAGAGTACAGCTTCTGCCTCGGGGAATGACCTGCAGGTATAAGATATGCTGATTGCTAGTGAGAAATGAGAAAGAGACAGACACAGAAGCTCCTGAGAAGTAAACAGTGAGTAACTCCAGCGAAAAGATCAAAGTTCTCTCCTGCCTTAAACAACAAGGTGGGGCACACACTGCCTTTGAAGCATAGGATGTCGTTCTCATGCTACTTAGATAGGTCATTGGCTGTCTCATAAATATTTGGAGCAAGAACTAAAGGAGTTCCTGTAACCCAGACCCATTCCTTTACTCAAGGAGGAAGACTGATAAAAATTGGCCCAAACCTATGAACACATACACACAATTTTATCTATCTTACTAGATAACAAATCTTGGTGGAATTTAAACTACCGATGTAGGCAGTTAATAAAAAAAATCTTCCTGAAGAGGTAATACAATCAGCCAGCAATAAATAATGTCCAGAAAGAGCTAGATACCAAAAGAGAAGGGAGTGAATTTGGGACGGAAAAGGGAAAAAAAAATATTTGTGGGTATGTGGTTTTTCCTTTTAATAACACTACATATGAAAAGCTGTTCTTATAAAGTCTTCACTTTACTGGGAAGATCCTTAATCTTTAAATTAAAGTGTTTTTTATTAGAAGAAAATATGAGACAGGTACATAAATAGAACCATCCAACAATAAAGAGGATAAAGAGACCTGGACCTCTGGGAGAAGGAGGATAGTTCTTCTATATGGAAGTAACCATAGGGAACTCATGGTTAGGAGAAGAGCCAGAGGAATGATTTTAAGCAAACCAGCAGGATTATGGAATAGATCCTGTTAGGTTACAGACCCTCAGTGGGGGTTATTTATAGTACTGTGCCTCAAATGACTGCCCACACAGGAAGCTGCACTACCCACCATCTATATTCTTTGGAAATCAAAGGCAGAATATCTAAATATAGATGTTAACACTTTTAGAAAAAAGATTAGGAAAAGGATTGCTACTAGAAAAAGGCAGAGTGGCTGGCTGTGGCCATTTTCCTGGGCCAGGAGACCACTGGGGAAAGCACAGGAGACAGAGAATAGAGACGGGTGTCCTCATCGTTGTTGTCATGGACAACCAGAACACCTTGAGGTCAATTCAAGACTGAGGGGAATGCACTCTGTGTGGGTGGTCATGTTAACGAGATTATTTAGCATCCTTCTGGAACTGATAGGGTTTGCCAACAGAACTTGGTTTTTGGTTTGTATCTGGGTCACTGTGCTACAAGTTGCTTCCCCCCCCCCCTCCCCACATTTCACTCAGCACAGTTTGGGCCACCTGGCCCATGCTGTGCTCCTGAATTGGAATTTGACTCTCTCCTTCAGTTCCATTTCTACATGATACAGGGCAGGGAGCCAAAGTTAGTGCTGTTCTGGGAATGCAATAGATATTTTCTTGCCCTGTCCACAAGAATCCTTTGGGTTCTCAGTTTATTCTTGAGAAACTACTTCTGGCTACCTCTGACTCACAAGAGCAAGTGACTCAACTCTGTATTGGCTGGAAAGCACTTCTTTTGTGCTATATGTTTGAGCTGTGTGCCGCCCTGGTCTGTGCAGCCTCTGCTCTGCCTTACCTCCTTAACTCTGGTCCTTGAAGATTCCCTTCATTTCTTGCAGATTCAATAAGGTATTTTTTAACTTAAGGTTTTAAAATTATTTTATGTGTATGACTGTTTTGCCTGCATGTATATAAATCGTACTTCCATAATGCAGTGTTCATGGAGGCCAGAAGAGGGTGTCTGATGCCCTGGACCTGAAGTTACCAATGGTTGTCAGCTACAACGTGAGTGCTGGGAACTACACCCAGGTCCTCTGCAAGAGCAGCCTGTCTTCTTGAGCACTGAGCTATCTCTTCGGTCCCTTTTAAAAGCTTTTAAAAGCACTCACCATTGTTGTCATTTTGCATGTTTACACTGTTGGAAACTGAACCCAAGATCTCATACCTATGAGGCAAGTTTCTATTATTGAGCTATAGCTTCAGCCCTTAAAGTAGTTTGGCACATTAATCTTGGGGTTCTCTATGGAAGCTCAGCACATTATCTTAATGAAAGTCCTCCTCTGCTAATAAATGACAGAACTGGGGTTTAAAACTAGAGATTATGAATCTAAAGCTATGCATTTTTTAATTATAGCACATTTTTCCAGGATCTCTCCATAAAATGGAAATACTTCTCCAAAATAAATTTTAACAAAGGAAGGATAGAGGTAGACTTGAAGAATTATTACCCCCCAAAGCTATTCTGTACTAAAACTACATACTTGAGAAGGTTTTAGAAAACTTTAGAAAAGGAATAAAACTCTGGGGTGTGTTAGAACATTCCAGATACTACTCCTGACCTCTTGAACTTGGCATTGGAGTCAGCTTGCCTCTCACAGTCCTCCCCTATGTGTACCAGGGTCTAATCCCACCTAGTACTTCCCACATCACTTTTGGCTGTTGCAGGAAGGAAGTATTTTTGGCCGATGCTCATCTCATTTCCACGTCATCCCGTGTCATCACTCACACGCCCACCTACCTGTTCACACTCATACACGCATGCACACTCCCAGGGTGAAGCCAGCAAGCTATTGTTAAGGACATGGGCTTTTACTCTAGGAAGAAGTAAGAGTTATGTAAACCAGTCTTGGGGGATTGATTGACTGAAGAAATATGGGGACCCTAAGTGCTCCTAGAAAAAGAGCCTTGGCTCTCAGCTACTAAGAGCCCCAGAGACAGGTTGTCCTATATTTTATATAAAGTTTCCATGCACCAGAGAGGAAAATTTCATCACCATCACCGCTATATTGATTATTCAGTTTCCATTTCCCATAAAACTATCTTCTATTAAGCAAGTAGCTGAATATTGATTGAATATTGACTATACTATAATGGTTCAGTTAACTGGCTTGCTTGGGAAATGGAGTGTTTGCTTAAGTTGAGTTTCCTTTTTCTAAATAATTCAGGCAGTTTGACCCTGCTTTGGATAGTCTCCTTTATGTGTGTGTCAATACATTGATTGACTTAAAATAGTAAACATCTGTCACGTACAAAAATATAAAAACATGAGCTTTGACACAAGCTTGAGTTCTCATTAGGGTTCTGTGTCCTGTGGCTTTGTGATCTTGGGAAAGTTATTCAGTTCTTGAGCCTCAGTTCCATCATCTGTAGTTTGGGGATAATAAACCCCATTTCCTAGGATTGTTTAAGTATTATATGAGATCATAGATGAGAAATGCTTGGCATGAGTCCTGATGCAGACTTCATGCTCAACAAGCAGCACCTATTATTGCTATTATTGTTATGAAACTGAAACCATCTCAGGCTCTCACGGCATGACAGATGACTTACAGCAGACTCACAGCAACCCACGACCAAAATCATTTGGAAAAGGTGGGGTTGGAAATGACAAGCAATGATTGGCCTGTGGATTGGCACAAGAGAAAATGAGGCAAATAAAGACTAGGTCATGGGCACCTGGCTGCTGGCTAAGCTTACCCTGTTTGAGTCAGTGCCCTGGAGCCCATGTGGTTAGTTGTTGACAGAGAATCCCTTGTCCCTGTCAGATACAAGGGCTCAGGAGTTTCAATTTAAGAGCCATATATTTTTGGTTGGCTGCTATAACCCAACAGCTGGAGCCAAGATTGTTTTTCTGGGTGATTATGTCCTGGGAGAAGGAATCGTGGCCAGGAATCTAGCTAAGGAGATTTAGACCCTTGTCATTTAGAGAATTCCAGCTAATGAAGCCTCACGAAGCAGGAAGTGACTTTAGGCAGCTCAGAAGACATCTATTCTTTAGAAAAGCTACCCCTCTTTCGGCCTCTCGGGCCACCCTCTAGAGCCTCTGTCTGGTTTCCCACACACAGCGTTTCTTCCTCTGGGCACCACTTCTCAGGAGACTGGGAAAAAAAAGAGAGAGAGAGACTGGTCTTCCAAGGTTAGTGAACTTATCTCTTTTCCCTTGCTATGCAAACAACTGTGTGAAGGCCACCCAGATTCTGCAATTAAAGAAGAGCTTGCAGGGAAGGGTACAGGCCAAAGCTGTTTCATATTCTGCCAAGTTGAGGCTCAAGTTGCCTCGTGGAAGAACTCTCCAGCCATCGTGAACTAAGCAGCCTGGCAAGCCATGGGACTAGGCCTCTGAGCAGTGCTTTAAACCCAGGCATGGTCTGCTTGCAGACCACAAGTGATTTGCATTAGCAACAGAGATCTACATGGGAAAACCCAATAGCTATGGTTCTCAGGGTCTGCCCTGCTCAGCAGCAGCAACATTACCTGTGAAATGGTTAGAAGTGAGGATTCCTGGACCCCGCCCCATTCCTACCTACTGATTCAGAAATTTCGAGGATGGAGATGAACAATATATTTAAAATCCTTCCTGTTTTTAAAATCAGATGCATTCAAAAGGCTTATAAGTACTGGTAGTGGAGAAGAAGACCATTTCAGGGAGTAGTTTTAAGAGAATCAAAGTATGGCTAAACAGGTGTGCACGTGGCCAGTTCCCACCTGCCATCTCCCATTATGGCCGAAGAAAGGAAGGCCATGGGGAGGTGGGCTGTTGGTTGGACGGAGCAAATATGCAAGAGGAACGAACACACCGAACCTGTCTGAGTGCGTTTTGTCAGTGCATTATGAAGGTTTCTGTCTGTCCTTCAAAAACATCCATCGTTTTACAGGACTTTCAAACCAGAAAGGTGCGGATGATCTGGGGAAGATGGACTCAACAAGGAAACAGCAGGGCTATGAGTCCTGAAGGAAGAAACCAGATCCCTGTGAGGGTCGGGGGTGGAAGAAGGCTGGTTTAAGCCTTTAATCCTAGCACTTGGGAGGCAGAGGCAGGCGGATCTCTGTGAGTTCAGGCCAGCCTGGTCTACAGAGTGAGTTCCAGGACAGCTGGGGCTATAGGGAGACCCTGTCTCAAAAACACCAAAAAAAAAAAAAAAAATTGTGAAAATGAAAAAAAGACAGAAGAGAGGGAGGAGTGGACCTGGGCACAGTCACCTCAGCATTTTTAGGGTGAGGAGCAACAGGCCACATGGAGACGCACATATCATGTAACTAAGCATTTACAATCAAATGAATGTCAAGGGGAAACACTAGCAAGTAAATTCCTAAATAAGCTCCATCTTGACAAATCTGCTTACCAAGATGGAATGCCAAGGGTGGCAAATTCAGAATCCTGGATTCTTCAGAGCTCCAGAGCACAGAAATGCAAGGGGAGTGACCACCTGTTCTGGTCTCTGGTACACAACCTGTTCCCTTCCTCTTTCAATTGACTTGTCAGCCCCATGAGGAGCCCTGGTCCTATTAGTGGATAGGCCATGCCAGAGTCTTCACTTTAATCCACACCCCGCTGGAACAGCCTCCCTTCTCTGCTGGACAGACCTTCTCGGGACACACCAGAGGCTAGAGCCGTGGCTAGGCCCTGGAAACAGGCTCAGGGTGTCTGAGGCAGGGAATGCTGAGAATTTGGGTTTCTCGAATTTTGGTTTCTTGAAACATGGTCTTGAAGCAGAGCTAAACCTAAGTAGGCCTGTGATTTCTTCAACCCCTAAGGAAAATAGGGAATTCAAGAGCAGATCCTTTAAAAATGGGCCCAGGATAAGAACCCTTGTACCCAGATCCAAGAGTGGTACCAGGGAGAAAAGAAGAGGAAGGGTTAAGGGTGGAAGAGAGAAGAGAGACAGCAGGAGTTCAAGACCATACAAGTCCTGAATGGGTTTTACTATCAGCTACACCATGAGGGGCCTCAAGCTAATGACTCTTCTCCTGGATTAGCCTTCCAACCCTGCAGTGGGAGAAGTGAGTGTCCAGGACTTGGGCACAGGCTCAACTCTTCTATACACATTAGCAAGTAGAGACCAGACACCTAGTTTTACTGTGGTAACTGCAGAGCCATCATAAGTACCACACTGAATACTAAAGGGAAGGAGAGAGAGAAAGAGAGAGAGAGAGAGAGAGAGAAAGAGAGAGAGCAGGAAAAAGGGAAGGAGGGAGAGAGGGAGGGAGAAATGAGAGGATGAAGGGAGAAGGAGGAGTTGATGATCACAGACCAGCATTTCCTCCGTATGAAACAAAGGAATATTTCATCAGATAAACAACTGAGAAGCAAGCTTACATGGAAAACTTGTAACTTGGTGCAGCGTTGGGCTTTCTGATGTGGGTTATCTGTGCCTTGGCTTAGCTTCTGATGTTGCAAACATTTTGGTTTTGAAGGTTTCTATGGCCAATTGTTTTGATGCCAAGTTTTTGAGTTTTGTTGTTTTCTGTCAGGTAGAAAGGAAATAACATTTTTCCCCCTGAGAATGTTTATTTTCTGGGGTGGAAATGCAGGGAGCCTAGGTAAACTGCTCAGTCCTGGGCCTTGTTCTCAGGGGACAGAGGTGCAAGGAGATCCAGAGCCTAACAGTCCTGCCTTTGAAAAGGCTAATACTTCTTTCAAGTATTCCTTTTTGGTGGGAAAAATTGCTTTCTAGTATAAAATCTACAGAATGAATCACAATGGGAAAATTTGTTGAAAAACACCATGAAGTGCATAAAATTTAATCAAAATTATAAATAAGAGCAAGCTGGGAAATAGGTATGTCACAAATATAGAAAAGGCAGCAATTATTACATTAAAATTTCTATACACATTTTAAAAAATCCTCAACAATCTATAGGACTGGGGAGATAGGTCAGTCAGTAAAGTAGCTATCTTCTTAGTGTGTGTGTGTGTGTGTGTGTGTGTGTGTGTATGTTTGAGACAGGGTCTTCCTTTAAGTCCCAGCTGGCCTGGAACTCGCTCTGTAGACCAGGCTGGCCTTGAACTCACAGAGATCCACCTGCTTCTGCCTCCTAAGTGCTGGGATTAAAGGAGTGCGCAACCATACCCAACATGGAAGATGTAAGTTCAGATCACTAGCACCCATCTGAAAGCCAGGATGACTACAGTCCCAGCCTTGGGAGGCAGAGACAGACAGATCCCTGAAGTTCACTGGCCAGACAGCCTAGCTAAGCTGGTCACCTCCCAGTACCGTGAGAAACCCTGCTTCAAAAAGAAGATAAGGGGGCTGGAGAGATGGCCTAGTGGTTAAGAGTGCCGACCGCTCTTACAAAGGACCCGGTTTGATCCCCAGCACCCACATGGTAGCTGAGAACCGTCTGAAACTCCAATTCCAGGAGAACTCCAGTTCCAGGGGAATCTGAAACCCTCTTCTGACCTCCGTGGCATTGCACGACACGGGTGCACAAACTTGCATGCAGACAGTACATTCATACACATACAGAAATAAAAAAAAATAAAGAAGATAAGGAGCAGCTGAAGAAAACACCATTGTCTGTCTTTCACATGCACACGCACACACATGAAAGAGACACGCACACATGCACATACTCATGAGTATATACACACATTAAAAAAAAATCAGTGGCTTTCTGGCTGTGGTGGCGCACGCCTTTAATCCCAGCACTTGGGAGGCAGAGGCAGGCTGATCTTTATGAGCTCAGGGACAGCCTGGTCTACATAGTTCCAGGCCAGCTGGCTCTACAGGGAGACCCTGTCTCAAAAATATACTCACACACACGCACACACACACACAAAAAATTAGTGTTCTAACTTAAAAAATACAAAAAACGACAGTGGCAGACCACTTAC
The DNA here is from genome assembly GCA_009823505.1 of Rhizomys pruinosus. Classification (NCBI taxonomy): domain Eukaryota; kingdom Metazoa; phylum Chordata; class Mammalia; order Rodentia; family Spalacidae; genus Rhizomys; species Rhizomys pruinosus. Next base: position 7,066,173 of record VZQC01014413.1, on the reverse strand, counting down.
AAAAGAAAAACTATGGTGACAAAAACATTTTTAATACTTTCTCATAGAAGTCATAAGAGCATTACAATTGTCCACATGACCTGAACATCATGATATCAAAATTGTCATGACAACCTGCTGACCACTGGAATAAACTGAAGATCTAAATCTGAGCACATACAATTTCAGCCATCTTATATTTGACAAGGGGCCAAGAAGCCACAATGGAGAAAAGATAGCATCTTCAGCAAGTGGTGTTGGCAAAACTGGATCACCACTTGTAGAAGAATGAAATTAAACCCCTACCTCTTGCCCTGTACAAAAGTCAACTCCAGGTGGATCAAAGACCTCAACGTGAAACCCCAAACTCTGAAGGTGATAGAAGAAAAAGTTGGCAGCAGACTACAAGACATAGGCGTAGGAAAAGACGTCCTAAATCAGACAGCAGCTGCACAAGAATTAAGGTCGACAATTGACAAATGGGACCTCATTAAACTCAAAAGCTTCTGTACATCAAAAGAAACAATCAAGGAAGTGAAGAGAAATCCCACAGAGTGGGAGGAAACCTTCACTGCAGATACATCTGACAAAGCATTGATTTCCAGAATATATAAACTACTCAAAAAACAAAGAAAAAAGAAAACAAATGACCCACTCAATAGATGGAGCAAAGAACTGAACAGAGACTTCACAAGTGAGGAATTAGAGATGTCTGAGAAACACCTCAAGAACTGTTCAACATCACTAATCATTAAGGAAATGCAAATGAAAACCACTTTAAGATATCATCTTACTCCAATAAGACTGGCTAGGATCAAGAAAACAAATGATACCAAGTGCTGGAGAGGTTGTGGGGAAAGGGGAACACTCATCCACTGCTGGTGGGAATGTAAACTCGTACAGCCACTATGGAAAGCAGTGTGGAGAACCCTTGGAAGACTTGGAATGAACTTGCCACCCGACCCAGCCATACCACTCCTGGGCATGTACCCTCAAGACTTACGCCACCACAGAGATACATGCACGGCCATGTTTATTTCAGCTCTCTTCACAATAGCAAAGAGCTGGAACCAACCTAAATGCCCCTCAACTGACGAATGGATAGAGAAAATGTGGTACATCTACACAATGGAGTTCTATGCAGCAGTAAAGAAAGACGACATCATGAGCTTTGCAGGAAAATGGCTGGAGCTAGAGGACATCATGCTGAGTGAAGTAACACAGTCCCAGAAAAACAAATGACGAATGGTATCCCTCATCTGTGGATGCTAGTGCTTAGTTGTAAGTATTTCTTGTGCATGGCCCCTTGAGCTTTTGTCCAAAGCAGTTAGGAGTGATGCATATTGGAAACAACAACAACAACAACAACAACAACAACAACAGAAAGGACTGCATCGAAGAACTGACTGAAACAGTGAACTTCTGCTCAAAACAATCAAACTTCACATGGAGAATATTGAGAAAGACGAGAAAGAGATGAAAAGCATGTTTGGCAGAATGCATGAGCTCTGGTGGGGTGGGGGAATCGGGGGGGACACAGGTCTAGATTTGATAAAAAAATAAAATAAAATTGTCATGACAGTTTTTCCCGAAAGCATATTAAAAAAATCAATATTGATATGAAGAGAGGATCTTTGCAGCATTATCTGTGATAGAATTGAAAACTCAGATTCAAACCTGGGGTAGGGATGTAGCTTAGTGGCAGAGCATGTGTGAGGCCCTGGGTTCGAGGCTTAGTACCCAAAACAGAAAAGCAATGTTTCTTCCCCTCAGAGTCCACTCGTGCTCTGGGTGTCACTCTCACTCAGCACTGGGCAAGCACTTCATTCACTCCATTTTCTCCTACTCTAGAAGTCGTTGAGCTCTCTATTGACTAGATACAGCTATCCTCTGTATTTCCCAAACTTTTGGAGAGAAATGTCATCCCAGCATCAAAGGTAGAAGAGTAGGTATTATTGTTAGTCATAGGAGATGACCTGGTTCTCAGGGTAGCCCCTGATGGCCTCTAGAGGGTCCTCTAATGCCTATTTCACCGCTTTCTTGATGTCAGCCTATTTAGCACCTTTGTCCAGGTGGCAGGTCAGATCCAAGATGCTCACATTGGGGTGGGAACATGGAAGGGCATGCCAGTGAGCTTTCCTTCAGTTCTGGATGACCTTGACCACAGCCTTGGTAGCACCAGTTGATGCAGGGATCACTTTCTGGGCAGCCCCAGGACCATTATGCCAGTTTCCCAGAGGGGCCATCTATAGTCTTCTGTGTAACCGTGATGCCATGAACTGGGGTCATCAGTCCTCCAACAATGCCGAAGTTTCCATGGCTGACCTTGGCCAGAGGGGCTAAGCAGCTGGTCATACAGGAAGCATTGTTGACAGTTCTGAGTGACTTGTCATACTTCTTGTGGTTCACGCCCACCATAAACATGGGAGCATCAGCAGAAGGGACAGAGATGCTGACCCTCTTGGCTCTACTCTTCACGTGGGCTCTGGCCTTCTCCATGGTAGTGAATACACTAGTGGACTCCACAGCATAGGTGCCAAAGGGGACAATAATGTCCACCTTGCCCATCGAAGGCAGCCTTGATAAGCAGGCCCCCAATATGGCCAAATTGTTCACTCTGACCTTCACCATTGGGCCACAGGGGAGAGGTTGGCACTGCAGAAGATAGAGCTGTCTCTGGAACAGGGAAGAGCAGAGACCCGAGACAGAGACTTCTATAACCTCATCTCCTTCTCTCCAAAACACTGAGCTCTCCCCCAGTCTCCATCTCCTTCAGTAGAACCATCCATCTGCTCCGTGATTACAGTGCTTTTGATGCATGTTCTTGGCTCGTCATACTTCTCAACTCTACAGCTAATCAATAAAAATGTGTTGCCACTTCCAAACTATACCTTTTTTTTTTTTTTTTTTTTTTTTTTTTTTTTTTTTTTTTTTTTTTTTTTTTTTTTGTCTTTTTGAGACAGGATCTCCCTATAGCCCCAGCTGTCCTGGAACTCACTCTGTAGACCAGGATGGCCCTGAACTCACAGAGATCTGACTGCCTCTGCCTCCCGGGTGCTAGGATTAAAGGCATACACCACCATGCCTGGCTTAAAGACAGCTCTTAGCCGCCATGTGTGTGCTGGGAATGGAACCTGGGTCCTCTGCAAGAGCAGCCGGTGCTCTTAACCACTGAGCTATCTCTTCAGCCCCCTCCCCCCAATCTATATCTTAACTTTGATCTTTTTCTTCTCTTTGCCACCGCCTTAGTCCAAGTCACCCTTTCCTTCTCCTTTAATGAATAGTCTCTGAAATTATCTTTCTGCCACTATCCTACCCTCATCCCTATAATCCTTTCTTTAAGCAATACCGAGATTTTAAAAATGCTAATCAGATTATGGCTGACAATTTCACTTAGAATAGCATTTAAATCCTCACAGTGGCTGACAGCCATGAATGCGCCTTGCCTGCCTCGTGATCTGACTATCTCAAAGCAACTACCTGTGTCTCATTCTAATTCTGCCCCTGTCCTTCTCTCTTCGTTCTGGAACACAGATTTATGCATACATGTCCACACAGTATTATTCTCACTGCAGACACCCCTAAGGGCCTGGATATAAGCTTAAAAGAATGAGAAAACATTATGTTTTAAACATATCAAACCAATTTATTAGCGAGCATCTTAGTTTTGGCAACTGTACTCACAAACCCCATTAATTAGGAATTATCTTTTGGTTAAAGTAGCAGTGGTATAAATAATAGCTTTTTTTTCTATTATGAGGCAGGGAGCACTGAGGTATGCCATCCAAGGAGGACAGGCGTTTACATACTGCCATCAAACCCTGGGTTCCTTCTAAATTTCCTTCCCCTACCTTATATGGTGATGTCTAGGGGTGGCTAATGCAATTCTAGTAAACAGAGCCATATTCTCGGAGAGAGGGGGGAATTATGGGAATTCTAGTAGAGAACTTCTAATGAAAGGGGGAGCACAATAGGTTATCTTCCCATGATTTCTGACAAATAAATTTTTGAACAGAAAAGAGGGAAAATTAGATTGACAGTAAAATGAATATATTCTCTTCCGCTGCCAAGGACAAAGGAATCTGGCCTTGAGAAAGGAAGAAAGCTAGCACTCTTAGTATCTTTATTGAGTATACTTTACAATATCTCAAAATATTCCTTTAGGAAAAGAGTAAGGTGCGGGCTGAATTGTGTCTCAGCCAAGCTCTTGTTGGAATTGGTCTTCCCCTCCCCATATTTTAGAATGTGACTGAATTTGGAGAAAGGACCTTTATAGAAGTAATTAAAATTAGGTCAGTGGGTAGCCCTGGTTGTAGTTTGAATGAGAAATGTTGCCTGTAGACATGCATTTGAACACTTGGTCCCCAGGTAGCGATATGTGCTGTTTAGGAAGGTGGAGCCTTACCAGAGGAAGCACATCATGGGGGAGGGGGGGGTTGAGGTTTATAGCCTAGTGTCACTCCCTATTCTCTCTCTCTCTCTCTCTCTCTCTCTCTCTCTCTCTCTCTCTCCTTCCCATTTTCCCATTTTCCCATTAAATATTATCTTTGCTTCCAATGGCCGGGCCCACCTCACACTCCTTTGCCATGAATGTTTCCCACTGGAACTGTAAATCAAAATAAACCCTGTCTTCCCTGAGTTGCTTTGGGTCCAGATGTTTTAACACAGAGACAGAAAATGAACTAAAACAACCCTTAAGCCAGTACAGTCAGTGTTATAAGAAGAGATTAGGACACAGAGTGATAGAGGAAAGACCACACAAAGACACATGAAGAAGGCCATCTATTAGCCATGGGTAGAAGCCTTGGAAGAAATCAATCTCTCCAACACCTTGTAGATTTACAGCCTCCACTTTTCTGAAAGTGAGGAAATAAGTTGTATTATTAAGCCACTCAGTCTATGGAACTTTGCCACAGCAGCCTTAGCAGTCTAGCACATGTGATTAAGCTTATTTTTCTGATAAAGCCACTCATACTCCAAGAAGGTAACTTAACCAAGATCTCAAGCTAGGAAGCAGCAGTACCAAGAGTCAAAGCCACATCCATCTTCGAGGTCTGAGCCTTTCTCATCTGCCAGCTGGTTCTTCCTGCACCCACCCTCCTCTGACTGATGCCAGCATACTTCCTCAAGCCTTCAGTGCTCTGCCTCCTGTCCTGATAGTCCCATTTAAAGGAGGACACAAGAAAGAAGTACCAACAAGAAAGAAGAACAGGATGCTCCAGGCTCATCTTCTTAAAACCAGCAAAGACAAGATGACACTGAAAACCATTCGCCAACATGCCACACATTCAGGAATATTTTAAACAAAATCATCTGTCAACCCAGATGGGAGAGGATCGATGATGTAATTCCATTTAACAAAACTAACTTTTTTTCAGAAATTTAATCTTCTTGGTTCTAACATTCTGCTTGCAGATCCTAGTGATTTAGGAATTGCTAATTCCATATGAAATTAGAAAGGCATTAGTGAGTTACCTTGTGTTAAGCTACCTGCTTACTGCAGTTTCAATATGAAGAGTCCCTTCAGAAGGCTATTGAGAGGTAGTTAAATAATGAGGATAGTAACTTCATCCATGGGTTCATGTATTGTTAAGCTCATAGTGAACAAAGTATTAGATAATGGGGTTTGGCTGGATAAATAGACCATTGGGGATATGTATTTGAAGTAAATCTTTTTATTTTATTTAAAAGCACCACAAGCATGCAGTACTTGAGGAGGCCAGAAGAGAGTGTTGGATCCCCAGGAACTGGAGTTATGGATGGTTGTTAGCCACCATGTGGGTGCTGGGAACTGAACCTGGGTTCTCTGCTGGAACAGCCAATGCTCTTAACAACTGAGCCATCTCTCCAGCCCCTGAAGAGTAAATCTCCTTCCCACCTCTATCCCCACTCTTTGCCTCTCTTTCTCCTTTCTGGCTTCTGTGAGGTGAATAGCTTTTCCAAGCCACATCCTTCTTCCAATGATGTCATACATCACCAAAGGCGCAAAAGCAGCGCAGCCAGCCAATCAGGAACTGGAACTTCTGAAACCAGGAGACAAAATAGACCTTTCTCCCTTTAAGCTGATTGTCTTCAGTATTTCATCATAGCAACAAAAATCAACAGACCTCTGTTCTGGTCTGTCTGTATTCAGCTACCTTGATAGATCAATATTTATAAGTAGCTCGTCTTCCTAGTAGAGCAGATGACTACCTAGACATTCTCATAAATTATAAATTAATGTCCTGGGTACATAGTCAGGACCAGAGGAAGAGCCCAGCAGAGCTCAAGGAAGACAACAGTGGGTCTGCTAGGCTAATTGATAATAAGCTGTCAAAGTAGAATGGCGCTAGTGGAAATACCATAATCTTGGCCCCAAACACCCAAGTTTCTGTTCATGATGATAATTTGAGGCCATATCTTAATCTGTTCTTTACCCACAATCCTACTTAAATGAACCAACACACATAAAATAAGGAAATAGTTTTTTTTTTTCTTTTGGGGGGCTTTTTGAGACAGAGTCTCCCTGTAGCTCCAGCTGTCTTGGAACTCACTATGTAGACCAGGCTGGCCTTGAATTCACAGTGATCCACCTGCCTCTGCCTCCCGAGTGCTGGGATTAAAGGTGTGCAAAAAAGAGAAAGATAACAAAAAGGCTAAGCATTTTGAAAAATGTTTGCAATATATCTAGAAACAGACTGAGATTGAAGCAGGCCTGCCTTCAAATAAGCGTGTGTTCTACTTCTCGGTTGTTGTGTTGCTGAGCATCCCCGAACTTAGTGACTTAGAACAACAGCATTTATCTTGTTCAAGGATTTCATTTGGGGCAAATCTTGGGAGAATCACTTTATTGCTGCTCCCCTGGGAAAGCTCAAGCCTGGCTGGTGTGCAGAATCACCCTGGGGCTTGCCTGGCACATGCTCAGTGTTTCCTGCTGGAAAGACCTCTGGGGCTGCTGGGGCATTTCTCACTAATTTCCATGTGGTCTATCTACAATGTGTCTCCAGCATGGCAGAGTCAGGGAGCAAAAAGTCTTCCAAGTCCACCCTAGATGCATGTGCCCAGCTAGGATCAAGGACAGAGGGCAGAAGAGACAGGGGCTCCAGTCTGGAACATGCTGCCTTTTCCGTCCTGCCAGCAGAAGCCTTACGTTCACTTATTTCCACAGCATTTCATTCATAAAAATTAGACTACTGTTTCAAGGGGCAGGGATCTGCATACGCTTTTTGATAGGAGAGGCTACAAAGTTATGGAGCAGATGGTATATGATAATTTTTAAAATACGGTCTGTGGGGGGGCTGGAGAGATGGCCTAGCAGTTAAGAGCGCCGACCGCTCTTGCAGAGGACCCGGGTTCGATCCCCAGCACCCACATGGTGGCTGAGAACCGTCTGAAACTCCAATTCCAGGAGAACTCCAGCTCCAGGGGAACCCGACACCCTCTTCTGACCTCTGCGGCATTGCACGACACGGGTGCACAGACTTGCAGACAGTACATTCGTACACATACAGAAATTTAAAAAAATATATATATATACGGTCTGTGGGATACATGACAGAAAAGCACAAGGAGGAGGGAGTGACCCTGGTCATGAATAGAGTCCAGACACACTCTCCAAGTCAGTGGAGCTGTAAGCTGAGGGGCTACACAGACCTGGAAAAGCCCTGCAGGTGGCAGCTTCCCCGGGGATCTCACCGCCCAGCTGAATCCTCTAGCTTCACTCTCAGACCTGACTCCAGCGCACCCGGACCCCCAGCAGCTCCCTCCCGCCCTGGTCTGGTTCATTATCTCATCCATATAGACTCTTTCTCAGCCCATTTCTGAAGTCTCTTGACCCCTATTACAGCCTCTTTTGCTTGTACTCATTCTATAACCCGTCCACAGATACAGATGCATTTACTGTGTACTGGATGCTGCATGCTATGAGTGTTATTGTTAAATTAAGATTGGAATAAAGAACCTGCAATCACCTCGGCTGAGCAACTGAGGTAGACGAAATTTATGATAAATTTCTGTCACTGAAACCACTAAACCTTCTGAATGTATTATTACTCAGTAACTTCTGATATTGTGGAAAGACACAAACACATTTACGGTGTGTCCTCAGGACACCTAGCATTCAGGTGACCCAAATTCGATCCTCTGCACCACTAAACTGGGTGAGATAGCTTGTGCCTGTGATGCCAGCACTCAAGAAGTGAAGGCAGGAAGATGAGAAGTTCAAGGCCATCCTCAGCTACATACAAGTTTGAAACCAGCCTGGGCTACATGAGACCCTGTCTCAAATAAAAAATAAAAATAAAGAAAATCAAAGCAGTTGATCTCAGTGTTCCACAACATGTAAGATACAGCTTCCCGGAGAATCTCTCTGCTCTTATTTTCTCCTCGTGCTTCATAGACAATGAGAACCTCAGTGTAATTAGATGGGAGAAAACATAATCTAAAATTCCCTTTTAGGCTGTGTTCTAGTTTGTTGTCCATTGCTGTGACAAAACACTCTGACCAACACCAACTTGGGGAGGAAAGGGTTTATTCAGCTTACATCTCCTGGGTCACAGTTCATCACTCAGGGAGCCCAAGGCAGGAACTCAGGGCAGGAACCCGGAGGCAGGAGCTGAAGCACAGGCCATGGAGGAATGCTGTTCACTGGCTTGCTCTCCTGGCTCATGCCCAGCCTGCCTTCTTATACGGTACACAACAACCTGCCCAGGGTGGCACCACTCATTGTGGGCTGGGCCCCCCCCCCCCACTGCTGGACCATCAAGACAATACTCCACAGATGTGGCCACAGGCCAATCCAATGGAGCCAATTCCCCAATTGAGGCTCCCTCAACCCAGGTGTGTCAAGTTGACACTAAAGCTATCCAGCACAGGCTGAGACTAAAATATTTGGACAAATAACTTCATAAACTATTATAAAAATCCACCTCATGGGCAATTTTAAACATGCATAGACTTGTCTCTGGGATGAGGAGGAAGGAGAGAGTGTGGGAAGGGGAGAGAGAGGGAGAGAGGGAGGGAAGAGGAGAGAGGGGGGAAGGAAGTAGAGAGAGAGGGAGGGAAGAGGAGAGAGAGGGAGAGAGGGAGGGAAGAGGAGAGAGAGGGAGAGAGGGAGGGAAGAGAGAGGGAGGGAAGAGGAGAGAGAGGGAGAGGGAGGGAAGAGGAGAAAGGAGAGAAGGAGGGAAGAAGAGAAGGAGGGAAGATCACTGTACCTATATAAAGACAAAAACTGTCAAAACTAAGAATGATTTTAATGGTTCAAAGCAAATATAGCCCCACCTCCAGGAAACAGAAAAACACATAAATTTGAGGACTATAGGCTTCAGAAATCTGAGAAGACAGTCTGATTACTAAAGATTATTTTCTGATTTTTAAAAAGTTAGCAAAATAAAGGTAGATCGGAGTCAATAAAAATAAAAAGTAACAAGCTGGATGCTAAGCTAATAGATGAAAATTCCAAAACAAGGTATTCATTTGTTACACACCAGGAAAGGTTAAAGTTACACAGCTGTCAGCCTATGACATGTGGGCACAGTGAACACATCCAGAAAACACGCTTCCTTTTCCAGAAGAGAACAGCAAAGTCCTTAAAGAAAGACAACTTCTGATCAAAAGTATGTGCTACTTGAGGAACTCATAGCCACATGTAGGCATGCTTTGCATTTAAAGACTATAGAAACCCAAACACATTTTGGTATCTACAATTACACTCAAAATAGGAATACATTGGATTATCACAGTTTCCTGTAATGCTATAATCACAAAGTGTAAGAGAGTCAAATTTTGACAAATGATTACAACAAATAAGGTAACTTGATAATGTCACTGGTTATAAAATAAATCATCAAAAATAAAAAGCTTTTTCCTCTTTTGAGCAAGATGGCAAAGTAAATTCAATTCTGAAAAACGCCAGCAAGCAAGAAGGAAATCGAAGGCCAGGAGTCTGACAGAAAACAGGAAGTGCTGGAGAAGTCCAAGGCTGCCAGGCCTCGACTGAGGGCTGCATGGAGGAAGCTTGGGAATGGCTGACAGGATGGGTTGATGCTCCTCAGGGTTCGCTTTGTCCCACCTTGCCTGGGACAGGTCATGGCTGACCTGATTACTCCAGAGAGACCAGAAAGGATCTGCTTCATCCCAGTGCCAACTCCACGGTGAAAAGGACGGGTGGCTCCATGACAACATCACAACTGGAAACTGGGTGCAGGTGTCTAGCCCCATGGAGTGTCTCCTCACCCCCCTCCCTTGGTGATGCTGTCTGTTCCTGCCTACAATTAAGTCAGAGAGCCAGTGATGAACACATGTGCCATCTACTTACAGATGAGTTCCCAGAAGCTATGTCACCTAGCATTTTCTCTCCCCAATGTAGGCTGTCTGCCTGACGTCATCTGTGGTGGAGAATGCGTACCAGGAGAGCCGATGAGGATTGTTGGCTGTTTGCCATGGTGTGCTATTTCATTTAATGAAATGGAAGCAAAAAGCCTTCCCCTCAGAGTGCTCGTGATATTCACCATCACATATATACATGTATACGCACACATACACACATGCACACACAAGCATACATCACTATCACCTCTGAACCATCCCCATGCATCATGCCACACCTACAGCACAAGCATACCACACCACATACTACAAACATACAGCCACGCACAGCATATACACAGATGCTACAAACACACCACGCAGATCATAGTACATACCACATATCACACACCTTACCTAGAACACCAAACATACATACACACACACACACACACACACAGGCACGCGTGTGTGCGCACACACACACATAGGCACGCATGCACACACACACATGCACGCCCACTCTAGGATTATTTATCTACAGCATACATCAGTGACTCTTCACCATTTTTAAGATAACCAGGAACCAAGTAGCAGGTGTTCACATCGCTAAACAGCATGAAGCAGGGGCTTAGCTGAGCAGGAGAAATTATGCAGCCAGCAGCAGGGGCCTGTTGCTTAGGAAACAAAAGGATTCACTCTTCAACTGCAGAGTGACTGGGCACCGTTAGCTGCTTCCCAAGCCACACACACACACACACACACGTGCACACACATAGACACACACACACACACACACACACACACACACTCTGATTCACTCCTCCTCACATCCTGCTGTTAATCTTCACGGAGGCTGAGCCGTCACTCCTTGATAATGTGTCCATCCAGTTCCTCCAGGCTGTCTCCCCCCCTGGCCCACATGAGTCCGAGGCAGGGAGGTATATTTGGCTGCTGTGGGAAGCGGCCTTCTCACTGTGCCATTTGCCTATGAGCTGTCCTTATGTCCACAGAATCTAGGAGGAAAGGTGTCTCTCAACTCTCCAGTGCAAGGCACCCAGGGCAATCATGGTACTGAGAAAGGTCTAAGAAGGCCGCCTGGGGGAAACTCAGACCCGGAACTGGTCAGATTCTTTAGGAACCGGTAGAGGGGCTGGAGCTTGCAGGGAGCAGTCTCTACTGACCCACGTCCCATCATGCTTTTGTCTTAGCCAAAATCAGCTTGAGGTCAGGCAGCCCTACACCTAGCTCAAGGAGTGGGAGGAGGCGGGAATGGAGGGCAGATGTTCTAAGTATCAGCACAGATTTAGTTGACGCTTCCTTCTTGGGAATAGCATCCAAGAGGATAAGACAGAAATACTGAGAACTGCAGATTGGGCTTTAGATTCATCCATTTGGCTGGGCTTCCCCAAGCTTCCTGTTTGGAATGACGACATTTTCCCCAGGAACAGCAGCATACATTAGGGCTCTGAGAACATTCACACATCCCCATATGAAGCAAAACCATGGGCCACGCTAGGTAAACACAGAGGCCAGTCCTCAGCTGGGTTCAAATCCTCATCTCCCTTAAACAGTGAGCGCTTGGATGCATCACCTGACTTCAAACCACCTCAGCCTCATGTCTAAAATGGAACAATGACAGTGTCTACCAACTAGCATACTTGTGCACATTCAGTGAGCTAATACAACAGGAATAGGTGGCATGGCTCCTCAGGCCTCACATGTAAATAAACATTACTATAACTGTCGGTATCCAAAAGGTACTGGCTCAGCAGGCCAGCACTGGGAGCTGGGACACCATAGGAATAAACACACATAGAAAAGCTAAACTCTCTTCCTTTGTTCTGCTGTGCAGCCCCCACCCTATGCCCTGGGTTGCAGGACCCTGGAGTCTGCATGGCTCCATCTGAGTGGCAAAAACATTTCAGGGGTGAGGACTTCCTGCTGGGGCAAACATCAGGATAAGTGCAAGTGCAAGGCTTATTTATCTGACCCTCTGCTACCTGCTCTGGGTTTGGGGCACGGCTGGCTGTCTCTTTCTTGCTTCTGCTGTGCCAGGTGACTGCCTGATTCCAGCTTCTCTGCTCCCTCTTGCTTATGTGCTTAGCAGCATGGGGAGGGCGTAGCCCTACGCTCCTGCAGGCCTTTCTCCCCTCACCTCTTACCCCTGGCAAGCTGCAGAGGGCAGGACACTGATGCATGTCAAGTGACCTCGGCTTTGCTTTACATACAGGAAATTCCTGAGGAGAGCCGTTGGCCTGTAATTCTCATCTGAACCAATCAAGGGCACTCTAGTACTAGCTTGAAAGCTCTCTATTTAGTGCAACTGCAGTGAGGCCCAGGCATGAGACCCCAATAGGATCAAAGGAAATCCAGGTCTCTGGGGCTCCCCTGCCGGCCACTCCACCACAGGAGTATGACTAGACAGACCTCTGACTGAATCCATAGCTCAGCCACAAGGGACTCTTTGCCATCCTTTCCTGAGCACTGCTGCCAGGAAGAGGGACACTCAGGAAAGGTGTCAGGACCCCCTTAGATGGGAGTCGTGGCAGATGGGATTGAGGGGGAATCAAAAGATAAGGAAAACTCACAATTAATGGAGAGAAGAGAGAATTCCTTTGGTCACAGAGCTGGCCCAGCCATTCTCAGGATCCCAAGTGACCTGGGGCCTCTCAGGGATGCCTGTAAATCAGTTCACATGGCCAGGGAATGCCTGTGCCTGTGTATTATATATTGCCATAAAATGGTTTCTCTGTTTTTCTTTTTTTCCCCCTTAAGTCACAGGACCTCAGTCCTCTTGGCAGATCCCAAGTGAGACAAATTATTGCTGGAGAGTAAGCGCTGTGCCCCGGCTGCCTCCCCTGCTGAACCTGCAGCTGGCCCTTTGTAAGTCTGGGATGTGACTATTGCCCTGGGGACAGCCACAGCACTGTGTCTCCCTGCAGGTGTGCCAGCAAGGCAGCAGGAGTCTGCAGAAGACAGAGCTTCATACAGGACTTCTTTTTGGACCTACGAGCTGATCCAAGCTCCATTATTACAAAAAGTTATTAACCGATATTCAGTTACAAGATCCAGGGCTAAACAAAGAATGAGGCCCAGCGCAGCCCAGAACCATATGGGCTTAGAGGCTGCGCACACCTGCATGGGAACAGGCAGGCCTGGTTAAAAGCCGTCATCAATTCTAGGAAAGCCATAAAGTTTGGACTTGCTTCATGGCACTTTCTAATTAACTGTGCAATGAGTTTTCTCCACTTCCTTATAAAGGCTGATGCCCTCCTCCTCCATCCGTCTCTCTCCCCAGTCTCCATCCCCTATGGCCTAAGACATCTGGGGAGAATAAGGTTCATAGCTAAGGGTCCCAGCACTCAGACCGTGGAAGATACAAAAGTAAGAAAACAGTGCTTACCTCCGGCTCCAAACAAAACATAGAGAGGGGAAACTCGTGGAAAGCTACATACAGTAAGGAAACAATCCAAACCAGAAAACTGCTCAGTGCTCTTAATGTAAGACCAGGAAGCTGGAAATCACTTGCGCTGATGAAGAAAAGGAGATTGGTTTAATCAATTATGTTTGCCCAACAGATGGGGTAAACAAAGAATGGAAAGATGGATATAAATTCTATGTGGTGACATGTAAGAAGATTTAGCATACAATGTTTGGATTCTTTTAGATGCAGATGCTAGGATCGATGTCTGCTATAATTTTTCTGGTAAAGTTATATATTCATAACTCTGAGCACACTATGGTGCAAAACCTGAACATGGATTGGTTTACCAGTGTGGGACTATAAATTTTCTTCCTTGCCTTTCTCTTAGGATTTTGCTGTTTTTAGGATGTTTGCAAAAATGCATGTTTACAAATAAATGAAAAAGATCATTTTTGTGTGTGTGGTCTTTTTGAGGCAGGGTTTCCCTTTAGCCCCAACTGATTATGTAGAGCAGGCTGGCCTTGAACTCACAGAGATCTGCCTGCCTCTGCCTCCCGAGTGCTGGGATTAAAGGCGTGCACCACCATGCCATGTACCACCATGCCTGCCCAGCTAAGATCATTGTTTTTTACAATGAGGTAGAGATGGAAGAGAAAAAGAGGTGGTAAGGGCCAAACCTACTCCAGAGTTTTCCAGAATACAGCCACATGAAGGTGTGAGGAAGAAGTCATTTTTCGCCACCATACACCTGAAAACAAAAACAAAAACAAAAACAAAAAAACACACACACAAAGAAAAACAAGAAAAACGTGAACTATCTTGGAGTACAGTGATTCTTTCCTCAGTGCTGAGATCACTTCTTTGCCATATACTAAAGTGAAGCCTCCCAAGTGCTGGGATTAAAGGCATGCGCCGCCAGGACCAGCATGCTTTTCTCCTTTTAATCTCTCTGATGCAAGCTGCTCAGAAAGACAAATTACCACCAAGAGTAAAGCAAGGCCCCAGGGCCTGGGCAGACGAATGTGCCCAACAGCCCAGAGCACGGCAGGGGAGACGTGTGGGGAATGCCTCGAAGTCAGCCTTTGGGCTCCGGTGAGCTGCTCTGCAGAAGCTCTTCACCATTTGACTGGAAAACCTGGCTCCTTATTTCTAACCACAAAAATAGCAAAGCTGGCTGGGCCTGTGGCTTGGGTGTCATAGAGCTTTGTAAAAAAAAAATGGCTTTATGGGTAGAGGTTAAGTTTCCTCTTTTCTCTTCTCTTCTCTTCTCTTCTCTTCTCTTCTCTTCTCTTCTCTTCTCTTCTCTTCTCTTCTCTTCTCTTCTCTCTTCTCTTCTCTTCTCTTCTCTCTCTTCTCTCTCTTCTCTTCTCTCTCTTCTCTCTCTTCTCTTCGTTTCCTTCTCTTCTCTCTCTTCTCTTCTCTTCTCTTCTCTCTTCTCTTCTCTTCTCTTCTCTTCTCTTCTCTCTCTTCTCTCTCTTCTCTTCTCTTCTCTTCTCTTCTCTTCTCTTCTCTTCTCTTTCCTTCCTTCCATCTTTTCCTTTCCTTTCTTAACAGGATCTTGCTGTATAGCCCAGGCTGGCTTTGCACTCATGATCTTCCCACCTCGGGCATTCAAGCATTGCAATGATAGCATGAGCCAGCATGCCTGCCAGGCTCTATGTTTTCATTCTTTATCACTTTGAGGGTAAGAAAAAGACTCAGACTTGAATGAAGGGATTGTGTACTCAAAAGAGGCCAGGGTATGGGGATTGTCAGGACAAAGTCTCCACCCATCTGTACTTTGAAGGATGTGAGATAAGCTTACACAATATCTCCCGTCACGGCCCCAGAAGGGAGGCGGCCGCACTGTGCAATATTCCCACTTAAGAGAAATACATAAATGTTCAAGAAACAGCCTGGAATGCTCAGGGTCATAATTCTTGCCTGCAGCCTATGGAAGGGTGGGGCAAAGGGAGCCACGGAAGAGTAATTAGGCAGCCGGTGGCCGTTGCTCTGAACCTACCGGCCCTGGTAAACACAACATAAATTTTTTAAAGGCCATGCTGTGCTGTACAGAACACAACTTTGATATCTGAGATGTAATTGGACTTTGCCCTTATGAGGAATCAACTCCAAGCTTGTAAAATACACCTGTGGTCCTAGCGTAATGTTTTTCCAGGCCGGGAGTGCACTCTGCTTGCTTGCAGCTTTGCAGCTTGTGATTGCCATTTGCATATCTTCTCTTGAGGAACTGGCCTTTTGGCACACTAGGGACACTTTAGAGGCAGTGAAAATAGTTTTACCAGTTGCTGCATCCCAGTCACTCAAGGGTGATATTAAATCTGGGGCAGTTAACACTCCCTAGAGAAATGAATCCGGGAGATAAAAGTCTTTGCAAAGCCCTACAAGATTCTCTGCTTTCAAGAATCTTCAATGTTTTAAAAGCCTCTCCTTTCCTCTGGTCTCATGACATTTATCTTTGTGTTTCGTAGACACGTGGAAGATATGATCTTCATGGGGATTTCCGCTAGAAGCAAGTCCAAAGCAGCAAGCTCTACATTCCCAGAATATATTGTTCTTTCCTGCCCTTTGCTCAGATCTTCCCAGACTCATGCGCCTTGCAGCTGAACACCAGGAAGGACAGAGGGAGGAAGGGAGGAAGGAGGGAGGAAGGAGGAAGGGAGGGAAGAGGGAGGAAGGGAGGGAGGAGGGAGGAAGGGAGGAAGGAAGAAGGGAAGGAGGAGGGAGGAAGGGAGGAAAGGAGGAGGGAGGGAGGGAGGGAGGAGGGAGGGAGGAAGGGAGGACTAGGAAATCCAAATGCAAAACAAGATAAATTTTATTCATTTATCTCTATTAGTTATTTTTTCTTCAATAGAGACTGTGTCCAACACGCTCTTCAATAGAGACTGTGTCCAACACGCTAGCCACAATAAGTCATGCAGAAGAAACAGACCTAGATCTTAAGACTATTCCAGATATATCGCCATCTAGAAAATACTCCCGCCCTCTAGCTGAATGGTCTGTGCCCTTTGCAAACATTCAGCTCCTAACTATTCCAACAGGTCAACTTCCAATGCCTCCTTCCTTCAAGTTTCCCAGATCTTCCCATCTACAGACAGGCGACACTTCCAAGCCCTGGTTAACAAGACCACACACTATGAAGCCATATTCCGGTATTCACATATCAACAACACCATTTGGCAGCTAGGCAGCCATAGGTAGACCATTCAGCCTCTCTATACCCTGCTATCCTCACCTACAAAATACAGAAACAAATAGCATCAACTTCATAGTTTCCTTAATTAAATGTGAATGTATGTGAAGTCCTTACAAGATACCTGGTATACAAAGACTCAATACTTGTTAATTGCTCTTACTACCTTGTTTTATTTCCCACGGGATTATCTTACTGCTGCCTATTGATACGCTCATTTTTGTGAGCTTTTTTTTTTACGTTGAATTCTTCTCATTTGAAACCATACCTTATCATCTGTCCATTGGGGGAAGGTTTAGGGTCCTACTTACTTCTTCCTTCTTTTCTTCCTCTCTTCCAAATGATCTACTAGTAAATGAATTATCAAAGATGTAAAAATGAGAGCAAATAAAAATGGCATAAGAGATGAGGCTGGAGAGGTGGCTCAGTGGTTAGGAGCTCGTACTATTCTTGCAGAGGACACAAACTTAGTTCCCAGCATTCTTAGCAGACAGTTCACAAGTGCCTGTAACTCCACCTTCAGGGAATCGAGTGATTCCTCCTACCCTCTGAGGGCACCTGCCCTCATGTACACATTCTGCATACAGATATACACAAATACACAAAAATAAAATTAAAATATTTTTTAAATGGAGAGGGGTGGGGATGCAGCTCAGTGGTAGAACACGCACTAACATGAGTGAGGCTCTGCACCAAAAAGCAAAAATAGCTTTAGTGTCAACTTGACACACCTGGGTTGAGGGAGCCTCAGTTGGGGAATTGGCTCCATTGCATTGGCCTGTGGCCACATCGGTGGAGTATTGTCTTGATGGTGGAGCAGTGTGGGAGGGCCCAGCCCATAATTAATAGTGCCACCCTGGGCAGGTTGATGTGTATGGTATAAAAGGGCAGGCTGAGCAATGGCCAAGAGAGCAAGCCAGTAAGCAGCACGCCTCCATGGCCTGTGCTTCAGCTCCTGTCTTGGGCTCCCTAAGTGGTGAACTGTGACCCAGGAGATATAAGCTGAATAAACCCTTTCCTCCCCAAGTTGGTGTCGGTCAGAGTGTTTTGTCACAGCAATGGAACATAAACCAGGACAGAAATTGGTACCAGAAGTGGGGTATTGCTGTGACAGACCTGACCTTGGTGTTTTAGGGAAGGATTGTGGAGGTGTGTGGAACTTTGGGCTGGGAAGATAATTGAAATCCTAAAAGATTGATGTTGTGGAGCTTGGAGCAGTTTTGCTGAAGGATTTGTAGAAGATGGAGGCCTGGCTTGTGAAGTTTCTAGTTTCAAAGGGGAGCAGACATCATCAGGACTATGTAATCTGTGGGTTCTGGTCAGCTGGGGCTGAAGAATCAGCTGTAAGTAACAAGAGACCAGAACCTGAAGTGAAAGCTTTGTTGTACTGGGACAATTGATGCTGATTAGCTGGGGCTGAAAATCAGCTGTAAATAACAAGAGACCAGCATCACTGTGGCGAAATCTTCTGGGAAGAATTTCTTCAGGGTCAGCACACAGAAGCTGTGTTCCAGAAGGGGCCAGAGCCTCCATCTCAAGCCAGAAGCAGGACTTGGTAGTGTGTAAGAGTCTCCTATATGGTTCCGGTGTTGAAATTTGAGGGGGTCACAGAGAGCAGCCGAGGCTTGGCACCATGAGAGGTCAGGAAAGACCATTGGTGGAAGTGCACCTCGGTTGCAGTGAAGACCCCAGGATTGTAGGGGTCCTGGAGAGAAGCTGAGGCTTTGCACCAGGAGAGGTCAGAAGAGACCATTGGTGAAGGTGCTGCCTCAGTTTCAGTGGCGACCCCAGCTTTTTGGAGATGCCGGGACTGTGGGACGACCACCAAGAGCAGCAGCAGGTGTGGAATGGAGTCGGCCTGGGCCTTCGAGATGAGCTGTGTGTGCCACGGATGGTAGAGTCGGAGAGGGGGAGCTGCCAAGACCCTTTGGAGCCCAGAAGATCGTGAGTGAATCCCAGGTGTCCAGCCTTGAGCTACTTTGCTGGACTTAGGTTTTGTTTGAGAGTGCCTGATTCTTCCCTTTGAAATAAGACAGTACTTGTTTTGGATTTTACAGCAGCCCACAGTTAAGAGACTTTTAATAGACTGGACTTTTAAGTGTTTGGACATTTTAAGGACTGTGGGGCTTTTAAGGATGTACTGTCTTAGGTTGTGATTAGTGTTAACATCATACTTTGGGGATAAGAACTGGAAAGGTGGTTTAATAGTGATGTGTTTGTGTGTCAAGTTGACAAGGGGTCAATTGTGCTGGATAGCTTTAGTGTCAACTTGACACACCTGGGTTGAGGGAGCCTCAGTTGGGGAATTGGCTCCATTGGATTGGCCTGTGGCCACATCTGTGGAGTATTGTCTTGATGGTGGAGCAGTGTGGGAGGGCCCAGCCCATAATTAATAGTGCCACCCTGGGCAGGTTGATGTGTATGGTATAAAAGGGCAGGCTGAGCATTGGCCAAGAGAGCAAGCCAGTAAGCAGCATGCCTCCATGGCCTGTGCTTCAGCTCCTGCCTTGGGCTAAGTGGTGAACTGTGACCCAGGAGATGTAAGCTGAATAAACCCTTTCCTCCCCAAGTTGGTGTCGGTCAGAGTGTTTTGTCACAGCAATGGAACATAAATCAGGACAGGGTATGTCTGTAACCTCTCTGACATCTGGAATATGATATAGGAAAAGGAAAGTAAGACAAGTTGCTAGGGAGGGCTTGAATAAAGAAAGAAGAGAATGAAACAAAGCAGGGATTACTGGATATCCAGGTCAGAGAATAACATGGGAAGGTGGGGTGCCACCAAGTCAAGCAAGCGTGCATAGGATGAAGAACTAGGGCAGTAATGGAAACAATTTTCGAAGGCTCTAACATCAGGGAATATTCAATTTGCAGAGGCAGAACTGTCTTTCTACGGCATCCAATTAGCCACGTCCTCTACGCCTTCCCTGGCTACTCTCTGCCATGTCAGCTCCTTCCAAAGCAGCTGTGCTTTGCTAAGGGCCAAGGAAAGCCACGAAGACCCCTGCATACCTTCAGTGATCCCTACTGACCTTCCAACTTCTACTACCTATGCCTATCTTCTAGGAGCCTGTCCTCAGCCCTGAGTCCAGTCCTTCCTACCTACCCGTAGGCAGTGTGACTTCCCTGTGATCCCTGTGTGACATCTCCCATACCATTCCAGCTGCAGCAATAAGCACCCCACAGTAGCCTCTTGCCTGCACTCCTAGTAGAGTGGGGTCTCTGTACCCTGAGCCACTTACAAAGGTCAAATCAAAAGACATCCACCTAGGTGGACATGCCCATCAGCCAATCCTTCAGGACTAGTGGACACTCACCTTGTCAGAACCAGTTAAAGTGCCAGGGGGCATCTGGTTGAGTCTTTCATTTTAGAAAAGTAAAATAAGAGGTAACCAACACATGACCTGCCACATGCCACACAGCATGCTGGTGTTAAGCTAAGGCTGGCAACCAGTCTCCTCCTGTTCTCTTATTCAGTAGGAAATGGCACCTTCAGGTTTGGGTACTGTTGTTTTCTTTGCCTCTCTGGTCACATTTCCCATATGGAAATTATATTAGGTTTGAACATGTAGCATGTAAAAAACAGTTAAACTGTGCTCTCCAAACTCCTTCAATCATAAGCCACAGGAAGAAATAAATCTTGACCATGAAATGACTCCATTCATTACACTGAATTCATGACACAGGCTATGCACATCGACTTAGGAAGTGTCTTTGCATGGGAATCATTTATTTCCACATGTAGAAGAATGAAATTAGACCTTTATCTACCTTGCACGAAAGTCAACTCCAAATGGATCGAAGACCTCACTGTGAAACCTTAAACGCTGAAACTGTTAGAGATTGGACACCAGTTGCTCAGGATTTGAGGTCAACAATTGACAATTGAGACCTCATTAAGCTGAAAAGTTTCTATATAGCAAAGGAAACAACAAACCAAGCCAAGAGGAAGCCCATACAGTAAGGGAAAATCTTCACCAGCTATATATCTGACAGACGATTAATATCCAGAATATACAAAGAACTAAATAAAAGGAATCAAGAAAACAAATCACCCAATTAAAATATGGTCTATGAATCTGAACAGAGTTCTCACAAGAAGAAATAACAAATGGCTAAGAAACTCCTTAAAGGCTGTTCAACATCCTTAGTAATTACAGAAGTGAAAATCAAAACCACTTTAAGATTCCATCTTACCCCAGTCAGAATGGCTAAGATTAAGAGAATAAATGACACCAAATGCTGGTGAGGATGTGAGTAAATAGGAACCTTTGTTCACTGGCTATAGGACTGCAAACTGGTATGAGCACTGTGGAAAGCAGTGTGGAGAACTTCTTTTAAAAACTAAAAATGGGGGTTGGAAAGATGGCCTAGTGGTTAAGAGCACTGACCGCTCTTGCAGAGGACCCGGGTTCGATCCCCAGCACCCACATGGCGGCTGAGAACCGTCTGTAACTCCAGTTCCAGGGGAATCCGACACTCTCTTCTGACCTCCACGGCATTGTACAGCATGGGTGCACAAACCTGCATGCAGACAGTACAATCATACACATAAATTAAAAAAAAAACTAAACTAAAAATGAATCTATCATATGATCCGGTTATACCATTCCTTGGCATAGTCCCGAAGGATTCACCCTGCTGCAGGTCTCTTCTGCAGCCATGTTTGTTGCTGTTCTTTTCACAATGGGTAAGAAATGGAAACGACATAAATGTCTCTCAACTGATTAATGGATAAGAAAATGTGGTACACTTACACAATGGAGTTCTACTCAGTAGTAAAGGAAAATGAAATAATAAAAATGTCCAGGTAAATGGATGGAACTAGAAACTGTTATACTCAGTGAAGTAACACAGACAACTCCAAATACTTAGATGTGAGTATACATCCTGACATAACTGCAGGAGGCAGGAAAATGGAAAGGAAGCATGGGGGTGAAAAGAAAGAAGGAACCCAAAGAGGAAGACAATAGGGCACATGTGTTACCAATGATGAAAGGAGGGGGAAGCCGGTATTTGGAACCATGGGGGTGAAGGGGAAGAAGGAGGTGGAGAGGTGATAATAGGAGACAGGTATTGTCAGGGGGAAATGAGGAAGAAGGGAGAGAACTTTAACTGGGGAGGGAGTAGGGACAGACAGATAACGGAGTGAACAGATAAGCAATGCTTAGGTGGTGTGGAAAACCAGAGGGAACTATATTAGTTCAAAAGCCTACTGAAAACACCCATGCAACGTATGAGTGCTTATGTATAGCTGAAGGCCATATAACAAAAAACACAGTGCCAAATAGAACACTCCCTTTGAGTTGGTCAGAATCGTATAAGAGACTCCCAAAGTAACACAAGCTATTGCCGCGAACCTTGATTTCCTCTCAGAACTTGAAGCTAAGACCCTATTGCTGAAGACAAGACTTACTTCAGACATAGGACTTGGAGCAATGGAAGTAGAACTGACCTGGAAACCTCCTGCCCGAAGACCAGCTCTCATAGCATCAGAGGATACTACGCAAGCTGCTTTTGGTAGAAAATCGTGATTCAACCCCAGTTTTAAAGCTTAATAACCACAATGACTGGCACAGCACGAACTCTCTGTATTG
This sequence comes from Rhizomys pruinosus, assembly GCA_009823505.1. Taxonomy (NCBI): domain Eukaryota; kingdom Metazoa; phylum Chordata; class Mammalia; order Rodentia; family Spalacidae; genus Rhizomys; species Rhizomys pruinosus. The sequence goes on along the minus strand of VZQC01014413.1, from coordinate 7,043,693 downwards.
GTAGTTGGCACTTTTATCTTGGGCATAAAAAACAAGCATGCTCAACAGAAGGGAATTCATATGTGGAACTACAAAAAGCCAAATATACATGACTGGAGAGGTCGTAACTCCTAGAGAAAACTCTATGTATGTCACATCCTTAGACAAACGTAATTTCTTACTGTATGTTAAACATGTGTCCTTATATTTACAGACGACTCTAACCAGTCATCAAAGAAGCTTCTTTGTGCAACAGATGGAGACTATTACAGACTTCCACAACTGGTCACGCACAGAGAAAAAGAAGTGTCTTTAAGATGTCCAGCCCTAAATGACACATCTACAACGCAACCTTGACACCAAAGGCTCATGGAACATAGCAGAAGGAGTAGAAAGAATATTAATGCATCTTCCAACTCTCACCAACAAGTTTCCCATGCAGCAGAGAGTAACAAAAAGCTACAACTGGCCAAAATGTAGAGAATAAAAGACAGCAGAATGTATGTTCCTGGATAGGACTCCTACATTAAGCTTCTGCCACCCAGGGCTCAGGGACCATTGTGGAAGAGGTAGAGAAAAAAGACCGTAAGAACCAGGGGTGGTGGGTGACCACAGGAAACAGAGTTTTCTAGGCCTCTGGGCTCATGTGAACTTACAGAAATGGTGACAGAATGCATAAAACCCATGTAAACTCAAACCAGATAAAAACCTAACACAAAAATCAGACGTGTGGAAAAGGGTAAGAAACACTAAGCTTAGCTGAGGAACTGTTAGTTGCTGATCAGTGCTGGGTGAGGGAGAGTTGGTCTTCTTTAATGGAGGAGCATTAGGTAGGTTGACCGGGCTCCAGGGGATGAACTCACACCAAAGGACATCTGGGGACACAAACTTGACTCAAAAGGCTTTAACGTATATGACAGAATGCATGGAATCCAGTGGCTGGAGCTATGGAGAGTTGCAGATAGAGGAGGCGGTCTGAATATGATTAAGATATATTGTGGGGCTGGAGAGATGGCTCAGTGGTTAAGAGTGCCGACTGCTCTTGCTGAGGACCCGGGTTCAATTCTCAGCACCCACATGGCGGCTAAGAACCGTCTTTAACTCCAGTTCCAGGGGAATCGACGCCCCCTTTTGACCTCTCGTGGCATTGCACGACATGGGTACACCAAACTACGTGCAGACAGCACACTCATACACATAAAAAATAATAAATTTAAAAAAAAGAAATATTAGCCAGGCATGGTGGCACATGCCTTTAATCCTAGCACCTGGGAGGCAGAGGCAGGCAGATCTTTGTGAGTTCAAGGCCAGCCTGGTCTACAGAGTGAATTCCAGGACAGCTGGGGCTACAGGGAATCTCTGTCTTGAAAAGACCAAAACAAACAAAAATAAAAAAAATAAAAAGAAATATTGTATGAAATGCACAAAAATTCAGTAAAAATATTGTTAAAAACTTACTGAGATGCACACTGTGGCCAGGTGACTTACTCTACAGTGAGTCCAGGAAGCATACCTCAGGGAGTGAGGAAAGTGAGAAAAGGAGGGAGAAGTGTCATAGGTCACTGTGTAGGGAAACTGGAGCCCTGGTCCATTGGGACCCCATAAGGAGTAGGTAGAAAACACTGCAAATTTACCCATCCGGGATCAGGTAGCCAGGCTCGCTCCTCCATTGAGTCCAATGGACTCCACTGGCTTGAGGATTTTTATTGAGAATATTTAATCCAGAAAATGTTTTCATTGCTCTGAGAGAGCTGAACAGTTCCCATGGGGTCACAGACAGCCTTCAAGCAGAGACAAGCAGAAGATCCTGGTACCTGAGATGGGACCAGCAGGAAGAACCATCTACATCTGCTGTAGGCAAACAAACCAAGAAGTAGGTGGAAGGGACTTGGAACAGACATCAATAGCATCTGGCCAGAAAATGCCACATTGTTTCATGCTTCGTGCATTCTGTCGATCTTTTTTACTAGATTCCAAAACTAAAAAAGACCCAAAATGTAAAGTTAGGAAGAAAGGGTCCAGTCATTTAACTTAGAAAAATACCAAATATATTCTTCTCATTTTCACTTCATTGTAATGTAGCTGACTTTAAGAAAGGCTAAGGGGGGGCTGGAGGGATGGCCTAGCGGTTAAGAGTGCTGACCGCTCTTACAGAGGACCTGAGTTCGATCCCCAGCACCCACATGGTGGCCGAGAACCGTCTGAAACTCCAATTCCAGGAGAGCTCCAGTTCCAGGGGAATCCGACACCCTCTTCTGACCTCCGCGGTGGCGTTGCACGACACGGATGCACAGACTTGCACGCAGACAGTACGTTGATATACATACAGAAATAAATAAATGCCAGGCGTGGTGGCGCACGCCTTTAATCCTAGCACTTGGGAGGCAGAGGCACGTGGATCTCTGTGAGTTCGAGACCAGCCTGGTCTACAGAGTGAGTTCCAGGACAGCCAGAGCTACAGGGAGACCCTGTCTCAAAAAGACCAAAAAAAAAAAGAAAGGCTAAGGGGTAGCTTGGCTGTAATCTGTAATCCGATTGTGTGGGACATTGCTAACTAAAATGTTATGATCGGAAATGTCTGTGACAATACATCCAGATGTGAGATTTTTGATTACAGCTTTTGCTTCTACTTTAGACTATTTCCCCCTCCACCTTCCAGCAGTGGATGCTGAAGAAAAGCTCACCTCCTCCACGACACCCAGGCCTGCAGGAAGGCCCAGGAAGCCAAACAGAAGGCTCTTGCGCATCTCTCATCTAAAAGGACTTTCAAGTCTTTGAGGTTGAAAGACTCCATGTAATTACGAATTGTCATCCTAACACAAATATGTCTGGGCAGACAAGTCCAAGAGAAAAGTGAAATTTTCACCAAGAACCAAGCTCTTGAGTTCACTGATCAAATACACATTTCAAGTTTCCCAGGCCTGGCATGTGCACCCACCAGCATGTGCAGTCCATCTGGAACACATGGTCAGTGCTGGCAGACAGGCTCCAGGGCTTCTGGAAGGAGAGAGCTGGACACTTGGAATGCGGCTGTCAATAGCCATGGGATTTGGAGTGGGTTCCCTGAACTTTTCCCCCTAGACTGTGAAAGCGCTTGGAAGGGTGAGGAAGGGCTACGTCAGAGTCCCAAGAAGGGATCAAACAGAATATGCATCCCAGTCACATAACTTTGGATGTTCCACTTTGGTCACTGCTCTGAACTTTCCGTCCCATCTTCAGATGCATAAACTGTACAAATGAAGCCAGACAATGGAAAAACGTCAGTTTATTCAAAGAGAGTTCTTCGTCCAACTCTGAATAATTGTCTTGCTTTAAGCTCCATATCAGCTTCTAACACATGGATCTGCTCTCTTTATCTTTATTTCTCTCATCATTGTCAACATCTACTACCATAGCAGCACAATAGTTGAGTTCCTGAAGTTACAAGGCCTTGTGCTGAGTAATCAGAGGGGAGAGAGGGGCTCTTAGTTTGGTTCTCATGAGGATTTCATTGAAAGATAAAAGTCCTCTGTATAAATGGAAATGTAAGAAACAGAGGCATCAAATGATAAGGGCCAGATAAGTGGCCTAAATAGTTTATTCGATCCAAGTTAGGCATGTTCTCCTCGCATCTGAGGCTGTGCTCTAACCCTTGGTCCCTACCTCATTCTGAGGAATGACCTGCCATCAAGCCAGTTTCTCCTCACTGGGTACTTCCTTCCAGATCTTCACTGTTTTGGTTTTTTTTTTTTTTTTTTTTTTTTTGGTCTTTTTGAGACAGGGTCTCCCTTTAGTCCCAGCTGGCCTGGAGCTTGCTATGCAGACCAGGCTGCCCTTGAACTCACAGAGATCCTCCTGCCTCTGCTGGGATTAGAGGTGTGTGCCACCACGCCCAGCCTGATCCTCACATATTTTCCATTCAAAACAAAATCCTCCCTGTGCCCCTTCCGGCCTCTCCAACTGCCACTTTCTCAGGCTAACGTCTTAAAATCATCCACACTCATCGACTCCTTTTCTTCCACTTTCACTGACTCCAGAAACCCTTCCATCCTGACAGCCACCCAGATAGGTGACCAGGCATCATGCTAACTGGTAACTGTCCTGCACTGAAATCCCAGACATGTGCAGCCTTCCTGACATCTCAGCAACTTGTGAAGGTTTTGATCACTTCCTCCTGTCATTATTTTAAATTTTAGAAGAAAAAGACAAATGTATTTATTCTACTACAAAAAAGAAAAACGCAGTAGCCATAGCAGTAACAGAACTGACCACTCCATTTCTCCATTTCTCAATTCTTTTTAAGAAAGATTTATTTGGGAATGGAGAGATGGCCTAGAGGTTAAGAGCGCCGACTGCTCTTGCAGAGGACCCGGGTTCAATCCCCAGCACCCACATGGCGGCTGAGAACTGTCTTTGGCTCCAGTTCCAGGGGAATCCAACGCCCTCTTCTGACCTCCGTGGCATTGCACAACACAGGTGCACAAACCTACATGCAGACAGTACATTCATACACATAAAAATAAATAAATAAACAAATAAAAATTAAAAAAGAAAGATTTATTTATTTTTATGTGTATGTGTGTGTATGCTGTGTGAGTGTATGTGCACCACATGCATGAAACCTGTGGAGGCTAGAAGAGAGCATGGGATCCCCTAGAACTGGAGTTTCTCATGGTGCAGCTGCCGTGCAGCTGCTGGGAACTGAACTGGTCCTCTACAAGAGCAGGCAGTGCTTTTAACTGCTGAGCATCTCTCCAGCCCCACATTTCTTTTTTTTTTTTTTTAATTTTATTTATTTCTGTATGTGTATGAATGTACTGTCTGCATGCAGGTCTGTGCACCCGTGTCGTGCAATGCCGCGGAGGTCAGAAGAGGGTGTCGGATTCCCCTGGACCTGGAGTTCTCCTGGAATTGGAGTTTCAGACGGTTCTCGGCCGCCATGTGGGTGCTGGGGATCGAACCCGGGTCCTCTGTAAGAGCAGTCGGTGCTCTTAACCGCTAGGCCATCTCTCCAGCCCCTAGCCCCACATTTCTTAAGACTTAATAGCTATATAAGGAGTTCTACTCTGTTGGAACCAGCCTTGTGACTCTTTTTCCTCACAACTTCATCTTTATCATTGTTTCCTTGATTAACATTACTTCCTTTTTTTAACTTTTTAGATAAGCATACAACGTAATGGGTTTATTATATCACTTTTTTTTTTTTTTAATTAATTTTTATTGATGCTTTGTGCATACATATCATACTTTATACTCAACCGTTTCCATCCTCCACTACCCTCCCTTGTGTCTCCTTCCCTCCACTGCTGACTAATTCCATCCCTTCCTCTAAAATCTTTTCCCCCCTTTTTGGTCTCCCTATAGCCCTAGCTGGCCGGGAATTTGCTGTGTAGATCAGGCTGGCCTTGAACTCACAGTAATCTGCCTGCCTCTGTGTCCTGAGTGTTGGGATTAAAGGCATGCACCACCACACCCAGCTTTCTTCCTCTAAAATCTTAAATAAGCAATCTAAAAAGTCAATGTAAATAGAAAAGGGCAAAAATCACTAGTATTAATGTGTACAGATGAGCAAACCCCTTTATAGCTGCTGTGTGAATAAGCAGCACAGCACTAGCCCCGTGGAAGCCTCCAGCTTGGTACCCCTTTCCAGTTGTTCCTCCTCTGAGAAGAAAACAGATGCCCTAGTTATTTAGTGTCCTTCCCACAGCCCTCTAAGACTGAAGCCACCTAGTTGCCCTGAGAGTCAGCAGCCAGGGAATCTAATACCTCTCCAAGACTTCCCTGGATAAAGAGCCCTACCTTGCTGCACCCTTCCTGGAGATAGCCCACAGTAAATGAACAGTTGCTATGTAAATGACTGGGCTATAAAGTCCAGTCCACACCCCAATCTGAGGGCCATAGCGGCTCCAGAACTGTTCCATTATTTAGCTAGGGCTCTGATGGTGACTTTGCCTCCCTCAGCCAATATCCTTTACCCCTCCAGGTACTGACTTTAGATCACAGCCTTAATAAACTTCCTGTGCTCCAGTCTCTGCTTTTTGGGCACCCTAAGCTATGACACCACCACCCCAACTACTAACATCATAGACAGTGTATTATGGTTTTGAAATTCATAGTAAATTGAACCAGGCAAGGTTGCTATTAGGGTCTTACTTCTTTGCTTCAATATTATGTGTATGAGATTTGTATGTGCTGTTATATATGATAGAAGATGCTTCCTTTTATTGTATTATTTATTATGTTCTTTAAATATACTACAGCATATTTATATTTTTACTGTTCTTGGCTTTTTAGGTCTTTTCCAATTTGAAATTAATATGGATAATATTCCAATGAACGTTTGTGTATGGGTCTTTTGTTATACACATATGTAAGAATTTCTGTTGGGCATATACCCGAGGTTCAATCTCTGTAATGTTAGGCAGATTCCTGTTCATCACTAGTGGATATTACAGAGGACGGGTCAAAGAATTTGTGCCTATTTACACCCCAATTACCAGAGTATGAAAGTTCTCCTTGGACTTGCTCTCTACCTCTTAACAGAAAATATTTGCAATCTCCAATGTAAGTCAAATAATGAGAGGAACCAAAATTCTAAGGCAGAAAAATCCTTGATATGTTGTCAAGGAAAGAAGAGCAGTTTAAGAGTTAAGACTAGGGGACTGGACACTTTATATTGGAGGGCAGCAGGCGTTTCTGAAAAGGATAGATAGTGACAGATTTTACAAGCCACAGATTCTATTGCAACTGATCACTTTGTCTGTTGTAGCTCAAAGGCAGCCATGAGAATGAAGAAAAGTGAAAGCAGATATATGCTGATAAAATTAGAGACACTGAAATTTTAATTTTATAGCATTTCACATTGTCAATATTATGATTTGCATTTTTCTCAGCCACTGAAAAATATAAGAACCAGGGCTCTAGAGATGGCCTAGCTAGAGCACTGGCTGCACTTGCAGAGGCACTGGGTTCTTTTCCTAGCACCCACAAAGCGGCTAACAACCACCTGAAACTACAGTTTCAGGAGATCCAAAGCCCACTTCTGTCCTCTGCTGGTACTGCACAACACAGGTGCTCTGACACACATACAAGCAATATACTCATACACATAAAACAAAAATAACTATATATATGTACATAGGAACCAATCTTATCTGTAAGACAAGAAAGAAGAAGCTAAGCCAGCCGTGGTGGCACACACCTTTAATCCCAGCACTCAGGAGGCAGAGGCAGGTGGATCTCTGTGAGCTCCAGGCCAGCTGGGACTAAAAGGAGACCCTGTCACAAAAAAAAAAAAGAAAGAAAAGAAAGAAGAAGCTATAATCTGTGCTTGGCTCATAGGCCATAATCCACTGAACTTTTTTTTCTCAAAGCCAATTTTTATTAAAGCTCTGTGCATTTCATACAAAATTTCCAATCAAGTCCAGACCCACTCCTCCTTCCTCTCCCCCTCCACCCCACCAGAGCTCATGCATTCTGCCAAACATGTTTTTCATCTTTTTCTCAGTCTCTTTTAAAATTTTCTATGCAGAAGTTTACTGTTTCAAGCAGATGTTCACCATTTCAGTCAGTTCTTTGACCCAGTCTTTTTGTTATTGTTGTTGTTCCTTCCAATATCCATCACTCCAAAATATGCATATATGCATGCCACATATATCTTTTAGCATTTCAGCTTATGATTTCTTTTTTTCTTTTTTTAGGCTGAAAGATGTCATGTTTGAAGGCTCCTCCTTGGCAAGCCCAAATAAACATCAGTCCTGCCCTTGTGCTCCACACTGGAGTTTTCCCTTCCCATGGTCACCAAATGAGGTCCAGTAAGCACTATGTCCTAGCTTGATCCTCCTGTACTGGTCTCCATGATACAGCCTGGGTAGTCCAACAGTGGCAGTCTATACTATGAAGAGGCTGAAACCCCAGTAGTAGCTCAGTCCATAAGCTGGATGTCTCAGCAGTCCCCATCTGGCATTGAAGGATTGGAGGACTTGTGGAGAGACGTGAGTCTTCAGTCCATATTGGAAGGTTGAAAAGCTGTGTCTCATGTCTTTGAAAGATGGCAAAAGCAGTGACAGCCACAGGGTAGCTGCACTTGCCAGTAAGACAGGCAAAACAACTGTGCTCTTTTTTTTTTTTTTATCTAAGATCTCAAGTTTTATACCTGAAGTACAATTTCTCAGGCCTTACTAATTATTTATTTCTGGTTATACTTTCCTTTTGAATGCTTAAGGCCACACAGCCTAGATTAACCAAGGTTTTTGTTTTCTCAAGGTCAGTTGATTATCTGGTCCTCAGGGGTCACTCAGGTTTTGGAGGGTGGGGGGAGGGAGCCCCTGGTTCCTTTTGACTTTTCATTTACCAGTTCCATCCACTTGAGGACAAAGTCAGGTCTTGCTAGACCAAGCTTCCCTTTTTGAAGCATGAGCAGACTTTCCTCTTTATAGACTGGACACTGGCTGAAGTCCCATTAGTGGATCTCCAAGACTCCCTGCACGGAAAGACTGACGACTCACATTTGCAAGACATTTCAAGAGATGCCCCCATGCATAGTCCCCTGGGACTTAGTTGACCTCTGAGGGCAAGGAACAAAGTTATCCCTTAGGTCGCTTGGCCAAATTGGTATGGGCATTGAGTATGGTTGTTAAGCATCTAGAACGGCTAAGTTACACTAGCCTGATTCTTCAGAACTTTTTTGTTAAGATTATGGAGGTCAAAATAAAAACGAAGTCTGAGCCAGGTATGGTGGCTTATGCCTTTAATCCCAGCACTCAGGAAGCAGATGCAGGATAATCTCTGTGTGATCAAGGCCAGCCTGGTCTATGTAGCAAGTCCCAGGTCAGCTGGGGCTACAGGGAGACCCTATCTCAAAAAGACAAAAATCAATAAATAAGTGTGAACTGTACTTGGCAAGACACATATTTAGGCCATCAGGGGATTGCTATGATGCTAGGGAAATAGAAGTGGAACAATAGTTAGAGTGGATAGAGGAGGGAGAGAATGAGCAGGTAGAAAGGAGCCTGCGTCAACTCATAAGGGATACTAGGGATGCACTGCTAATGATGACAGAGAGAACAGCAAGAGAGACAGGCTATGTGCAAGAAGACACAAGAAAGAAGTAAAGGGAGGCACTGTCTGATGAGAGAGGAAAAGGAAGCATCTATGCCTCGTACATGGGTTTGAGGATTGAAGACAGAGCAGGGGAGAGCCTGCCAATCCAGCCTAGGGAGACAACAGGGGTACTGAGGCCGTGGACTCTGGGGCCTGGTGCCTCAGTCTGAAATCTGTCTCCGTTAGTTGCAGCTAGAATCTGTTTCCTCTTCTGAAAATGTGATAATAGCAGCAAGTATTTCATGGGGTTGTTATGATCATTAAGTGAGGCAATTCATCCAAAGCGCTTAGAAGTGCTAGCCACTGCGCAAGGTGCCGGCTTCCATCGTTAGTTGTGTAGTTCCATTAAAAAAATTCCTCAGGGTAAGAATGTCAGAGATAGGAAGCTTGTTTAAGAAGGGCAGTGATATGTGGCTTTACACAGGTGAGTTTCAACAGTTGACAGACAGACAGCAGACAGACAAAACACAGCAATGGGGGCTCAGAAAGGCTGAAGGAAGTGGTGGAGATGAGGTACATTCTTGTGGAGAGACACTAGCTTCCGGAAGAGGCCATGAAAGAGCACAGGCCAAGCAATACCACACACAGGGTAGTCAAGAGCTAAAGTTCTAATTAAACCAAGCTTTTCCTCTCTTAATAGCTTCAAACCCTTAAGGAAAGAATAGTTAACCTTTCTCTCCTTAGCCTTTGTATCTGTACAATGGACATAGCCATAGTACTTACTATAAAGAGTTGTCACAAAAATTTTATTTTTTAAATTTTATTTATTTTTATGTGTATGAGTGTACTGTCTGCATGTAGGTTTGTGCACCCATGTCGTGCAATGTCACAGGTAGTCAGAAGAGGGTGTCGGATTTCCCTGGAACTGGAGTTAAAGACGGTTCTCAGCCACCATGTGGGTGCTGGGGATCGAACCCAGGTCCTCTGCAAAAGCAGTCAGTGGTCTTAACCGCTGAGCCATCTCTCCAGCCCCTATTTCTATAAAATTTAAACAAGACACTAAGACATTGTCTCAGAGATTTAAATTTTTTTTTATTAATTTTATTTATTTCTGTATGTGTATGGATGTACTGTCTGCATGCAGGTCTGTGCACCCGTGTCGTGCAATGCCGTGGAGGTCAGAAGAGGGTATCGGATTCCCCTGGAACTGGAGTTCTCCTGGAATTGGAGTTTCAGACGGCTCTCGGCCGCCATGTGGGTGCTGGGGATCCAACCCAGGTCCTCTGCAAGAGCGTCGGTGCTCCTAACCGCTAGGCCATCTCTCCAGCCCGTCTCAGAGATTTTAAAGTATCCAATAAATTATATTTTGGGGGAGCCAGGGAAGAATGGAGTACTGAGGAGATCTCTGACTCTGAGTGAGCTAGAAGCAATTTTCTCCTCAAAAGACTACAACACTAATTGCCTCTACCAAAAGTCATTCTCTAAGCACCAAACTAAGAATACCACAAAAAATCACCTGAGTCACCACTATGGATTAGAAGATGAGCAACTTCATAGTGTAGGATCCTGACCGAGGTGCAGGAAAGCTGGATGATGGCAGAAGGCGGAGCTGTAGTTGGTGCACACGGGTGCACCAACCTACATGCAGACAGTACATTCATACAGATAAAAAAAATGTATAGAAATAATACTTGCCAAAAAGAAAGAGCTTTAGTGTAAGGAACGTGAGTGACAATCTCCTTGGATATGACTGGCTTCAGGAATGCGTTCCGCTCCCTTCTTTCATCCTCTCCCCTGCCTCCCCATCTTACTAATCAGTAAACACCATCTATAGGTTCTTGGTATAGGGGTTGGAAAAAGGTGCATGGGGAATGGAGATTGACTTAGAAACTCTTTGGAAAGTTTCTTAGTGGTCACAGCCTCTCTAATGTTACCTTGGTTATTTCTGAAAAAGTAATGAAAATCTCTACCCTTTCAGCCAAATAAAAACCATTAAAGAGAACGTAAAGTGATAGTCAGGGTAAGTAAGAAAGGACAGTCTTAGTAGAGAAGCGTCAAGAAGTGGCTTCAAAACTGTCAACGTACGTAACAATCCAAGAGAGATCCTCCAAAGAGTAATAACTGTTTATGTCATAAATAGCAATGTGAATGCTTATATCAAGGTAAACCCTAATGAGAAGGGAAAGAGCTTGAGACACTTGAATACAGAGTTTACTGGGCTTGTAGGCCTCAGGCAGAGGCTGGAGTGAGTTCATTGTGATATTCTGTCCCGAACATTTTGTCGGACTCCGTACAAGCATAAAGAATATTAAAGACAGCTGGGGCTACAGGGAGACCCTGTCTCAAAAAGACTAAAAAAAAAAAAAAAAAATGTTAAACTGTTTCAGAAAACATGTGGAGTAAAAAAAGCAGATAGTAGACAAAGAAAAAAAGTATCTGTTAAGCAATTAGAAAGTGCTTATCTGAGGCAAACAGCCATGAACTGCCCTGCAGTTACTTCCCCACCTTCTGTCTATCTGGGTCTGACAGTAGAGCTTCCATCTTGGGACAATCAACTTTCAGAGATCTGTGGTGATTGGGAGCATCCCCCACTTTGCTTATGGAGGTAGCTGCACCAGCCAGAGGCCACCTGACCTCTACATATGGCACGGACCTGTTTAATGTTGTTGACTGCCTACCTGGGATAAATACTTCATGCATGACCACCTTGGCCACAGAAGCTCCTGTGCTCATGGCACTTATCAGCCTGTCCAAGTTCCCAGCTCCCACAGTCCACAAGAAATAACTGTCCACCTAACACATGTTCTCTAGGCCAGACCCTTGAAGATATTCTCATGGCTCCTATCACTTAGGATGTGAGTCCTTTGGTGTCAAAATCATCTTATCTTTCCTGAAACAATGTTCTGGGACCTGCAGGATTATCTATGACTTCAGGGTCTAGAAGGCACAGTGAATGTGACCTTCTTGTAACCCTGATTTAAGATAGTGGTAGAGCAAGCTCCTGCCTACTCCCCACATCTACTGCTCCCTGATCTTGTTTGTTTCTGAGACCAGACTCCTGAGACATGAAGAATTAAACTTCTCATACCTGTGAACTATTTCCCAGAATAGAAAGATAGCCTGGGTGAGAAGGCCTTGCCTGAAGTTTGGCCCCAGGAGGTTTGTCAGTTTAACAATTCAATACTTGGCTGGGCCTAGAGGAGCAGGCATGTGATTCCAGCAACCCAGGACAGCCACGGAGGCAGGAGAATAACAAGTTCAAGGCCTCCCTGGGTCAACCTAGTAAGACCCTATCTCAAAATTAAAAGTTAAAAAGGGTTGAGGGTAGAGTTCACTGTTAGAGCACTTGGCCTGCCATGTGAACGGCCTTCCATTCTATCCCCCATTCATACATGTACATCACACACACACACACACACACACACACACACAAGTGTATATATGTATATGAGAGAGAAAGAGAGAATTTATTAAAGGATAGGGAATAAAACTATCACCTATCTCCACATATGTGTGAATGGTACTGGGTTACAATCCATAAGGAGAACAGGCTTCAAGAACTGAACTACCGCTTTCTCCTGATGGAAAATCAGTCAGATCACTAAGCTGTGAGGCACAGGCCTGGATTCTGTAATGCTTGGAGTGGTTTACTCAGTGGAGTCCTTCAGGCCTGCAATTAAGTCTTCCCCACAGACCCTCCCTCCCATCGACTTCACACTCATAAACCAACACTGCTTTGTCTGAAACACAGCAGATTTGCTTTCCTTTTCATTCAGATTTCAAGTGGGAGGTCGCAAGGGTGAGGTCTGGACTCTAAAAGTAAGTACAAGTTATAATTATATTTCTTCACATTATGCTTTTGATTATGTTTTGATTTGATGGATTGCATAACCCCTACTACACGCACCAGGATCCTTGGAACTAAACTAAATACACATATTTTCTTTAATTTTCCCAGCGACTTCCCCAGAATACCTTTCGTGAAGTCTCCACAGTGTTCATGACGGACTCTTGTTAAAAGTCTTACCTCGAAGCCACAAAATTACTACACAGTAATAAATATTCCACAGAGACCATGAGAGACTTCTCTTAGGAGACAGAATCTGTTGAGAGCCACAACAAGGGTGGCTCTTTTGATTGAAGCAATTGTTTGCTGCATTCAAACACCAGGAAAGACTGGTGTTTGCTTTCCTGAAGTGATTTCTCCTGTGACCAAATGAGCAGACAGACATTGAATCAGCAAATCATTTGAGCTATATGACCTCTGATCACAGTATCCGAGTCCAAGAACCATTTCCTTGTTACATGACCACAGATAAAATCACTTCCTGTCTCAGTTTTCGTAAGTTTAAAATGATACATGGAGAGACTTGAGATCCTAAATCACCACTCAATGTTCATCGGTGTTCAGTGGGGATTACCATTATAAATAAGTGCTTGACAGTGTTAATAGTGATAACTATTTTTCCTAGCATTTGTTTGCCCCAAGGTGATAGGCATGGAAGGAAAATGTTCCAGAAGCTGAAGGAGGAAGAAGAAAGTTGGGGACCATCGTACATTTGAGACTATAGTCAAGTTGAATGATGCGGAACAGAGATCATTAACTGTTTCCACCCCATCTCTTAGGCTGATCTTGAATTTACTGGAAAGGGAATGGAAATTGAAGAAGCTGGATTTCTTATAGACTTTAATGAGACTTGAACAAAAACATGATGCTTTGAGAGCTGGAGACCTTCAGTGGACAGGAAAGGCACTGTCCTCATTACTACATGGAATCTACCCTCCACACCGCAAATACCTCAAAAATTGACAGGAACATCGAAGACAAAGGGAGCATACTGTGGGTGAACATGGGCATTTTTACACTGCCCAAGTGATATTAGGGACAGCGCAGAGAGATGAAAACAAAGCTGGAACAGGGCCAGGCCTGGACCACACTGAGGGAGGGACCAGAGCGCAGCTCCCAACAAAATGGAAGGCTCTCTTTAGAAGCCTGGGAAATACCTGAAAGATACTTAAAGTCAGCTGAGCAAGATGGGGAAACTGGCAACTCTTCATTAGCAAGAGAGAAGAAACTCAAGACTATTGACATAGCTGCAACTTCACTGGTAATCACATAAAATATGAATTAAAAATGTTTCTGAGCCAGGCGTGGTGGCACATTTTAATCCTAGCACTAAGGAGGCAGAGGCAGGCGGATCTTTGTGAGTTCAAGGCCAGTCTGGTCTACAGAGTGAGATCCATAACAGCTGGGGCTACAGGGAGACCCTGTCTCAAAAAAGACAAAGAATAAAATAAAATAAAAATAAATAAAAAATAAATAAAAATATTTCAAGGGGCTGGAGAGATGATTCAGACAGCAAACTGCCCGAGGACCTGAGTTCAATTCCTAGAAGCTATATTTAAAAAAAAAAAAAAAAAAGCTGGGCTGGGGGGCGGGAGAAGCAGCTTAGTGGTTAGAGCGATGGCAGTGCTTGCAGAGGACCCAGATTCCATTTCTAGCACCTACAAGGCGGTTAACAACTGTCCATAACTCAAGTTCCAGGGGATCTGTCTGATGCCTTTCTCTGACCTCAGAAGACACTGCACACATGTGGTATGCTTACACACAGGTGTACAAAACACTCATACATATGAAATAATAAATAAATGGTTAAACACTTTCCAAAAGAAAATGAAGGAAAAGCAAATAAATGCATGCAAAGACAGGCAATGTTATTAGTCACCAGAGAGATGTAAAGTGAATTTATGCTAACCTAACAGCAACTAGTTAGCTATTAGACTGGCTGATAACAATATCATATTAAAGATATAGAACATTTGTAATTATAACTTCTGGAAATGGCAGTGCTAATTTGGCAAATAATTTGCTGCTTCTCATAAAGTTACATAAACTTACATGTCCACAGAAAAATAACTCAGAATTCTCCCATTCTTGAGTTTTGACCCAAGAAAATTGAGAAGCAGATTTCAACACAAAGATATAAAAATCATTTTCCACTATTCTACTTTCTACAAGAAAGTATCTTCTTTGTTTATTTTACTGTTTTTTAAAACTATTATTTTCCACAAATAATTTCGTTTTTAATATATTGAATTAGTCTCTGAGTTCTTTAATTCTTTCTCTCTTTTTACACCTTTCATTAAACTTAAAATGCATAAAGTACACCAGGCATGGTGGCACATGCCTTTAATCCTAGCACTCAGGAGGCAGAGGCAGGTGGATCCTTGTGAGTTCAAGGGCAGCCTGGTCTACAGAGTGAGTTCCAGGATAGCTGGGGCATCAGGGAAACCCTGTCTTGAAAAGACCAATCAATCAATCAATCAATCAATCAATCAATAAATAAATAAATAAATAAATAAATAAATCTCTTCCACCAACATTACTATGAAACATTAAGGCAATTATTTCACTTGACAGATTAGAAAAGAGACTTCAGACCCAAATTGATAGATACCATAGTATGTGCATGTCCTGCCGTGAGGGCCTGGAGAAGTTTCTGGATTTTTAGATTGGTGTGTATGAATTCCTCAAAGCTTTAATGAGGCAGCTGGGATTCTCCTTAGCTTTGATATTTTTCTTTCAGATTACTTTTACATGCAACTGCCTCTACATGTCTAAATATTTAGCCACACAAATGAAGCCTTCTTCTAGTTTATTCTTGAAGGCTGGATTCTCTGTAGCTGTGGATCTTGACCCCTGACATTTTTAGGCCCCAAAACAATGGTCAAATCAGCAGTCATTACTCTCTAGTTTAAGAGGAGGTCAGCCAGGACAATAAGCCGAAAATCAAGGTAACAAAAGGGCTGAGAGTTGTCCTGGGTCCTCTTCACAAGTGAGTGAACTTGAGTCCTGCTTATTGGGATGTGAGGAATCTGGGGTTGTTTCAGGAATGCCAGCAATTTCATCCTAAAGCAGCTTTGATCTCCTTGCTCCTCCCCAAGTTTGGTCATTAACCAGTAACACAGAGACCAGCCTCTCCTCTGGTTGCCCCTTATCAGAAGCCCTGCTTACTGCTAAAATAAATCTCTTCTCATTGTTCCTTTTCCTAGAAGAAAAACACCAGGCCTTGCAGCCACCCAGAGAGGAGTTCCAACTTCTCATTTTCAAAGCTATTCACTCCAACCAATGGCCTTTCCAAAGGAATGCCTTTGAAACTCGTAGACAAAGGCCAGAGAAAGAACCTGAGGGTTGGCCAGGCACCACTTCCTCCCTTCGGCCTTGCCCGCCCACCCTCAAATCCCAACAGAATGGTATTCCCAGTGGCCTGTGGGAAATCCCTTCAAGGATAGAGGAGGTTAGTCTAATTAATAAACTCTCATTGCTTGCCACTCTTTCTCTCCTTTTAAGCTTTGAACTGTTAATAGTGGCAATTAATATGAACCACCAGTGACATCTTATGCTTCGGTCTTCTGGAAACAGCTAGTTTGTTTGTGGGTGAGTCTACTCACTTCCCAGAGAAGTCTGTGGGGATTCTTCAGGTGCAGAAACTCTAGAATCCTTGCTTCAACATCAGGAAGGATCAAAGTGGGAATCCCTTTGTCTCCTTTTGAATTCTGCTTCTCAAACTCTTGTGTGAGTAAAGCCATCTTTCATTCAAATTCTCCCCAATGTTTCTGAGGGTCAGGGTCTGTCATCAGTAAGGTTTGGAGATTTGTGTGAATTTTATGGCATTTTCAAAAATTAAGAGGCGGCATTCCCTCAGAGCAATTGCTAAGACTTGTAGAAGAGAAATTTACCTTACAAAAAGAAATCATTAACACACTTGTTCAAACAAAGTCTGTGCCAGTTTTCTCTACTTTATAATCTTATAAAACTGTTTGACTTACACCAGGGAATTCTGAGTATGTTTAGGAACATTTTCCAAATGTTTTGAAGTCCAAGGCTGACAGTTCGGCAAGTGTCAGCAGATGAGTTGGGGACTTACTAGAGGACAGCCTGAGCATGCTGCTTCTCTCTTCTTCCCACCCACCAGAACCCTATCTCTCACAGACTCTGCACGACCTTGGTGTGCTTGGTTAATTTTGGCTAACTTTGACTTGCAAACTCTCTCAAGGGCATTGTTTTAAAATGGGCTGTTTTCTTAGCTATCAGTCCAATGGTTTCTAGAGTACTTCCTATTGCTTTGACAATGGGCTTGAGAGACCCAAGAAATTCTATAACCTCGATTTTCTAGGCATTTATCTTTCATACTGTCCAGTTGATGAATAAAAGCACATTGAAGTCCTTTTAAATTGTTCAAAATTTGTCCCCAGTAAACATAGTCAATCTTAAAAAAGTACGACAGGTAAGCATTACTTACACTTTGTTCATAAAGAACATAAGAATTCTTCAGCATTTCATGTTCCTTTTGTCAGAACTCCATTTTCTCTTTTCTTGGCATAGATGATAAAAGTACTAGATACTAGATTATCCTAAAAGTTCATTCATATGCACATTGATGGGTGCAATCCATCATTCACAATTGCAGCAGGCTTCCAGCTAGTGGAAAAAAAATGTACTTACTAAACAGTATTTCTGGCAGAAATTGTTCAGTTTACAAAAAAATTATCTTTAGAATTCCTTTGCGTGGCATCTAAAGATCAAAATGATTTACGTAATCCTATTCACACTTATAGCTTTATTATCATATTTATGGTGCATATAGAGTCTGCCTTGCCTCTCTTCAACATAATCAAATCAGACAACCATAGACCACACACACACACACACACACACACACACACACACATTCCTACACATAGATACTCCACTTTGTCTAGCAAATTTCTTTTCCAAGTAGCAGACTCAAAAGATCAAGAAAAATATCTCCATTCTCCTATGCTCATCCTGTCTTCATTCCAAGATCAAAATTTTGCACAGAGTCTTTTAGTATAAAACTTCTCATCCAGTCTCATTTTACGGATAAGAAACCAATGCCCTGAGACGATAAGTCACTGAAGCCGTCACAGGATTTGTGAGTGGTAGAGCTGGGATCAGAACCCAGTCTGGGATTGTCACGAGTCGGCCTCTCTTCTTCCCACTCCATTCTGTTCCCATATGTTCCCCGAAAAGATAAGTGGTTTTTTTTTTTTAAATCTCTAGAGACCTACAGAGAAAGCAACCTTACAGTTTGCCTGAAAAACTCCTTTTCCAGATTTAATAATGTATTGTCTACAGCAGCTGTCTTCTGATTTCATCTAATCAGAATTTTCCACTGTGTAGAAAGAAGGTCATGTCCATTGAAGATGGGTCAAACCGATAATGGAACACTTTGCTTCTATCAAAAATGATTATAATAAATAACCTAACATTCTTGATTTATTGTTGCTGTTTAAACTTTTTCTTTTTTTTTTTTTTTTTGTTTGGTATTTTTGAGACAGGGTCTCCCTGTAGCCCCAGCTGTCCTGGAATTCGCTCTGTAGACCAGGCTGTCCTTGAACTCACAGAGATCCACCTTCCTCTGCCTCCCAAGTGCTGGGATTAAAGGAATGCTCCACTATTCCCAGCTCATTTTAAATGTTTTAGCAAGACAAATGTCTTTAAATTCTTTCAAATTTGTCTTAAAGAGCTATTTATCTCACAGAACATAACAGAACAAGGGTAGAGAGAATACTAATGCATCTCTCAACTCTCACCAGAAAAACTTCCTCATGCAACAAAGTGTTAGACAAAAAGCCAAATCATCTAAAACATAGAGAATAAGAGACAGCAGAGTATGGGTGTCCCTGGACAGGACTCCTATATTAAACCTCTGTCACCCAGGGCTCAGGGAACGTTGCGGATGAGGAGGTGAAAAGACTGTAAGAAATAGGGGTGGTGGATGACCACAAGAAGCAGAGTTCTCTAGGCTGCTGGGAACTTGCCCATAAGAACTCACAGTAGTGGTGACAGCATGCACAAGACCCATGCAAACTCAAGCCAGACAGAAACCCAGCATAAGAAGTGAGTACTAACACTTGGGAGGCAGAGGCAGGCGGATCTTTGTGAGTTCAAGGCCAGCCTGGTCTACAGAGTGAGTTCCAGGACAGCTGGGGCTACAGAGAGACCCTGTCTCAAAAAGACAAAAAAAAAAAAAGAAGTGAGTGGGAAAATGGGTAAGAAGCCTCAGCCTTAGCTGAGGAACTGTTAGCAACTAATCACTGCTGGGCGAGGGAGAGTTTATCTTCTTTAAGAGAGTGATGCTAGATAGGTTTACCAGGCCTCGGTGGATGAACTCACACTGAGGGACATTTGAGGACACAAACTTGACTCAGTAGTCCTTTTTTTGTGTGTATGCTGTTTTATTGTATGTATATATATGACAGAATGCATGAAACCCAGTGGAGGGCTGTGGAGGGTGTAGATATAAGAGAGAATCTAAATATGATCAAGATGTATTCTATGAAAAGCACAAAAATTCAATATTTTTAACTAACAAAATGACTTATTAATTGTTCTTTGATTGTATTAATGGATCTTCAAAACCTAACTACATTATTTGGATTGCTTCAAAACCTAACTACATTATTTGGATTGCTCTTAAAAGTGCAGCTCATAGTGAGATGTGGGAGGCTTCCACACTGGCCCTTCGGAGTGCTGACCTTTGTTGAAAAGTAACCCTGACTTTCTAATAATTTTAGTTGCTTTCCTTTGATTGAAAGTGAATTTCCACAAGACTAAATCACTTCATCTTCTAAGATCAAGGGCCAAAGCAGCCGTGTATTTGGTTCCGTGAGTAGAAGCACACAGTTTTCACCTTTATGACTATTGCTACAACTAATATTTATTTATTTATTTATCTATCTATCTATCTGTCTGTCTATCTATATATTTATTTATTGGTCTTTTTGAGACAGGGTCTCCCTTTTAGTGATAGCTGGTCTGGAGCTCACTATGTAGACCAGGCTGCCTTGAACTCACAGAGATCTGCCTGCCTCTCCCTCCCGAGTGCTGGGATTAAAGGTGTGCACCATCACACCCTGCCAATTTTATTTTTAAGCTACTTAATATATGACTTCTTAGAGGCCTGGTCTGTCTTTTCTTTGAGGTGGAAATATTTGTCACAATCTTGTTTTGCTGCCCAATAAATCAAAATGTTGAGCCTCTTATAACAAAAATAGTTGCTTTGAAGTATGACCTTAAATGTCTAATTTCCTACCAGTAATAATGAGTCTTCATCCAGCCATTTGGGGGAACTGGGTTTTCTTTTTTTTTTCCTTTTGTTTTTCTAACATGTGGGCTATCTAATGACAGGATTTTGTATTCCAGATGTTTTGCCGAGAGAAAACAGTAAGCGACCATACATATCTCAGACCTTCATACCACCCAAGTGGCTGTTTCGTCACTGGCCAGCTTGAGTCTGTCCAGACAATCCTCCCCTCCCCTTATATTTAATTTTGTAACCCTTTAGTCAGCAACACAAAATAACAGAAATTCTTTTGCACAGTTATTATTACACAGACATCCAAAGAGAGGGGGAAAAGAATCAAAACCCACACAGAAGTTAAAACCCATGTGGTTTTAATAAGAAGAAAAAAAGAGATGGTTTAATTAAGTAATAAGACTGGACTCCCTGGTGGTTAATAAGGTAATTTGCCACATGATTAAAGGTATATGCAGGAGAATTTCTGGATTGACATTCTCACCCAAGTGGAGTCCTTTGGAAACTGGGATTGGAGTCACTTAAATAACTTGGACTCTATGGAAGCAGCAGAAAGGGACCAACAGAACCACTCTTGGCGCTCATTTATCCTAATCTCAACATTTTTATGAAATCAGAGGGACCACAGCTGTGGAGGAAGGCCAGGAGTCAACACCAGGCAGCAGGTTTTCACAGAGAGCCTCTGTCCTTGGGGCTAAGACTTCAGAGGCAGAGTAGAGCTCCTTCATGGGGTGCAGAGGGCAGGTGCTGTTCCCACAATTCTCTAGGATGGATGGGGAGATACTAAAGATCTGATAAACCTCTAAGACACGTATTTATTTCCTAACTACCTTCGGGCCTTGCCTCTCTTCCCTGTACCCCTCATCAGCGTGTTCTTATTGTCTCCTGAAGTCTTTTCCTCCCTGGGAATTCCCTTTCTGACCTTTGTGGTCTATTCTTGTGACAGGACCTGATGCAGAGCAACAGAAACTCCTACTGCTGGGTCACAGCAAAGGCTGCACAGCCACTGGGATTGACAGGATGGACATCCTGTTGCAAAGTGCTCTTCCTGGCAAAGTCCTCTTACGGGCAAAGTCCTCTTATGGGCTCCAGGCTCCTACTTGTTGTTTGTGTGACCCTAAAGATCTTTGTTTCTTCTTGTGTGTTGAATGGAAATGAGGATGTCTCAGCCATTCATGTGTATAGCTATGGGCGTGTACTTCAAAATGCTCAGTAAACCATGTTAGATATACATGTCTGATTACTTTCTAAAGATTTTTTATTTTCAGGTGTGTGTGTGTGTGTGTATATATATGTGTCTGTGTGTGTATCTGTGTGTGTATATGTGTCTGTGTGTGTGTCTGTGTTTGTGTGTCTGTGTGTGTATCTGTGTGTGTATATGTGTCTGTGTGTGTGTGTCTGTGTGTGTGTCTGTGTGTGTGTGGTGTGTCTGTGTGTGGTGTGTCTGTGTCTGTGTGTGGTGTGTCTGTGTATGTGTGGTGTGTCTGTGTCTGTGTCTATGTGTGTGTGTGTCTGTGCATCTGTGTATGTGTCTGGGTGTCTGTGTGTCTCTGTGTGTGTGTCTCTGTGTGTGTCTGTGTGTATATCTGTGTGTCTGTGTGTGTATGTGTGTCTGTGTGTGTCTGTGTGTGTGTCTGTGTGTGTCTGTGTGTGTGTGTGCATGTGAGAACAGTGCTAGAGTTACAGGCTGCTGTGAGCTGTTGGACGGATGCTGAGAACTGAACTCAGGCCTTCCAGAAGAGCTATATGTGCTCTTAACCACTGAGCCATTCCATTCCTCCATCCCCTACATCTCTGACTATTGTCATTATCTTCTCTCCTAAAGAGTCTGAAAATGTCTCCTGGGAACACTTTGTCATGATGCAAGAAGGTCCCTGTCAGATCTAATAATCTATAACTCATTATTTATTCATTCAGTCAGTCAATAAATATCTATTGAGCTCGGTCTTCTGAAGTAAGAAACATGATTCTTGCTCTCACGGAACTTACAGTGGAGGGGAACGATAGAAAGTGATTAACAAATAGGAGAACTAGAAGTATAATAATGCTACCAACACAAGAAGTAGGGGCATGGAATCGGTTTGAGCTACTTTAGACTGAACGTCAATGAAGAAAGCCACTTAGGGGTAGAACCAAAGATTAAAAGCTAACTTCACGGGCTGGAGAGATGGCCTAGTGGTTAAGAGCGCCGACTGCTCTTGCAGAGGACCCGGGTTCGATCCCCAGCACCCACATGGCGGCTAAGAACCGTCTGAAACTCCAATTCCAGGAGAACTCCAGTTCCAGGGGAATCTGAGACCCTCTTCTGACCTCCACGGCATTGCATGACATGGGTGCACAAACCTGCATGCAGACAGTACATTCATACACATACAGAAATAAATAAAATTAATAAAAAAAATTAAAAAAAAAAACTAACTTCACTCAGAACAGCACACAGCCCATCTGATGAGAGGTGAAGCATTAGGCACAAAATAACTTCGATGAAGAAGGAGCAGAAAAGTGGCCACTGAAGCACGACACAAATAATTACTGAAACAAGGTCTGAATGGCCAGAAGGTAGGTTAGGCAGGATCCTGCAAGGCATCCTGCAAGGTAACAAGTGTAAGCTTTATTCCAAGTGCAAATGGACTACTAGACATGCTGTAGGGCAGTGATGTCATCATTGTTAGACTATTACATGGGCTGTATGGAGAACGAACTTTTGTTTTTCATTTGTTAGTTTTGTTTGTTTTCAGACAGGGTAGCCTTAGAGCCCCAGATGGCCTGAAACTCAATATGTAGACCAGGCTGGCCCCAATCTCATAGAGATCCACCTGCCTCTGCCTTCCTTGTGCTGAGATTAAAGACATGCACCACAACACCTGGCAGTGGAGAATGAATTTTTTAAATAGTTTATTTATTACTTTTATTTTACGTGTATGCGCATGTATGTAAGTGCATCATGTCATGCAATGCCTGTGGAGGTCAGAAAAGGGCATCAGATCCCCTGGAACTGAAGTTACAGATGGTTATTAGCTGTCTTATGGGTGGTAGGAATTGAACTCTGCAAGAGCAGTCAGTACTCTTAACTGCTAAGCCCATATCTCCAGCCCCAGAGAATAAATTTTAAGGAGTCAAGATGGAGGTCAGAAGATCAAGGCGAGAGAGAGTCCTGAAGTAACCCACCTGGCCATAAAAGATACCGAATGGAGTGAGAGAACTGAGCTATATAGTTTGCAGGCAGAGCTGAGTGCACTTAGGAAGGACCTAAGTTTACATCAAAAGCATGTTACCAGAACAGAGCAGACTGTGAGTGCAGGTCAACAGGAGAGAAGAGTTCTAAAGGAGACACAACTTGTGCCTGTTTCTCTCCAGGAAGACTGCCTTCGTAGACCTCTTCATTAGCCTTGTTGTTTTTTAATGCAGAGAGAGCAGCAAAGGGTCTAAATAAACCGTGTTCCGGCTCCTTGTGGCTAGGTAAATGAAAATCAATACATTGATTCCCTTGAAAGAGCACAGGAAGCCAAGATGTATTCCAGACACAAGAGCATCTTGTTTGAGGATGACCCGCAGACGCCTCAGTTCAATTAGTGGAGTCTCTACCAAGCTAGAACTTAACTTAGACATCTTAAAACCACTTGGGCTTTACCTAGATGCCCTAAAGCCAAAAATAAGACTAGGAAAAACACGAGAAATAAAGTCTCTCTGTCTCCATCTCTTTCCCTCTCAGTCTTTCTCTCTCCCTTCCTCATTCTCTTTCTTTCCTTCTGCTCCCTCCTTCTGAATTCCTTTTATTTTATTTTGAAATGATTTCAAATTTACATGAAAGTGCAGAGTGTTCTCATATAGCCTTCACTAATTCTCCCAAAGCAGCGTCTTGCATAACTATAGAATAACATTAAACCCAGGAAATTGACTTTGGTGTGATGTACGTGCATAGCTCTATTCATTTTATTACGTGTTCATATTCCTGTAACCACCATCACCATCAAGTAATGGACCACTCCGAGAGCCACTGGGGTCAACATTTTTCACTTGGACTCAAGTGCAGGAACCTTATCTCCCTTTAAATCCCTTTGTTCTCTCCGTCACTCTAACACTATTTGCAATATAACCGTCTCATACACTTCCTCTACTTACACTGGAATCTACTCTAGACACACTATGCCTTTTGCTTTGATTGTCAAACACAATTTAGAATCCCACTGTGGAAGGAAAGTCGACTATGTTTACTTGTTGATTTCTCTCTCCAGTGCTCTGTGCTTCTAGATGTTCTAAGATTCCTTCTTTTATTGTCTTCTTTCTGTTTCAAGGGCTCCCATTAGCCATTCTTTTAAGGGTGTGGGGTTCTGCTAGCCGTAAAGTCTCCTGGTTTGTCTCCACCTAAAAATGTCTGGACTTGCCTTCCCAGATGATAATTTCACAGGATATAGAATTTAGAGCTGACCAACATTTTCTTACAGCGTCTAAAAAATGTAGTAGCATTTCATTCTGACTTTCGTGATCTCTGATGAAGAGCCCGCTGATATTGGAGCACTGTTTTCCACTGTAAGGAGAGTATAATGTTTCTCCCTCTGTTTCCAAGATAGTCTGTCTTTTTTCTTTAGAATTCTGAAGCTCGATGACACTGCGTCTGGGTACAGATAAAATTTTAGGGTTAGCCTCTCAGCTACCTGATACCGTAGGTGCCATAATTTTCACCAAACTAGGAAGCTTTCAGCCTTGAGCTCAGTGGCAGTTGTTCAGCGCCATCATCTTTCGCCGCGCCTCTGATGACATAAAGGTTATTCAGGTCCTCCCATCACTGCCCCACAGCTTCCTGAATGCCTCTGTTCACTTCATTTTTCCTCTAGTGTTACCATTTGGTGATTTCTACTTTTTTGTCCTCAAATTCAGATATTCTTTTCCTTTATCTGCTGTTTGTTGAGCCTCATCTGTTATATTTCTCTATTTCATTATTGTATTTTTCATGCCCTAATTTTTATTTGGCTCTCCTTTACATCTTCAAGTTTCTTTCTAATACTTTTGTTATTGTTTCAAGCATGTTCATAGTTGCCTGTGAAAGAAGTTCTATGGTATCTACTTAAGAATCCTTCTCAGGTAACATTGACTTAAGTGAGATCTTAGGATTCAACCCTGTTGGTTCTTTGTCACTATAGTTGGAAGAAGGGCAAGGTCCCCCAAAACTCACGTGTTTAAAATCTTGTCCCTCTAGGTGGCACCTTTGGCATGAGCTGTGGACTTTTTGGCCATGGGGACTTATGGGAGGTCATTTGGACATAATCCCCAGTAGAGATAGTGGGATGATGCTAGCCTGACTTCTTTCTGTTTTACTTCCTGGCTATCAGGTAAGCAGTTTGTACTTTCATGTAGTTCTGTACCAGTGACATCCAAATACCCACCAGAGGCTCTAAGTGATGTGTCCACCCCATCCTTAACAGGAATCTCCAAAACTGAAACCCAAAGTAAACCATATTGTTCTTTCATGTAGTTCTGTACCAGGGACATCCAAATACCCACCAGAGGCTCAAAGTGATGTATCCTCCCCATCCTTAACAGGAACCTCCAAAACTGAAACCCAAAGTAAACCATATGAGCTTCGTATCTCAAGTATTTCATAATAGTAGCATGAAATTAATGAGTACGCCTCTATTGTCGTCTATAAGACATTTAATACTGTTGTCAAAGATGCTTGATTAGCCCTTCTAAGGACAAGCATGCTTGCCTATTGCCCCTGGGATTCTGGAGATTTGGGACTGTGGTGGTTTTTGTTGCATGACACAGACATTTTACAATGGTTAGGAACACAGGGTTTGGAGCCTGGGAGATGTAGGTTGATACTACTACATTGATACAACTACATGTAGGTTGATACTACTACCCTGATACTACTACATATTAGCTCTGTGGATTTGGGCAAGTTACTTTATTTTAAGCTTTATAGATAACAAGTTATAAGTACATTTCTTAAAGCATTTGGGAGGAGGAGAGGTAAGTACGATGAAGTTTTGCAATAGATTAAAAAAAGTTCCAAAATAATTGAGAAGTGAGAACATTCAAATAAAAATTTATTATGAATAGCATACTCACAAAAGACCATACAAGCACACATGTACATTGTACATTTCACAAATAGAAACAGTGTGAATCCCATAGTCAAGAAATAGCTAAGAAATAGAACATGGTTATTATCTTAAAAGTGGTATTGTCCAACTAGCAGATAAAAATACAAGAACCAAATTTCAAATAAAAATTAATTTTAAGTATGCATCTGTCACATGCAAAAAATTGTTTTACTAAAATATTCTTTGCTGTGCTTCTGAAAGTTGGACTTTGCTGGGCACTCTGCACTCTGTCCTGAGAACCTAGTGTTCAGGCAGCTCTGTTCCACCCAGGACTTCTCTCCTGCTAGCCTTCCTGATCCTTGTTACCTTTCCTTTCTTTACAGCTTTACCTTTGACTCCTAAATGTAGGCCTTATTTATGTCTGATGTGGGACTATCATGGGCATTTAAAAATCCTTTCTCCTGGAGTTCAAGGCCAGTCTAGTCTACATAGTGAGTTCCAGGTTAGCTGGGGCTACAGGGAGACCCTGCCTCAAAATGACTTGGGGGGGGAATGCTGGGCTTGGTGGCTCATGTCTTTAATCCCAGCATTGGGAGGCAGGCAGTTCTCTACAAGTTCAAGGCCAGCCTGGTCCACATAGCTTAATTAATTAATTAGGCTCCTGCTAACATTCTGAATGGTCTTTGGGTCTGTGTTATGATCTCGGAGGTGTTCCTTATTCTAGATGTGGTCACTTTGCCTGGACCATTTATTGAGGCAGAGGCGGGCAGATCTTTCTGAGTTCAAGGCCAGCCTGGTCTACAGAGTGAGTTCCAGGACAGCTGGGACTACAGGAAGACCCTGTCTTGAAAAGACCAAAAAACAAACAAACAAACAAAAAAAACAGAGAGTCTTAACAGGGTTGGAGAGATGGCTCAGTGGTTAAGAGCATGAGCTGTTCTTGCAGAGGACCCAGGTTCAATTCCCAGCACCCACATGGGTGCTAACAACCATCTGTAACTCCCGGTCCAGGGAATTCTGATGCTGTCTTCTGACCTCCATGGGCACTGTGTGACACAGGTGCACTTAAATACATTCAGTTGCTGATGACTCCTACAACCTAGAAGTTGAGGACAGGATAAAAAAGCATGGGCTCTGCAGATTACTGGACCTCGGCACAATTTTTCATTTTGTTTATTGTGACTACAGAACTTGTTTAAGCTTCAATGATTTGTGAAGTATAAAAAATTACTTTTAATGCTTGAGGATTAAAACTTACGATGTGTGTGAATCTTGTAGCACAAAGCCAGACAAATGGTAAATGTTCAACAAAAACTATTGTCTATGGCAATCGACCTTTCTTTTTTTTATTAATTTTATTTATTTCTGTATATGTATGAATGTACTGTCTGCATGCAAGTTTGTGCACCCGCGTCGTGCAATGCCGTGGAGGTCAGAAGAGGGTGTCGGATTCCCCTGGAACTGGAGTTCTCCTGGAATTGGAGTTTCAGACGGTTCTCAGCTGCCATATGGGTGCTGGGGATCGAACCCGGGTCCTCTGTAAGAGTGGTTGGCGCTCTTAACCGCTAGGCCATCTCTCCAGCCCAATCAACCTTTCTTTTAGGAGTAAAAGTATGAAAACATGTTGCTGTCATACTTTGATAACTTCCGTTAAGCAAACAAATGTTGCCCATTTCTTTCAACTAATTATATCTAAATGGAAAAATAAAGTTGTTTTTCCATTTATAGGAAAAAAATCCTTTCTCCCTCAAATCTAGGGCCAGCACTCCATCCACAAAGTCATGAGCAGTTTAGTACCTGTGTGTGTTTGGTGTGTGTTTTAGTCTCTTCCTTTTTCATGCTTCCCTATTCTTTAACCTGACGACCCAAGGCCCTGGTCAAGTGCCATCCTCAGGTTGTCCTACACAGACAGCCTTGTCAGAAGCAGGTGACCCTGCTGGCAGGGACAATCCCTCCATGCCCAGGTGTCTTTGGCAATTCATGCCTCTGGTGTCCAGTGCCCACACGCGACTCTGTGGTCTTTCCCCTGAGATTCAGCCCCTCTAGGTGTGGGGACATGCAGCCCACATGTCACCACTCTTGGAAGGCACCTGTCTTTCCTGGGACCGACTTCTAGGCAATTCTCCTCCTTCCTTAAGCCCTTCTTTCTCAGCTCTTAAAAGAAAAAAGATATATTTCTCAATCTTTCGGTTTCATGAAGGAGGGAGATTGTGGCTTTTGATGAGAAGTGCCAGGTGATTTATGAAGCACTGTGGAGGAGTTGGTTTATTGTTTGAAGAGAAAGAAGAATCATCCCTTAGAAAAGTAGCTCTGGTACCTATCCCCCAGGAACAAAGAACTTGCTGCCTCTAAGCTGCAGAAATAAATAATGCAGTTATATTTGCATATTTTATTATATTAGATTCTCCAAAATTTACATATAAAGTACCTATGCCAGTGTCTACAAAATAATGAGAGTCATTAAAGATATTACTAATACTCTGCTTTGCACATATTTTTCCCTCCCAAGTCAGAACCCTACTTTTTTAAAAATCCAATTCCAAACTGGTGAAAATTGATATCATAGACAATTTGGGAGAGAGATGCAAGCAGTAACCAGGCAGCACTGGGCATGAAGGGCAAGGACCTGGAGAAGGCAGAAAAGGCCGCTCCGCCTGCCTCACCCGGAGTCCATGGCTATTGGTATGCCTGGGGCCTCCTTCCCACCACCTGGCAGGCTCCTCCTCCCCAGCTGCCTGTCTGAGTCACTCCCAGCTGAGGTCCACAAAACAGCGACAGAGACAGAGTGAGGAAAAGCCTGCTTG
This sequence comes from Rhizomys pruinosus, assembly GCA_009823505.1. NCBI lineage: Eukaryota > Metazoa > Chordata > Mammalia > Rodentia > Spalacidae > Rhizomys > Rhizomys pruinosus. The sequence goes on along the minus strand of VZQC01014413.1, from coordinate 7,014,719 downwards.
GCGGACCCCAGGGAGAGCGAGCCCAGCAGATATTTGTTGGCCACCATGTTGACCACCATCTGTCAAAGCCGATGACATAGACAAGATCAAGTAAGTCAACAAATGGCCTAGTTCGTATTTAGCCAGGGTCAAGGCCGTTAAGAAGTAAGTCAGAGAGCTGGGCTTCAGTCTGTCTCAATAAAAAGCCTGCTGTCCCACAAATGCAAAGTAGAAAAATCTTTCAAAAGCTGGCAGAAAGAGCTGAGCTCTGGTTCTTTGGCAAAATGTGAAAGTGGAGCTGCTCCCAGATCTCAGGAGGCTGAGGCAGGAGGAGAATCAGGTGAACCTATGAGCTCAGCCTGGGAGCACAGCAAGACTCTCTCAAAAATAAATAGATTTTTAAAAGGTGTGTGTGTGTGTGTGTGTGCGTGTGTGTATGTGTGTGTGTGTGTGTGTGTGTGCTAGTGCACCTGTATGTGTGTGTATTGCTTGCTATCTTGGCTTCTGAGACAGGCTAGGCTAGACTGCAGGGCCATGGAGCCCCAGGGATCCATCCATCTGTCTTCCTGGAGTTGGGATTACAGATGCATATGATCTCACTCAAAAAAAATTTTGAGACAGGGTTTCCCTGTAGGCCAGCTGACCTGTAACTCCCCACATAGACCAGGCTGGCCTTGATCTCATAGAGATCCGCCTGCCTTTGCCTTTGAAGTGCTGGGATCAAAGAGTACAGTCAGCTTACACTCAACTTTTTTATGTGGTCTCTAGGCTTCAGATTAAAATCTTCATGCTTACAAAACAAACACGTTACCTACTGAGCTATATCTTCAGCCCTTAGACTTAAAATCAGTAGAACTGGAATCAGTAGGAACTTTGCTCTTGAGAAGCTCTTGCATTATCCTCAGATACTATGTTGCCCAGTGAGGGGCTCATCTCTAAGGTTCCATCTCTGCCAGTACCCATCAGGTTCCCAAGCACATCACACTCATATTAAAGAAAAGTACCTTGTCAACCTTGCAACTGCCTTCCCAACTCCCAATCAAAAATGCTTCTGGCCCAGCAACTCTGTAGCATCATTCACAGGACCAAGGTGGTTTTCTCCATCTTTCTACATGAACATCTCAGTGTAATAAAGTTTTCCCACATCTATTGAGTTCATCTTATAGATTTTTCTTTTATTTAGTCATGTCAAATCTTCTTTTAGAAATCTGTTCAGTATTTGAGATATATATCCCTGTTGGTGTTATTGTTATAGTTCCTCGAATACAAAGGCTAAGAAGGGACCTAAAGAATGCCACTGGTACACAAGGCAGTGAGGGCACCATAGAAAAGCATCCTGGCTAAATCCTGAAGGTATTAATAGGAACTACTTCTTCTGCCTGATACCTGAGAGGTGACATTTTGATCAAAAAAGTTTGGGAAATCTTAGTTAAATTGACCAAAAAGAGAGGAACTTTGGGGAAGGAAAAACTCTGGTTTTCTGACATGCTGAAGACTTCTGGCCTAAGCTGGTACTATCTCTTAGGCTCTCTCCCAACCCTGGGTGGGCCTAGGGACTTCTGGGAAGAAACTTTGTAGGACCCAACAAACCAGAATTGTAACTACAGTTTCCCATAGCACTTCCAGCTCACTAAGTCTTCCCTTCCTGCTGTTGTCTCTGCTCCTGGGGGCTGTGACATCATGTTTCCATAAGAGAAAGAGGTTGACCAAGGTTGATAGGCTACATAGCTGTCAGTGCAGGAGTCCATGTGAACATAGGTCACAGCTGTCAGTGCAGGAGTCCACATGAACATGTGAACATGTGAACACAGGTCACAGCTGTCAGTGCAGGAGTCCACGTGAACATGTGAACATGTGAACACAGGTCTTTGGTGCCACACCTCATGCTACTTTTGTTTCTCTTCTAATTACAATGAAGACTGGTTTGTAGAAAACTTCAGAAAGTGTGGAAAAGATATCAGAGAAAGGGAAATACCCAAACTGTCACTGAAAGGCAGTATGCTATGTTTTGTTGTATTTTTACTACTTATGCTTCACAGTGTTCGTTATAGAAAGTTTTCAAGCCGGGCATGGTGGCACACACCTTTAATCCTAGCACTTGGGAGGCAGAGGCCAGCTGGTCTACAGAGTGAGTTCCAGGACAGCTGGGACTACAGGGAGACCCTGTCTCGAAAAGACCAAAAAAAAAAAAAAAAAAAAAAAGAAAGTTTTCAAAGTACAAAATATAAGAGGGTAAAATCTGAATTCATACCTAGATGAAACTGAGATCTATTTCCTTCCAATCTTTCTTCTAAGTATATTTAAAAAATGATATTGACTATGTAGTATCCCATTTTATTTTTAAAAATATTTATTATTTTTGTTTCATGTGTATGAGCATATTGCCTGCATGTAAGTAGGTGCACCTGTGTTGTACAATGCCTGCAGAGGTCAGAAGTGAGTATCGGATCCCCTGGAACTGGAGTTACAGATGTTGTTAGCTGCCATGTGGGTGCTGGGAACTGAACCCAGGTCCTCTGCTGGAGGAGCCAGTACTCTTTACCACTGAGCAACTCTGCAGCCCCCTCATTTTCTTTAAATTTTGCTTATGGTGAAAATCATACCAGCTACACTCAAAACTGAAGACAAAGTCCTTCAAGCCAATGAATAAAGGAATGTCCTGCTGGCAGTGTGAGTCCCCAGGGCTTGTGGAGATCTCAGATTCTCCATCTTTCTCCAAAACTTACTGTTGTTTTTGAGACCTCACAGTGCCTCTCATGTTTGTCCTTGATCCCCACCCACTTTTCCTCTCAGCCTCTATACTGTTTTCTTCCACTTAAAAATCACTCGAGGGGTTGGCTACCCTACCACTCTCCTTTCCCAAGCACTCAAGGCCTGAGGTGCTCCCTTGCCATACTGTCTCCCGACCTGGGGTGGGGGTACATTCCAGGAAGACATGGGTCAAGCTGCTCTGCTCACTCTCTGAAATGTATTTGGCCGTAGTCATCTCCAAGGGCAACACTTGCCAAATAGCCGGGTGTATATAAGTCACCTGGGACCATGGTAAAATGCAGATCTAGTCTTTCCAAAGACTTGGGTGTGTCTGCACATCCCCAAGTCAAGCCTCCGCTAGTCCCAGGACTCTACCTCGAGTGGCAAGACTTCTGTGGAAATAAGCCCTGCTGAGGCTTTTGAGCTCTGCCAGGGGCCAGGTGAGTACTATTTTGTCTTCCCTATCCTCTCTCCTTTGTCTTTTCTCTTTTCCTCATTCAAGAAAGATGATGAGGGTCGCCCATCCTTTCAGCTCTTCGATCAGGCCCACACTTCCTTCCACTCCTCCAGATACTCTTGTTCCTGTTGTGCCTCTTCCTCTGACTGTACAGTTATCAGCTCTTCCTATCCTGGGCAGGGCAGACTAAACATCTCCCCGTCCAACTCCTGTTCATCTCTACAGAGCCTCATCTTCACATGTGACACCAGACTAGAAGTTGACACTTTAACACAGGGTAGTTGTCCCTCTTGAAGGGATTATGTGCCCCGTTCTTAGGATAACTATTTTTCCAGCTAAAAAAACATCCTTGCAAGAAACATCACACACATAAATCTTGACTGTGTCTCTGATTCTCTCTTCTGTAGGACAAATTCCTAGCATTCCAACCACTAGCTAAAAAGCTCTGAAAACTTTGGACTTAAAAATCTCTCTCTCCATTCTTTTCATAGAGCCACACTACCTGGGCCCTTGTGGCTTATTTCAGGAAAATGGGAAGATGCTCCTGGTTCTGCACAGTTCTCAGCAAGCTCTTTCATGATTGTTGAAATCCACTTCTCTCTGCTTTGCTTATAATGCACAGAGGAGAAAATATGAAAGTTACCATCACCTAGGTGAGGAAACAGATCACACTATTAGAAGGCATCAAGCCTTTAATTCAGAGCTTTCTCTCAACTTACAAACTCTTCACTGAACTGTCCCCAAGTGTCAGAAGATTTGAGTTTTATTGCTCTTACGGTACAGATAAGTGAGAAACACTCAGCACTCAGAACTCTCTAGTACTATGTTTGCAGGCAGGTGCCAAAGGTGTCATCCTGTGATGGAGAGAAGACATGAGTGACAGTGACAGGCACACAGAGTGACCCACAGTCCACTTAACCTGCCATGTAATTCTCCCTTTTAAAGGCAGATGATGGTTGAATAATCTATTGACGTCTTCCCTTGTAAAGTCTAAAACAACTTTCCTTCCACAGTCCACTGGGGCTACTGTGCTAAGTGGTCAGTTTTGGAATGTTCCAGACTCTTGGAGAATTCTCCCACATAGAACCTCTTCCTACCATGTTGCTTTCAGCAAAGCCCGGGTTGTGGGCGAGACAGTCCCGTTTCACCATGATGAACACTTGTGGTTCATCAAAAGCAAATTGTGCAATGGTGAGAGCACAAAAGAACCATTAATGAAATGTAAGGAATCAAAGTGGCATTGGGAGACCCACATTTTATAGAGTCTGTTCATTAGGAAGAAAAACAATGAGCCCTGTGAAGGAGCCACACCCTCGGGCCGGCCTGTGGGTCCCTCGGTCCATTATATCAGGACCTCATTTCCAATTCCAATGGATGCCACCTGTCTTGTTGTGGCCTGCAACGGATGATGTTTTCTGGTTTAAAAAGCAGGAAGAAAAAGACTTGTGTTGCATTTTCTCCTTAGCCATGCTAGTATCTGTTCCAGTCTACAACAGGACTGTTAGCTCAAGGACATATGCTAGGAATTGTTTTTTCAGTAATGATTTTTGAAATTCTTTAAAAAAAATCCCATCACAGTTCTTAATAGGTATTTTTGCCAAATCTCCTCGGTCCCTGGCCTGGAAGAATTGGCCTTTGTAAGCCTGGTACTGACCTGGCTGCAGTTGTGAGCTGGTGTCTTATCCTCCCAATGATCAAGTAAGCACATGAAACCTGGGGACCTAGAAGTTTTCAAAAGGGACTTCTTTTCCCACATACGAAAAGGTGTCTGACAAAAATTCTGTTTGAAAGGCTAATTATTATAATTAAATATGTTGCCTAGGTTTATAAACAAACCCCACTTACACATTCACACACACATACACACACATAAGCCTACACCAGCCATCAATTGCTTAGCTGATATTAAAAAATACCATTGGTTTAAAAAAATAGCCCTAAATGTATTTATTTTAATTCATTAAAAATGAATTGGAGAAGGACTAAATGCAAAAATACATCTTAAAGACAAAAGAAAAACGAAAAAATAAAAGAAAGGAAAAGCCAGACATGATGGCGCACACCTTTAATCCTAGCACTCGGGCACTCGGGAGGCAGAGGCAGGCAGATCTTTGTGAGTTCAAGGCCAGCCTGATCTACAGAGTGAGTTCCAGGACAGCTGGGGCTACAGAGAGACCCTGTCTCAAAAAGACAAAAAACAAACAAACAAAAAAATCTTCTCCCATGAAGTAGGTGAGCTGGAATAATATATAAAAGACATAGAAGTCTCTGGAAACAGATGACCTCAAAAGATTTTGGGGAAGGAAAGTCTTTGCGCACTCTCAGCTCTTCTGACTTTACATCTTAGGAAGACCCCATTCCCATGTGAGTAGAATGAGAGGGGCCAATTTCAGTGCTCAAGTTCCTCCGTCCTATCACCTTGACATGAGAATGAGCAAGGACTGTAGTCTCCCTTCCTAAAGCCTGCCAGTGGGGCAGATGTAGAAATACCTGTTGGTGTACTTGGTGAGAGGAGTCTTCTTCAGATAATATTGAAGAAGAGGCAATAGTTTGGTGCCTAATGATTAGCTCATTTGGTGCCTAAGGATTACATCTATTGCCACTATAGAGAAGATCCTTAATAAGCTCAGAGAAGTTAAATAATCTACTTGAGATCACAAAGTCATTTGACACAATGGCTCAGAATATGGCTTTGGGCCAAAGACATACTTTGGTTGAAAACTCAGCTCCATCACTTAGGAGTTGTGTAAGGGCCACAGCACTGAGTCTCTGCTGATGAGCTGAGTGAGGGGTACAGCACTGCATCTCTGCTGAAGAAGCTCCACTTGCCACCTTGCACCAGAAGGCATATTTAATGTCTTGAGTCTGACAGCTTTTAGAACTCATCCTCTGTTCCACATCTTGGCAAGCTGATTAGAAAGCTGGGCCCTTCCTCCTATGGGTCTGGCTAGAATTTTAAACCAGGAATAGAAGTCTAGCCCAACCTCAACCTCCCCCCAGTACCCTTGCCCTCTCCAGCCACTTCCCAGCCTGCTTCAGTCCAACTTGCTCTCTCCAGAAAGCCACACCATGTGAGCTAAATCTTTCCATGCCTGTTGTCTACACATGGCACCATCAATCACAGCAACCACACACACTGGATTGTAGGCGTCCTGTTGTGTCGGAACGAAGAAACGCCAAGTGGACTCGAATCCTCTAAACTGCCTGTGCCCTGGAAGGCTGACCTGAAGGCAGAAGCCATTTCCCCAGCCCTTGGCTTCCAGTTGGGTTTTAGTCAACAGGGGACACAAGCAAGAGGTTCGAGGGCAGAGGAAAGAGATGCTGGTTTTCTTCCCTCCTCCCACCAACCAGCTCTCATCTCTAGCTGTTGCAGCAAGCCCACGCAATACCGGGTCTCTCCAAGGCAGGCTGCCTCTACACTCAAGCACTGGCCACATCTCCCCTTGTCCCCTTAGCCCTGTGTTGTAACAGTTTGCCAAGGCCGCTGTCGCTGGGTACCAACATGCTTTGCTGGCTTCTTTACTGCCACCCCACCTCTATAAAATATCCTTTCATTAAAGTCTCCAGATTAGACCCATCTGAAATCAATTCGTTTCCTGTGAGGCCCCCAACTGATACACTCTCTAAACCTTAGTCTCCTCACTTTAAAAAAAAATTTATTTATTATTTTTTATGTGTATGAATGTAATATCTGCATGTAGGTTGGTGCACCCTTGTCATGCAGTGCCGTGGAGGTCAGAAGAGGGTGTCAGATTCCCCTGGAACTGGAGTTAAAGAGGGTTCTTAGCCTCCATGTGGGTGCTGGGAATCAAACCCAGGTCCTCTGCAAGAGCAGTCAGTGCTTTTAACTGCTGAGCCATCTCTCCAGCCCCAATCTCCTCACTTTTAAGCAGAGATGAGTAATAAAACTTCATAGTATTACATGGTAGGATATTTGTGATGATTAAGGTAATTCAGATAAACAGTTAACATACTGCCTATATGCATGCGCAAAGTAAACTGTATTATTGTTGCTGGTGTTACTTAGCATAACAGTAATAATAATGAACAGTAACAGTGGAGTTAAAAAATCCAGGTCTATCTGTTTATAAAAATTCATGTTTTTCCCACCAGCCTGCATTTTATTCTTTGGTGGGGGGCAAAGAAAAGATCAGACATCTCCCAGCCCGTCTTGAAAATATCATATTTAGACTGTCACATGAATTAAATCATTCCTTACTCCTTCCTTAAACAAAGCTTCTCCAGCTCAACAGATCTGTCAGTGAAGTGGGAGCTCGCCAGGAGAACAAAGTGTTCTGTTTGCCTTTCAACATCGCCGCCATGCTAGACATGATTCTGTGTCTGTCACCCGCCAGGGACTTTCTGGTCAAACAGCCAATGAAAATTAACTACAAACCATTGTAATTAGTGTTCGAATGATAGCTGTCTCTCATAAGTCCATTATCAGAAACAAAATATTCATTAGGCAGCCAATGTGACCTTTCCAGCCTCTACAGACTTGTGACCCCTGCTTGCTGGGCTAGGCATCAGCACCAGCTCACAGAGGCAGCTCCCATGAACTAGGAGAACCAGAGTCCTTCAAACAGCCAGGAAATGTGTTTCCCAGACTGAAAGACTCCTCAGTCATGGGGCACAAATAATGCCTTGTGGGTGTATCAGAGTTTGAACTAAGGAGGGAGGTGGGGAAGCTGTGGGAAATGCTGATTTAGGTGACTACAAAAAATGCTGTAGTTTAGGAGAATATTTGGCCCTGAAATCCTCTCCACCCACCTTCCTAGACATAATTATCTCTTCCCTCTCTGTGGTTCAGAGGGCAATGGATTAAAAAAGCAGTAGATTCTTTAGTGGTTTAGTTTTTAAATTTTTGTTTTATGTGTATAAGTGTTTTGTCTGGATGTGTTGTACAATGCGCTCAGAGGCCAGAAGAGGGTGACAGAACTTGTGGAAGTAGAATTACAGACAAGTTGTTAGCTGCCATGTGGGCCTGGGAACTCAACCCTGCCAGTGCATTTAACTGCTGAGCTGAGCCATCTCTCCAGTCCCAAGAAGCAGCAGATTGTTACATATCACCTTGGGAGGCAGGGTCCCACCACTGAAATGATTCAAGAAGATTCAGGGAATGGTATCATTCAGGAAGTGGTCAATCAAACACAAGAACCTGGCATTAGGTGTGGGGGCAGCAAGGTCTAATGGGGAACAGAATGAGCTTTGACATAGAAAAACCTAGGTTCAAATCCTGATTCTGCCTCTTTTTAACTGTGAGCCCTCTCTGTGCCTCTTCTTCAGTGAAATGAGGCTAAATATTTGCCTTATAAAGATTACCTTGCAAATCAACATAATTAGGAAAATCACCTAGCACAGACATAATCTACTTTTCATAAACAATAGTTATTGTTATTTACCTTGGCCTCTAAGTATAGAATCAATCAGAGCTTGCAAATGAGTACTCCCTGGAGAAACTGATCCCATCCATAGCACCAATATGGAATTACAAGACCAGGCTTCTGGTCTAATATTGCTATGTGATCGTGGGCATGTCCCAGCATTTTCAATGCTAATGGGGGCCCTTGAGCTATTTTTGAAATCTTGGAAGTCCAGCAGGGAGAATCTAATTATTGAAGCTGAAGCTACACAGGCCTTGCCTTTGTTGGAAGGAATTAGCTCATCGTCTCATGATGCCCTGAGCATTTTATTTTTGATCCAGTGTTCTAATTGGCAGCTATATATGACTTTAATGAACAAAACAGTAAAATCCATGAAATATATTTTAAAGATAGGGTTTCACTAGGTAGCCCTGTCTGACCTGGAACTTGCTATGTGAGTTAGGCTGGCCTCAAACTCACAAACATACATATATATGCCTCTGCTTCCTGAGTGCTGAGATTAAAGGTGCACACCAATGCATAAATTTTTGACAGGAAGATTGACAAAATATGTGATAAAAGTTAAAAATAGATTCTTGGTTATATAAAGTCTAGAAATCATTTCCCAAAGCTCTTATGGTTCTACTGTATTATATTTATAACATTTTGCATAAAGGTTCTGATCATCCAGAACATTCTTCCATGGGAGGAGATTGAAAAGTATTTAAATGTATTTTACTTTGCATCTACTCACTATACACGTGTTGTTTTGGCCAGATGACACCAGCTATGAAGCACCTGTGTTTATACAGTGGGCTCCTTCTGTGCATTGCTCTTCTGTACATGAGCAGCATATTAACTATTAACCCATTCCTCCCAACCCCTCATCCCCGCCCCGCCCCCCAAAGAAAAGACCAAGCACATACTCTGAGCCAGGTTCTGTTTTAAATCATGGAAACACAGGAGTGTGTAAAAAAGAATTCCTCCCCTCGTGGAAAGACAGCAAATTCAACCATCAAAGATCAAATAGATATGTGACATAATGTTAGTTATATAAGTATTTTCAAGGCAAAGAAGCCTTGGCTAGGTGGTAGGTCTAACATACAAGGAAGTCTTCAATGAAGAGGCTAAAATTGTAAACATTTGAGAGCCAGAGACTGGGATGGTTGACATCTGGGGTAGAGGGATAAAAGCTAAGCCAGAGATAGACGTGAATTTGACAGTCTGCAGAATCATTAGCTACTCACCTAGAGAGGAACAAATTGGACTGCTATATAGCTATTTCCTCTTTAATTGAAACATTCCCTCTTGGAAGGAAAAAGGAGCCTTGTAAGCCTAAAGAAGTAAAGGAAACTTTGAAGACTCAGGAAACTCCTGAAACCTAAGAGATTCATAAGGACCCTCCCCCAAGGTTAGACAAGAAGCAAAGATTTCTGAAGAGAAAAACTCCAACCTGAGCAGCCAAGCTCCCCAGCGAGCTTTAGGAATGAAGCCTCACTGAGTCCTCACCCATGCTGAGTTGGGCTTTTGGGCAATGCAGCTGTCTTTGAGTCATCCGTGCTCTTATAAGTAATCCCTCGCCTGCTGTATAAGTAACCCCAGTAAGCTTACTGGTTCACCAAGCTAGACTTGTCTATCATCTGTGGCCTCCCCGAAGTGAACAGACCCTCATTCATGTCTTCCCAGAAAAAGCCACACAACACCATGAATGGCTGGGAAAGAGCACAAATGCTGTAGGTATCACTGTAGTGTGCTATAGTCAAGACTGTGGAAACCACTGGAAATAAAAAAGGAAGAAAAATTTTATCAAGATTTCACTACCAGCAAGCCTGGGGCAGAGAGACGCAGGTAGCGTTCGCAACTTAAATCATTTTGAAAACATGAGACTGTGAGAGTCATAAGAAATAACAAGGTCTACTGCTTTAGTGTCCCTGGATTTAAATGAAATTGATTCTCTAAACATCAGGAGTCTTTGCTGTTGAAACGCAAGTGCTGTTTTCTAATGCTGGTAATAACACGAAGTAATTAAGGTGGAGATTTAAATGATAGCAATGAGTCTTACAAGCCAATGTAAAACCCTTAGCTGAATTACATAGATTTTTGAAACTGAAGTTGCATCTGTAACTCACAGTTTACCTATTTCTCAATCTGGGTGTATCTCTGTAGACAAGCATTTGTGTTTGCTGAAACAATGTGTTTGCTGGAATAATGTGTTTTCTTTTCTCCTTAGAAGTAATGAAGGCTATTCATTCATTTAAGAGCAAAACCTCATTTTCGCCTACTTACTGGTTAGAACAAAGTATGTACAGAGTTCTTTTAATCTACAATGACTGCTACCCTTTAAGTCCTTAAAAGGGACTCCAATTTTGAATTGTCAGTTATCTAACTCTTGATGAAAGGAGGTTAAAAAAAACCAGATAAAACAAAATATTAAAGAAGTTTTAAAAGAGATTTGTCAAATCATCTCCAAGAGTCAGCAAGGAAAAATTATATTTATAATCAAGTATAGGGTTATATAAACTATATTTATAATCAAGTATATTTATAATCAAGTAGAGGGTTATAGCCAGAAGCAGCCTGCTGAGAGGAGGAATTTCAGATTCCATCCTAAAAAATATTCTTCTGCTTTTTGGTTACATACAATGCGTCTTGATACATCCAGGTTTGATTTAATGTATAGTATTTTCTGTACCCGCTAAGCTATTCAAATTTGTTTCCTTCTACTCTTACATTCAAATAAAATGAGCATCTTTCTTTTTTTGGTCTTTTCGAGACAGGGTCTCCCTGTAACCCCAGCTAGCCTGGAACTCTCTCTGTGAACCAGGCTGGTCTTGAACTCACAAAGATCCACCTGCCTCTGCCTCCCAAGTGCTAGGATTAAAGGCGTGCGCCACCACGCCCGGCACAAATGAGCATCTTTCAATGTGCTGTTTGTCATTTGACTTTGGGTCCTGGCTATCATCTCACACTGTGGACTTGGAACAATCAATGACAACCAATCAGTCTGTCAAATTAAACTACAAAGACTTTTACAGCCTTACTATGCTAAGTTCTCATTAGAAATCTTTTTTTTAATTTTTTTAATTTATTTATGTGTAGGAATGTACTATCTGCATATAGGTTTGTGCACCTGTGTTGTGCAATGCTGCAGAGGTCAGAAGAGGGTGTCGGATTCCCTGGAACTGGAGTTCTCCTGGAATTGGAGTTTCAGATGATTCTCAGCTGCCATGTGGGTGCTGGGGATTGAACCCAGGTCCTCTGTAAGAGCAGTTGGCGTTCTTAACCACTAGGCCATCTCTCCAGCCCAGAACTCTTTTATATCAATGTGACTGCAGATGGTAGTCAGTGTTTTAAGAGTCAATATAAGAGCACTTGGGAGGCAGAGGCAGGTGGATCTTTGTGAGTTCAAGGTCAGCCTGGTCTACAGAGTGAGTTCCAGGACAGCTGGGGCTACAGGGAGACCCTGTCTCAAAAAGACAAAAAAATAATAATAATAATAAGTCAATATAAGAAACAGCAGTAATTATAACTGGCTGTTACTATACCCATTTTTATGATTTGAATCTGAATAGTCTTCAGCAGACTTATGGTTCTGAATGCTTGTTCCCCACTGAGTGCTACTATTTGGGGGAAGCTGTGGAGCCTTAGGAGGGGGACTACTTGGAAGAATTGGTGACTGGGGGCTAGTCCTTGAGGGTATGCTATCTTGGCTTCTTCCGGATTTCCTCTGACTCTTGGTTGACCATGTGAGTAGTCTCTGCAACACGCTCCCCACCATGAGCTGAATGGCTCCACCAGGCTTTCCTGTCATGAAGGAGAGAAGACGTGCGCCAAAATAAATCTCTCTTCTCTTAAGTTGTTTCTATCGTGCATTGTGGCCATAGCAATACAAAGGTAACTATTCCTTTTGGCATTCAATATTTCCCTTCTTCCGGAAGTAAAATAGCATGCTTTTTAAAACCAATAGTCATGAATTCAGCATTTCTTCTTTTTGGCTTTGACAGGAAGGTCAGAGTATTTGTGCATTCAATGTTAGTAGTATCCTTTAGTCTAATAAAACTAGAAACTAGAAACTAGTATCCTTTAGTTCCTGGTATAGTTATCCCTCTGATGTACCACTAGACTGTACTCTATGTTAATCTTCTCTGAGGTATCTAAGGTGCATTTAAATGTCTATCAGAGATATTGAGTCTCTATTTCAAAAAGGTTCACTAAGTAGTAAATGTAAATAACTTTTTGAGCTCTTGTGCCAAAGGGAGGCTGGAGAGAGATTTATTCATTCCTTTAGCAACCCCTGTTAGAGCTCCTCTCTGGCTAGGCCCTGAGCTAGTCTGGAATCAGGGACAATTGTATTGTGTTATAAGTTCCTTCTTTCCTTTCACTATAGACAGACTAAATGGCCTCTAAATAGCTCCTTCATTCCTGTTGCCTTTCATTTGAAGGCAATGGAGCTTTACTTTTAAACCATGCATTCTGCATTAGTTAACAGCCTTACAGTCTATTTTAGAATGTATGCTCTAGGCACTTGCCTTCTCTACTCTGCCTCAGAGAGACCATGGTGAATTTTTATTAGCTGCATAATTTATTTTTGTTGAAAGTGATGGTATATCATCTATCATCTTAAAGTCAGATGCCAGAAATTTATTGTGTCTGAAGATGCTGGAAACAAGTTTGGCTATGGTCTCTGTATGCTAAGGCATTGCCTGAAAAGACTCTCCTGGATAATCCATAGTCCCGGATACAGTAGTAATCCAAGGAAATCTTTTAACAGATTCCCCAGTACTTATCAGTTTTCAATACTTGAGAGGCCACCTCACGTATACCTTAAAGGAGGAAGATAGCAGCGAGCTGCTGCCAGGCCCCAGGGAAGGTCGTGGCTTCCTGACCCTCGTTCCCTTTGGGCTTTCTTGTGATGCACACAGATTTGCAGCATTTATACAAAGCCCTTTTCTGTTTTCTACCACTTCCTACTAAATCCAAACTCTGAAGCCAAGCTCTCCTCATACTGAATTGGACTCCCTTGGAAGAAACCTGCCCCGGTATCCAAACACAATCTTACTCAGTCACCAGGGAGTGCTCTGAGGAGCAGGGGTGAGTTCAGAGAACAGTTGGGCATCTGTGCTGCACTCCCACGCTGTGCAGTACACTCATACTTGGGCTTTCCCTATACCATGACTATGACTTTCAAAAGCCCAGAATCCTCAGTTATATCATGTGAATGGTTTAAAGGTGATGTTATTAAATTATCTTCTAATTAATTGGCTCTGGGTGTTACCAAGCCAAACTGCTTGAGGCTGAATCCCTTGACTGTATGATTTGCTTATTACCCAGTCTAACTTAAACACATTACAATTATCTTCAGAGTCAATGTGAAGAAGGCCAATGTGAAGGGACTAACACTCAGCCATTTCTAAGGCCAGTTCTGTGTGTGTTCCTGCTTATGCCACAGGTTAAAGATGAGATTAAATGTATACATAAAAACAATTGAAAAATCTTTATTACGTCCATCTCCTAAGAACCGATAGTGCTCTGCACACAGACATCATTCCATCAATACTGTCTGACTGGGATTGGCTTTTAATGTGTACATTCAGATAAAGAGAGAGGTCCCAGAAGCCCAATCCCCCAACTCTAAATCTACTGGGCTCCATTTTCAGACCTGGGTTTGCCCTAGGTCTTATGACTAGCCCAAGCCTTAGACTAAGTTTCTTGGGTTTAAGCGGCTTGTGCATGGAATACTCATTCTCACTGAAGGCATCTAACTTTTATCAGAAACTCCTATTTACTATAAAGTAACTATGTTTCAAGTCACCTCACCTCCTGGCTCATCCCTCATTGCCTTTCTTAATAATCCCCTCTCATCTCAGAGGAAGGAGTCCTTTCAAAAGCCATTTTCAACTTGAGCCCCCCCCACACCCGTTTGCCAAGGCCTTACTCATTCTATTACGTCCTGTCTCCTATCTGAAGAACGTGTGTTCCCTCTTCTCTACCAAGCACTGTTGTTAAATCCTTCTGTCCCGAAAATAAATTTCTCTTGGTTCAGTTTCCCCAGCACAGCTTGTTCTGTCCTTCTGATGAAGAAGCTCGCCACCTCCTCTTGTCACTTCCCTTTCTCTCCTCCACACATTGCCATCTGTCATCTGCTCCCAGTTCTCCAGAAAACCGGCTCTCATAAAGGTTACCAGCAGCCTTCCCGCCACCCAGCCCACAAGCATATTTTTGCTTCTCGGCCTTCACAGCCTTGCTTCCACGCCAGCCCGCTGTTACGTCCTGACACCTTTCTCTGCCTCTCATCCCTGCTCTGACTACTTCTCAAATGTGGATCCTGCCCCCGATTTCTGTGCTTTTTCTTCCCCTTGCCTTCCTTTGAGTTAGTGTAGCTCAGGGCTTAGGCACAGTCCCGGATGTCTAATATACATTCTGGTTCTTCTACTTCATGAACTATTAAACCTTAAAAAGTTGCCTTACCTCCTCAAACTTCTATTTTCCCTTGAGGAAACCACGGTAAGTGATAATAAAAGCATCAATAAAAAATCACTCTTTCGTAGTTGTTCCAAGCCTGCACAGGGCTCAGTCCAGTGCTGGTGGATAGATAGCTCAACAACATGTATCAACTATTGCTGATTTATTTTCTTTCACCATGACCCTGGACTCTTCTCCTCTCTCTTTACTTGAGCTCATGGGCTTGCTCCATGATGCTCAGCTTCATACTCTCAGTCCCAACCTCTCTTCTGAGTTCCATCCCATGCTTCAAGACACCTACAAGACACCTCTGATGTGTCCACAGGACCTTGAACTCCACATGCCTAAATTGTATTATCTCTGCTCAATCCATACATCAAAGCCTCACTTCAGAATCTAACTGTTCTTGAGGATGGAGCCTTTAAAGAGATAACTAAGTTAAATAAGGCCATTAAGGTAGACCCTAGTTTAATCTGACTGATATCCTAATGAGAAGAGGAAATGGAGACAGAGAAGGGGACATTCGGGATATATGCCCACAGAAGAAAGACCGTGTGAGATGAAAGCAAATAGGCTGTCATTACAAGCCAAGAGGCGAGGCCTCGGCAAAAACTAGTATTCTTCAGCACTTGGATCTTCAACTTTGAAGCCTCCAGAACTGTGAGGAAGTAAACTTCATTTTCTAAAGCCACACAGACAATAATACTTTGTTTTGAAAGTCCTAGCAAACTATTATGTGTCCCAAGCTGCTATCACTGTGTCTTTTCTTTCTTTATTATTTTTATTTTTATGTGTATGAGTGTATTGCTTGCATGTAAGCACATCTGTGTCATGCAATGCCCACAGACGTCAGCAGAGGGCATCAGATCCCTGGAAACTGAAGCTATGGGCAGTTGTTAGCTGCCATGAGGGTGCTGGGAATGGAACCCAAATAGTCTGCAAGAGCACCCAGTGCTCTTACCTGCTGGGCCATCTCTCCAGTCACTGTCTTCTCTTAAACATGTACCTCTTCTCTTGGTAGATCAGTGCCTCCTTTTTCTCACCCAAGATACATAGCTCATCCATCTTCAGGACCTGATACTTTAATTTCAGAATAGCTTGCAGTCTGTGTGTCATCCTTGTTAGCTCACTACTAAGTGATCCTTCACCTGGTCTATTACAATGCCTCCCACTTTATATGTGTCTCTTTCCACAGTATTCCTGCACTTGAGACCACGTAGAATAGCAGCTGGATTAATCACTCTAAAGCACAGGTGTCTTCACATGTGCCTTCAGCAAGAAGCCCTTCATCAGCTCCCCAGTGCCAGTCAAGTCCTTCAGCCTCAGACTGAAGCCATCCACGATCTGGCTCCAGCTTACTCATCTGTCTTGGATCTGCGATAACCATCTTTAAACATTTATTTATCCAAACAGGAAGGTTTACTGCTCCTGGAAAATGTTCCCCATTTATGATCACTGCCCCAGTTAAAATGTCTCCCCTTTCTTTGTTGCCGTTTTATACCACTAAGCCTTCTTTCCTTTAATCCCCATAGGAGAAGGTCATTGCTTGGGTTGAGACCTTCAGACGGCTTCAAGACACACTGATGTGCTGGTGTGTCCTCCCATCTCTCCTTGACTGTAAACCCATAGAGGGCTCAAAGGCTGACTGAAATTCACCTGTAACTCACCTAGTGCCCAGCACAGCCCAGCACATCGTTCTTCCCTGGGATTCACAGGATGGGTAGCAAAGTCATGAAGACAGTGGCCTCAACATTCTTAAGCCTTTCTCACAGAAGTGAAACAATGTAAATCCATATTCTCTATTGTATTCTGAAATTACAGTAAATGACAATGAAGAGGCAGAGCCCCTGTTGTTGTCAACAATACTCAGCAACCATTGACCTTCATTCTCTAGTAACAGTTTTCAACTTTATTGATCACTCCTAAAAAGTGATCTTCATGCCCACCCCAAACTGTTCAGCTTAAAGGAAGTATGTGTGCTGGCTCAGCTGGCCTCTTCATCCTCCTAAGTGATCGCTCCCTCCTTCGAGCTTTTCTTTTCCCTTCCTTGTGACCATCCATGACTAACAAATGATACAAATCTGGTTCATGGATGCGCTCTGTGAGGTCTGTTCTGATTGCTAACTCTAGCAGTCTCTCCTTCAACTCATAACATCATAGCAGGCTACATTTTCTAAAAGGCACGGACTAATAAGGCTGATGTCTGGGTTCTCTTTCTGCTTCTCAGTAGGACACGCATTTGTAAGGAATAAAATGGACACTATTCTTTGGGATACTTTGTATGTTTTAGAGTTCACAAAGATGGCATCGTCTGTGCTGCACTGAGGACTGCACCCACGGGCTCAGCAGGCTGATCCGTTAGTGTCATGCCTTAACTACTTTGCCATGGCCCTCAAATACTGCATGTTATAACTTGCTATATCCGTTCTAGGAAAGGGATGTAACTAGTTATTAATTTACTTGTCTATTTTGGCAGAAACATAGTTCCACCTCTATTAAAACAAGAAAATGAGCTCCTCCAAATAAAGCCTTAAAATAAATACCAGAAACACCCAAGAATCAAAAAAGGTAAAATCACACACTTACTGCTTGGACATAGTCATTTGCCCTGTGGGAATCAGTTTCCTTGGATGCAAAGCGATATAACAGCTGTTCATCTTGTCTGCTATATTTTCTTAACCTAATCAGTGAGTGGGTGTCCTGAAAATTAGAAAGTACTAAATATTATTTCACAAGTGTTTTTGTATATAATATCTCTAAGCTTTCTTACTTACATATAAAAGTTCCTTGCTAGTGTTTATGCCAGTTACTTAGTTCCCACTACCACCACCAAATTTCTACAAAGAATGAATGTGAATGTGATACATTTTACTATATGCCTGGTTCATGGCACTATACAATACATACTCAGTGAATTGGTTAAGTGGGTACTCTCATAAACTTTAACTGATGTGACTATCATTTATACAGTGACCAGATTCACAGTCCTTATTTCTATACTCTTTCTATATATTTTGCAAAATATAATGAACCAACCAGCAGAAAGTCTAATCCAATAGAGGAAATAAAAGTGATATTCATGTTCTGTGTGGATCACATACACTTTCTTGCCTGCTTTCTGACAGCTTCCTTGGTTATTTTTTTTATGAATACTCTAAAATAGGAGATCGGGACCCCTGGGACTGAGCCTTGAACACAAGCCTTCATCAGAAAACCTGGGAAGAGATGCAGGCTTCAGTTTCTTCAGGTTGAAAAGAAAAGAAATAATAAAAGTCATGTTGTATAGTAAATAAGGTATTTCTATGGGTTTTAATTATTTTCCCATCATAAAAGATATCAGGGCCCTTGAAGCTAAAGCATGGCTGACTTTGGTCACCGAAAAAGGAACAGGATCCTGGTTGTCTTGCTGTTGTTCTTATTGTTCTTTTTATGTTCTTGCCCTTTTAAGTAATATTTTTTCTTTTATTTAATTTATTTTTTTATTTTATTTATTTCCCTATGTGTATGAATGTACTGCCTGTATGCAAGTCTGTGCACCCATGATGTGCAACGCCTAGGAGGTCAGAAGAGGGTGTCGGACTCCCCTGGAACTGGAGTTCTCCTGGAATTGGAGTCTCAGACGGCTCTCGGCCGCCATGTGGGTGCTGGGGATCGAACCCGGGTCCTCTGCAAGAGCGGTCGGCGCTCTTAACCGCTAGGCCATCTCTCCAGCCCCTAATTTGTTATTTTTTATGTGTATGAGTGTACTGTCTGCATGTAGGTTGATGCACCTGTGTCATGCAGTGCCTCGGAGGTCAGAAGAGGGTGTCATATTCCCCTGGAACTGGAGTTAAAGACAGTTCTTAGCTGCCATGTGGGTGCTGGGAATCAATCCCGGGTCCTCTGCAAGAGCAATCGGCACTCTGAACCGCTGAGCCATCTCTCCAGCCCCATAATGTTTTTTCTAAGTGTGCAGTGACTCTGGTTCTGAAATAATCAGCCCCATTCTATTCTGCTTCATTCTTGGGGTGCACTGTCACTGTGGGGCCTTCCAACTCATCTCACCCCTGGCTTTAATATTTAATGCCTTAATATTTTTGTTTTTACTTTCCATGTGCTTTGAGTTCTTAGAACTTCTTTAAAGCTATGTCAGTGCCTGGGAGCCACCCTCTGAAAAGCTGAGTGACTGGACATGTAAAGACAGAACCTGTTCCTGGGAAATGAAACTCTAGATTAGTGTCTCATCACGCCATATGGCTGAACGAGTGATCGAATGCACTTAGCTACTGATAGAAAAATAGAGCTTTTCACATATACTTATCATTATGAGGAATGACATCACTAAAGAATTAAAAAATAGAAATTATCTCTTATTTGTGTTGGAAAGAGGATGGGAGAAGTTAGACACGTCACCATATGGATAACCTTAATTCTAATTTGCATCTTAATGGAAATGAAGCTTCAAATGTCTGTTCCCTTCAATCCTGGAGATAGTAAGCCTTTTTGTGGGTATCTTTAACTTGGGAAAACCAGATTTAAGCTATATGTGGCTTTTTTCAAAGTTCACACCATCTAAAAGTATTTGAAGTAAAGTTATTATATGCCAGTATGCTAAGCCACATTTGTGGGAATCCTTTAAACCCTTGTGCCAAGACTACATGATTTTCTTTATAAAGAAATGTTTTCCTTGACTTTAAAGGTCATTTCTACTCTTTAAAAAAGAAATCTAAAAACAGGTTTTCTGGAATCCCAACACTCAAAGCAATCCACTGTGTGTTATTCTACATCTTTCTCTGCAAATATAAATGATTATGATTTTATTGTTATTTTTGTTTTTGCAGAATGTCAGGTGTCTTATTTGTGATCTACACGTATTTCTTTTAAGCGCACTGAGAGTTCTTTCTTTGTACATATATGTCGATCACCAGTTGTTATTGGATATAATATCCAATACAGAAGCATGAATGCTCTGTAATTTATTTCACTTGCCTCCCATGGGCAGATATTTAAATTGTGTTGGGCCTTAGGATATGCTGCTTCATGAAACTATGGCAGTTGGTAAAGCTACAGGAGTAGGAAGATCTCTATAATTTTCTCCTGACCTTCTGTCCTGATACAGACCATAAGACCTAGAAAGAATTTTCTGACTTTCCTCTGAAGTAGGTCATAATGCCTTCATGTGAGAGGTATCTTCCACACACCTGGGGGAAAAGAAGTCTCTTCATCTCTGAAGACACAGAATACACAGAAGAACCTGAAAAGTCTGACTATGTTGAATCCCCCCAATTTACCACCATTGGATCACGCCCTCTATGTCTAATCTTATTCTTGGCAGCTATGCACTTCTTCAAGGGTAGTTTGAAAATATAAAGGTTTCAGCTGGGCGTGGTGGCACACACCTTTAATCCTAGCACTTGGGAGGCAGAGATAGGCAGATCTTTGTGAGTTCAAGGCCAGCCTGGTCTACAAAGTGAGGTCCAGGACAGCTGGGGCTACAGGGAGACCCTGTCTCGAAAAGACCAAATAAATAAATAAATAAATAAATAAATAAATAAATAAATAAATAATTGGTAACCATCTTTTTAAGAGATTTTGTCATAAATGGGAAAGAAAAACTGCAACTTTCAGCTCTTCAAAATTTACCTTGGATGTCAAGGAAATGCAAAGTATTTTTTTAGGAAACAGAGCTGGGAAAATGGATAGTCATGTACAGATGAATGAATTTCAGTCTTTTTTAAAAATTTTATTTATTTCTGTATGTGTCTGAATGTACTGTCTGCATGCAGGTCTGTGCACCCGTGTCGTGCAATGCCGAGGAGGTCAGAAGAGGGTCTCGGATTCCCCTGGAGCTGGAGTTCTCCTGGAATTGGAGTTACAGACGGTTCTTGACTGCCGTGTGGGTGCTGGGGATCGAACCCGGGTCCTCTGTAAGAGCGGTTGGCGCTCTTAACCGCTAGGCCATCTCTCCAGCCCCTGTGAATTTCAGTCTTTACAGTATAAAATAATTAACCCCAAATGAACAATAATACCAAATCCTATAAGACAACATAAGAAAAAAAATTTATAACCTTGAAGTGATCATGTTTCTTCAGTAGGACATGGAACGTACAATTCATTAACCATCTGTTAAGTTGGATGTTATCAAAAATTAAAATTTTCTGTCTTCAAAATGATCACTAGCCAGGCATGGTGGTGCATGCCTTTAATCCTAGCACTCAGGAGACAGAGGCAGGCGGATCTCTGTGAGTTCAAGGCCAGCCTGGTCTACATAGTGAGCTCCAGGTCAGCTTGGCTACAGGGAGACCCTGTCTCAAGAAGACTATATATATATATATATATATATATATATATATATATATATATATATATATATATATATATATATATATATATATTTATATATACATATATATATGACTATATATATATATATATATCACTGAATAAAGGGGAAGAGGGCATGTGTGCAAGAGGCAAGAGGTCAAGCCAGGTAGATGGAGGGATAGAGAAAGAACAAAAAAAAAAAAAGGAATGAATAGCAGAACATTGGACTGAGTTTTCCATTTCTATCTGGGTGTTTAGATACAGAAGGAACACAGGAATGACAAGGTGAAGGTAGATGTGCTGGCTACAGACCACTAAGCATGACCTAATGATGACATTCAATTTTCATCTTTGAAGCAGGAGGAGAAGAGACTGCACCTTGGGGACATTTGATCATAGGTAAGACTTCTAGGCCTCAGGATTTAATGACAGTGGTGGTAACTGCAATGGAGTTGATTGGATAAGAAGAAAAATTACAGGAATTCTTATTCTTCAGTGAATCCTAAACACCAGGATCTACATTGAGTGACTTCTTTGCATGATCTCATTTGTTCTTTACAGTAGCCCTGTGAGTAAGGAGGTGCCAACAGCCTCCCTCTAGTGAGGAGGAGACTGAAGTGTAAGGAGTTCAAGAGCCTTCCCAAGTTTGTAAAGCATTAAATGGTGAGTACACGGCGCTCATCCTAAGACACAGTCCAGACAGAAATGCAGAGTGCGAGGAACGACACAGCCCAGATGGAGCAGGTCTGGTGGGTGTGGCAGAGGAGACAGTTGGAGCTGACACCCTGGCCCATCACTGAGGGGATGTGGTGAGCTGAGTGGGGCACTCCAATAGCCGCAGAAGTTAGGGATTCAGTTTTTGGGCCCAAAAGACATCTCAGCTTCCACTGTTATTCTGCAGTTCAAAGGCCTTAGAAAGGACTTTGTTTTAACCTAAAATGGTCTAAAGGGGAAACAACCCAACTTTTCCTCACCTCTACTGAGCTTTAACTGCTTTCTTCCTTATAACCTGTACCAGGCCCTCTTTTGTTCTAAAGGCTCTCCCACCTCCCAACTGTGAGCCTCTATCCTGAAGCCTTCTGTGGGTGGAACAGGGAGGGATGCACCAAGGCTGAGTTGATTCTACAAACTCAATTTGTGCAGCTCGAAATTCTCTAAAACAAAAGTCCCTGAATAACTAAAGCAACCCTGAGTGGAAAATGCAATACAGGGGCATTGCTCTACCAGACTTCAAACTATATTACAGGGCCGTAGTCATAAAGACAGCCTGGTACTAGCACAAAAATAGACCCACTGACCAATGGAACAAAATTGAAGAGCCAAACCTGGGCTCATACAATTTCAGCCACCTCATATGGAAGGATAGCATCTTCAGCAAATGGTGCTGGCAAAATTGGATCACCATTTGTAGAACAAAATTAAACCCCTACCTCTCACCCTGTACAAAAATCAACTCCAAGTGGATCAAAGATCTCAACATAAAACTTGAACCCTGGGGCTGGAGAGATGGCCTAGCGGTTAAGAGCGCCGACTGCTCTTGCAGAGGACCGGGGTTCGATCCCCAGCACCCACATGGCGGCTGAGAACCATCTGTAACTCCAATTCTAGGAGAACTCCAGTTCCAGGGGAATCCAACACCCTCTTCTGACTTCTGCGGCATTGCACGACACGGGTGCACAGACCTACACACAAACAGTACATTCATACACATAAATAAATAAAATAAAAAAAAAAAAAACCTGAACCCTGAAGGTGATAGAAAAAAAAGTTGGCAACAACCTACAAGACACAGGTGTAGGAAAAGACTTTCTAAATTAGACAGCAGCTGCACAGGAAATAAGGTCAACAGTCGACAAATAGGACCTCATCAAACTCAAAAGCTTCTGTACAGCAAAAGAAACAATTAAGGAAGTGAAGAGAAAACCCACAGAGTGGGAGGAAATCTTTACCAGTGATACATCTGACAGAGCATTAACATCAAGAATATATAAACTACTCACAAAGCAAAGAACAAAACGAATGACCTACTCAAAAGATAGAGTAAAGCTGAACAGAGACTTCACCAGTGAGGAAGTAAAGATGGCTGAGAAACATCTTAAAAAGTGTTCAACATCAGGGCTGGAGAGATGGCCTAGGGGTTAAGAGCACTGACTGCTCTTGCAGAGGACCCAGGTTCAATCCCCAGCACCCACATGGCGGCTGAGAACCATCTTTAACTCCAATTCCAGAAGAACTCCAGTTCCAGGGAAATCCGACACCCTCTTCTGACCTCCGCGGCACTGCACGACACGAGTGCACAAACCTACATGCAGACAGTACATTCATACGCATAAAAAATAAATAAAATTTAAAAAAAGTGTTCAACATCATTATTAATTAAGGAAATGCAAATTAAAACCACTCTCAGATATCATTTCACTCCAATACGACTAGCTAAGATCAAGAAATCAAAAGACAACAGATGCTAGAGAGGTTGTGGGGAAAGGGGAACACTCATTCACTGCTGATGGGAATGTAAACTTGTACAACCACTATGGAAAGCAGTGTGGAGAACCCTTAAAAGACTCAAAATGAACCTACCACCTGACCCAGTCATACCACTCCTGGGCAAAGATACGTGCATATCCACGTTTACTGCATCTCTCCACAATAGTGAAGAGCTGGAACCAACCCAAATGCCCCTCAACAGATTAGTAGGTGACAAAAATGTGGTACATCTACACAATGGAGTACTATTCAGCAGGAGAAAGATGACATTAAGAACTTTGCAGGTAAATGGAGGCGCTCGAAGCCATTATGCTAAATGAAATAACACAGTCCCAGAAAGACGAACGGAGAATGGTTTCCCTCATTTGTGGATGCTAACACCAAATCCCCCAGATGAAAGTCAAGCTGAACAACATTATTATTATATTTCTGTTTATCTGAAAGCAACTATGTTGTTATAATGTAAATCTCTCAAAGGGGCTCTAGAATCCACCCACTACTTATTTTCAGACTCTGTAATTACTGTATATGGGTGGAGAGTATGAATCCATATTTTAGAGTAATATAAAATTAATGGAGGAAAATGTGAATTTCTAAGCATAAAAAAAAAAGACTCAGAGGGGCTGGAGAGATAGCCTAGCAGTTAAGAGTACCGACTGCTCTTGCAGAGGACCAGGGTTCGATCCCCAGTACCCACATGGCAGCTGAGAATCATCTGTAACTCCAATTCCAGGAGAACTCCAGTTCCAGGGGAATCCGACACCCTCTTCTGACCTCCTCGGCCTTGCACGACACGGGTGCACAAACCTACATGCAGACAGTACATTCATACACATAGAAAATAAATAAATAAATAAAAAATTTTTTTTAAAAAATGGGGCTGGAGAGATGGCCTAGCGGTTAAGAGCGCTGACCGCTCTTAAGAGGACCCGGGTTTGATCCCCAGCACCCACATGGAGGCTGAGAACCATCTGAAACTCCAATTCCAGGAGAACTCCAGTTCCAGGGGAATCTGCCACCCTCTTCTGACCTCCGCGGCATTGCACGACACGGGTGCATAAACCTGCGTTCATACACATAAAAAAATAAACTGAGAGAAAGATGCAGGATAGTTATGGTAGAATGCATGATCTGGGTTGGGGTGGGGGGGGGGAAGGGAAAAGGGAATATGCCTAAACTGAATTGGAAAAATGATGTCTGAAATACACAAAACATCAATAAAAACACACACACACACACACACACACAAGAAGTAAAAAAAAAAATTCTTATTAAGCCGGAAGTGGTGGTGCTTTTAATTCCAGTACTCAGGAGGCAGAGGCAGGCAAATCTCTGTGAGTTCAAAGCCAGCCTGGTCTACATAGTGAGTTCCAGGACAGCTGGGGCCACAGGGAGGCCCTGTCTCAAAAAGACACACACACAAAAAATCTCATATTAAACCTTGGTCAGTTGTTTCAACAATAGCTAATCAAACGTCATTCTGCTCATCTGTAAGGCCTATGTTCTTTTACCAGGAAAACAGGGTTCAAAAATTGTAAGGATCACATATCTATTGAGCATTTAACATAGGTGACATTGTAGGACAAATACTTCTCATGTTTTGTCACATTTGGGTTTCAATACAATCTCCTGGGGAGACTCTATTATCTTTACCAATGAAGAAATTGAATTAAAAAAATTAAAGTTCGCAAGCTAGAGACATGGCTGAAGCCACACCCTCTCCAGAGCTCTTGGTTCTTATCTTTTCTCCATCCCCACCTTCCTTTGGACCTCACACTGCTGAGAGCAAGACAGTTGAAACCCATGCTTGTGTTCCATCCATAATCCATAGTTCTTTCTGAATTCGAGCCCAGGCTTCACAGAAGTGCACTGTACACCTGCTTGTGGATACACAGGTCTGCTCGGAAGTGAGCCTTGTAGTTGGGAGTACTCAACATGGCAAGTCCCCTCCCCCAACCCCTCCCACCCCATTGTTTATGAATGCTCATTCAATGATGTTAATGTATTGCAGTGGGTACTGTGTTGACGTTAAATTCTCAGTCTTCAGTTAAAACATCAACGTCAAGAAACTTCCCTAGAACCAGTCAAAAGCTAACAGGCAACCATCCAGGGAAAACCTACAGTGGACAATCGATGCTGTAAGGAGAGCAGTTACCAAGAAGCAGGAGGCAGGACTCGGATGCAGCTGGGTACAGTGGCCTCTCCTGTCCAGACATTAGTGGCATAGGCGTGTCTGTCTGATAATTCATCTGTCTGTACTCGTGGGCTTTTTTGTACGCATATTATATTTTGACACAAAGCAAAAGAAAAGACAATGCTGCTCTGCTCAGGCCTCAGCTGTGGCCACTACTGACAGGCTTTCCCAGGCCATAGCTTGCAAACAGACTTCCCTCTCTATGTCTTTGGGAACTCCTCTGATGGAGAAGGGGAAAAGGGGCTAGAACAGAGATCTGGGAAGGGGGAGATGGCTCAGAAGGTAAAGAGCTTGCCACGGAAGCCTGAGGACCTGAGTCCAGATTGCCAGCGCCAGTGTAAAAGTGGGGGGCATGGGGCTGGAGAGATGGCCTAGCGGTTAAGAGCGCCGACGCTCTTGCAGAAGACCCGGGTTCGATCCCCAGCACCCACATGGCGGCCGAGAACCGTCTGAAACTCCAATTCCAGGAGAACTCCAGTTCCAGGGGAATCCGACACCCTCTTCTGAACTCCGCGGCATTGCACGACACGGGTGCACACACCTGCATGCAGACAGTACATTCATACACATACCGAAATAAAAAAAAAAAAAAAAAAAAAAAAAAAAAAAGTGGGGGGCAATGGCGCTCACTCAGTACTGCAGAAGTGAAGCCGGGAGGGCACTCGGAGCTCGCTGGCCAGACAGCCTGGCCAATCGGTAAGCCCCGGCACAGGGAGACACAAGCTCAAAAAACGGTGGAGAGCAAAGAGGCCAACATTTGCCTTCATTCTCTGGCTTCCATGTACACACACACTCAAACACACACACACACACACACACACACACACACACACACACACGGGGGGGGGGATTCATTAGCTCCGACTCCAGTCTCCCACAGAGACCCAAGGATGTCCCTTCTCTGCTTCTCACACTCAGTTCTGATTCCTGATGGAGAAGACTCTGCCCTCAAAGGAAGATTCCCAAGAGGAAGTTAGTTCATACCATATGCAGACACCTTCTGGAGCCCACAGGCCTCTTGATTCAGAGCCAGGGAAAGTTCAGAAGCAGGATATGTCTACTCATTTATTTATGTCTAATCATAAGCAAGAGCCCTAAAAATACTGTCTCCAAAGAGAAATAATATTGTGTACCATCCTCAAATCTCAGGTCCATCAATTTTGTCTCAAATTTTTGTGAAACACGGTATTCTGTGCTAGAAAGAAATGGGTTGATGCCTGGTGCGAATGTCAACCAACATGTTCCAATCCAAGAGAGTAAGTATTTGAGAGGGTGGAAGTGGTGGGAAGTGGGACATGGTTGGAGAGAGCGTATCTTGTCTCTGGCCATTTTGGCTATTGTCTCGGTGGTTCCTGGCTGCCCTGGTGAGCAGCTTTGCTCTGCTATGCCCTCTCTGCCTTGATGTTCTGCCTCACCACAGGCCCACCAAGCAACCCTGCACTGAGACCTCAGAAACCATGACCTAAGAGAAACCAATTCTTTTTCCTTTAAATTGTTTTCTACTAGTTTTTCTTTTCCTTTGGCAGTACTAGGAACTGAACCCAAGCCTCACACATACTAAGCAAATAGTCTGTCTATTATATCCCCAGTAGTTGTTTTGCTAGATATTTAGTCAGGGGGATGAAGAGCTAACATACCAAAAGTAGCAATAAATCCGATAGAATCAAATTCACAAATAGAAGCCAATGCTCAGGCTGCATAACGAAAGTCTCTTTCCACTGAGGAAGAATTTTCTAAATAACAATAGGATTTGATATTAAAGAAAGAATCCTATATGGGGCTAGAGAGATGGCTCAGCAGTTAAGAGCACCGACTGCTCTTGCAGAGGACCCGGGTTCAATTCCCACCACCTACATGGCAGCTAAGAACTATCTTTAAGCTGGGCATGGTGGTGCTTTAAGCTGGGCATGCACACTTTTAATCCCAGCACTCAGAAGGCAGAGGCAGGCAGATCTCTGTGAGTTCAAGGCCATCCTGGTCTACAGAGTGAGTTCCAGTCCAGTGGGGGCTACAGGGAGATCCTGTCTCAAAAAAAAAAAAAAAATCCTATAGATGGGTTTTTCTCATGTCAAGTATCATTTTTTAATATTTTATTATGTTTTGTGCATTTCATATAACAGATCTTAATCAAATTTAGACTCCCTCTCCCATCCATGAACCCCATAATCCCTCCCACACACTGGAGTTTATGCATTTTGCCATATATGTTAAGTCCTTTGTAGAAGGTAAAGCATTTGCACCCATATTTCCTTCAGTCCAAATTCATCCACTGGAGTTTAGTCAGACGATCTAGAATCTCTCCCTTAAAGAAGATGTACTCTCCTTCACCCAGCAGTAAGTATTTTTAAAGCCTTGGGCTTTGATGTCATATTGACCTGTGTTAGAGCACTGTGTTAGGCATCTTTTATTACTGTGATGAAATACCTGAGGTCATTAGAAAAATAAAGGCATTGTTCTGCCCTACAGTTTTAGAGGTTCCAGTACATCTTTGATTGGATCCACTGGTTTGAGATCTGTAATTAAGGAGAACATCATGGAAGAGTGTGTAAGGAAACAAACCCAACAGGTGAGGTATCATCTTGCACATACATGTTCCAGTTGACCTAAGGAACTTCCATTGTGTCCCATTTCCTAAAGATACCACCACTATCTCCCAACTGTGCATGCTGGGAGCCAAACCTTTAATACCTGGACATCTGGTTGGGGGAAGGGGACATTAAAGAACCAATGTATGGAAAATATTAATTCCTTTGTTCAGTGGTTATATAATCTCAAATGCAATAGTAACTTTTCAAGACTGTTTCCTCAACTCAAAACTGCAAAATTTTGGCACTGGACAGATGGCTCAGCAACTAAGAGTGCTGACTCCTTGCAGAGGGCCGTGGTTCAAATCCCAGCACCCACATGGCAGCAAACAGCTATCTGTAACTCCCGTTCCAGGAGCTCCAACACCCTCTTCTGACCTCCATGGGCTTGCATGACATGGGTGTGGTTACATACATGCAGACAATACACCCATACACATAAAATAAAAATAAAAAGTAAAATATTTTTTAAAGTCCAAAATTTGGGAAGAAATCTAAATATATTAACATGCTTAGCCTAGTGCCTAGAACATAGCAAAATGATTTCACATTACTACCATCACTGAAATTACTACTGTCATGGAAACAGACCTTGCATATTTTCCTAATGGATTAACATTCCCTTCCTTGATTTCTGACGGTAACAACATTTATCAGCCCAGTATTTATCCACGATCTGTGCGATTTGAGCCATTAAGTTAGTTGGGCCACATCTCAGAATCCTTCTCACTATTTGTTTTTCTTCTCACATTATCTTTCTCTCAGCTGATTGGTTAGGAAGCCCAGAGGGACGCCTTTAACACGGGAGCACCAGGACCGAAAGCCTTCGTTTCCCATGCTCGCTGGTTCTTCTGTGCCTCATGGACTGCTGTTGACTCTTCCATCTTACATTATATTTGTTTGCCATTTTTAGGTGTTAGATTATCCTGGCTCTCCTGCTTAAGATGTTTCTTTTGTTAGTTCCTTCTCCTCTTCCTCTGTTGAGAGAGAGAGAGAGAGAGAGAGAGAGAGAGAGGTTTCCACTGGCTTAGTTCAGGCTTTGCCCCTGGTCTTCTTAGGATTTGTCTCATTCTTTTTATCCTAACATCTCTTCCCTGGGGACGACCTCTAGCCTCACTGGCTCTCAGCAATATGCTGAACAAGCTACTCTGTCACTGCACCATCACCAAAACTTCAACCTCTGACCTGTATTTCTCATCTTCCTTCTTATCCAGATTCCTCCATTATTCCAGTATTTTAGGGTTGGATTTCAACTTTACCTCTCTTCCATTTTCTATAAAAACATCTAATTGTGATATAATCGTGTGCCTTTCATTTTATGATATAGACTATATTCCTACGAACAAACTAAATTGCATCCTTTTACTTTTTTAGGAACATTTTAAAAACTCTTTAATTTTTTTTATTTCTAACATCTATAACTGCCATTCTGTTCCCCAAGCTATTATCACAGTCCTCCCCCTTCCCCACTAGTAATCACTGGTTGTCCCACTCTGTCACTCAGAAGCCTTCCCCAATACCCAAATCACCAGATTTTATTTTAAACGTTCAGCTTAGCATTGGAGAGGCTCCTCATTAACACACTATGTTTTCACAGCCTTCCCTCTTCTCTACTCCTCTTCACAGAGCATCAACTCCGGACAAATGCATTCACTTGATCTCTTCCAAACACAAGGTGATTCTTCCCTGCACTGCCCTTTTCCTTAGGCAACTTACCCCACTCAACTTTAACTCCCAAGATCAAGGTCTGGGCCCACCCCCCTTGGAATGAGGATCCCTAGTGCTTACCTTGAACTAATCACTCTTTTCTAAAACTTTTCCATAGTTATTCAGATAATTCATGGGCTAATTAAGCATCTACTTTCTACAACAATCTCTCCCATTATGGCTTATTATTTTTTTTTCTATTTAAAAGCATTCTTTTTTTATTTTTATACATTTTTTTATTGATGTTTTGTGCATTTCATACATCATTTTCCAATTCAGTTCAGGCATATTTCCCTTTCCCTTCCCCCCCACCCCCACCCCAACCGAGATCATGCATTCTGCCATAACTGTCCTGCATATTTCTCACCAATAAAGCAAATACGGGTCTCCTTGAGTCAAGCAAGACTCCACCATCAGCACCAGCTACACCTCACCTGCCTGGAAATACTGTGCAGCAGAGTCACCCATATGCCTGTATATCCCAAACCTAATTGGCTATTGGCTCTCTCCTTGGAGGAATAACCCATGGCTGATGCCACAAGCTTACATCCTCTACAGGTTAGGAGATATCATAAGCCACAGTAAGACCCTGTCATATTTAACAGGAAAAAATGTAATTCATAGATCAACATATCATCTAAACATATGTGTCTATACCAAAGTAACCTACCATAACTATTAATGCTGTTTAAATACCTATATATCTAATTGCTTGTGCTTCATTAGTAGGATCGAAAGATTATTCCTGGACAAACTGTCAGCCCATGAAAGGAAACAGCCAGAATTGACCAGAGTCCAAGACAACAGCTCCAGAGAGAGTGGACTGTTTTGCTTCTCATCCACCTGTGCCCCTTTTCTAAGCCTAGAGAATAATCTGTGGAAGAGGGGGCGTGGTAGAATGTAAGGGCTGCGATTGGGGTGAATGGTGAAACTACAGCAATGTAGTCTGGACTCTCATTTGATCAACCTGATTGAATATACAACCCCTCACCCCCCGCTGGAAGGTGGGGCTGTGGGGGTTTGGGCACAACAGCCTGAAAATTGGTTTTACATGAAGGATGCTTGTACTCATGGATTATCACTTATAGCTAAAAAAATGAAAAAAAAAACAGAAACATTATGGCTTATTATTAACTGCTTTATTAAGTTTTCCTACTTCTAAATCTCGTATATCGAACTTTATAATGGGGGGGCATCCTCTTTGATCTCAAAAAGCATTTAAGAATAATTCATACATGGTAGAGTCTCTGAAGATGTGTGTTGATTCAATTTGTGAACTCCTTGTCTGTAAGAGTTCAGAAGTGCTAGCTTCTGACAGCTAGAACCTGTTCAAGATCATCATTCTATATCGTTTTCATTGACAAGACTTCATTTTTGCCCCTAGAGCTTGAAGAAGACATTTAAACTCTCTGTGCCTCTTGTGGCTTTGTAATCGTATCTAAAATTCCTGAGAGGCATAAACAATGTCCACCCCCTCCTCCTTCGATCCCAATGACAAACCCAGGCACAATTTCACCAAACTGCAGACTGGGAAAGCAGTAAGTTTATTGGGCTTACTTACAGAGCAATCAGTGAAGGTTTACTTACAGGAGTGTGGGTGCTCCCCTCTAAGGCTACACTGGAAAGTCTTTATCCAAGCGTGGGTGGTGGTGGCTTCCTTACAGCTGCACAAAATGGTGAGAGAACCCCCCCCCACTAGGCTTCCTCAGCTTATATACCCCCAGCCCCTCCCCCACGTGCATCTAGGGCTGACTTGCTGGTTGGGAGTGTCCTATGACTCTCCCTGCCTCTCCTTCCTTGCAGAATGTGACAGTGAAGCTTGGCTGTCACAATCCCAGACAAGCAGGTGCAACCAAGCTTGGGAAGATGGCATCTGCCTGTCAGAGGACAGTCCTATACAACAGTAACCTCACCTTCCCTCCTGGCTTCATGTACCATTATGTGCCATTGAACCCACTGATTCTTATTTCTGAACCTACAGAGTAGTAGACTCTGTTACGGTGATGTGAAATAAGTATTTTCCTTCCATCACAACCCACATAGATCTTATTTCACAACAGTGTAAATTAAAAAGTGTGTTCATTACCTGCTTATTAATTTAAATATCATTTTTAACTTTTTAAAAAAATTTATTTATTTTTTTATGTGTATGAATGTACTGTCTGTATGTAGGTCTGTGCACCCCTGTCATGCAATGCTGCGGAGGTCAGAAGAGGGTGTCAGATTCCCCTGGAACTGGAGTTCTCCTGGAATTGGAGTTACAGACGGTTCTCAGCCGCCATGTGGGTGCTGGAGATCGAACCCGGGTCCTCTGCAAGAGCAGTCGGCGCTCTTAACTGCTAGGCCATCCCTCTAGCCCCTAAATAATATTATTTATATACAAACATTCCAATGAAGGGAGATGTGTGATGTCTAAGAACTAGGGATCTACAAACATGAAATACAGTCATCTCTTTGAGTAGTTATCCTCATACAGAGGGTTTTTCTGACAACTGCTGAATGATGTGTGGTCAGTTACTAAGCACTAATCTTGTGCCTGCAACTCATCCTCAGCCTACTTTACCTGACCTCCCCAACTTGATGAAGATCTCCCTAAGGCAAGATGAAAACAATAACCTTCTTATGAGCCAGCATCTGACTGTTTGTACTGGCTTCTTCAAATGCGGCAAAGAATTTGGAAGCTGTGTTTATTTGGCTCGAAGTTTGTTCTGAGCTTACAATCTGGCCAAAGCAAAACTTAAGATGCCAGGCTGAGATTCTGCGTCATTCTTCTTCATAGCTATCACCCTGTACTTCCCTCTCCTCCAGACAGGGAGAATGTGAAGTTAGCACTTGAAAAGACAGTGGTGTCCACGTGTCTATGTCCCTAGGATACGTCTACATGTGTCCTTTGCCACACTTAGCTTCTACAGCCCCTTTTAGTGGATGAGGTCCCCCAATATTAGGAGATAAATAGTTTACCAATTGATAAATTATTTGGTAAATTTCAGTCTTAGCGATTCCTTGGGACATGTGATTCAAGCCACTCAAAGTGGCACGGAATTTCTGATAATTGGCTTAGGAAGGACGTATGACTCTATCAGAGTCAACCAGAGAAGGTGGGTTCTGAGGTGTTTCTGAGAGAACTAGCCATTCTTACTGAAACCAAGTACTACCTTACTGTTACAAAGAATCAAGGTTTGTTTTGTTTTATGATTTGTGGTTTGGGGTTTTGTTTTTTTGTGGGTTTTTTTTGAGACAGGGTCTTACTATATAGCCCCAGCTGGCCTAGAACTCACTATGTAGATGATCCCTGGCTGCTTCCATCTCACAGTAATCTTCCTTCTGCCTCCTGAGTGCTGGGATTAAAAGCATGTGCCACCATACCCAGCCCTAGAATCTATATTTTCAAGCTGACAAAAATAGAAATAACTGTTAAGATATGATGATATTACAGTAGCAGTAAAGGCCTATTAAGGTTAAATTATTTCCTTCTGGTTAAGAGAATGAAATCTGTGGCCTAGGAGAGGCCTAACATAGTTGAGCGGGTTAGTGACTTAACTGCAAGATCACCCTTAGTAAGGCAGCCTCCCTTAACTCATGCTAAAGAGATAAGAGGAATAATGAGACTATTAGCCCTTTAATGGGATTCTTCCTGGGATTCTCACTCCCCAACACAATCCTTACTAACTGCCACGAGATTCTGTTGGGTCCACCTACCTTTCTGACTCCTGATTCAGAAGGCACAACTTTCCCTTTTTCTTCTTTTCTATCTCGTTCTTTCTGCATTCTTTCTGATCCTGACCAGGGCCTAAGTATGCCTTTTCTGATACTTTCTTAACCAATGGCACAAGATTTCTCCTTTCTTTTCTCTATTCTTCTCCTTCAAGCAGCTGCTGAGACTTTAATCTTGCCTACCCTGGGGATTTTTTTTAACTAATAAACTCGTCCTCCAGTTTCCATCTGGGTCTGTTATTAAATTCTTTTTATTAATGAGACCAAGAATTCCAAGAGGGGGTCCTGATTTCCCCAGCATCATGTAGCTACTCCGGTGGGACTCCCCAAAATTTCTGGTAACAATGACAACAAATAAAATTCCTACTGAGCTCCCAAACATACTTTTTCTGTGTTCTTTGGCTATGTCTTATCAATGAATTCCTTTTTCTGCTTCAGCAGTATTGAGTTTTCTGTCACTTATAACTGGCACTGAGCCCTGAGAGGCACCTTTGAACGTACTTACTTTGCCACCTTCCAACTGCAAAAACAATCATATCTACTGCAGAGTTTGAGAAAGGGCAATGTGGGTGGTATTTGTGCTGTTGTTCAGAAAGGTCACACCCTGCCCATAGAAAGGACATGGAAGTGGCTTCTAGTTGGGTCTGGTTTTTGTTTTCTATCACCACTGTCTTCTGTGATCCGTAACAATTGAGAACAGGTCATCTACTTTATGAGTGCTTCAACAGCTGTGCAACTGGACCAGTCCGGGTAGCTTGGTGGTGGCTGAGTCATCTATCAGAAAGTATGCTGAGGGTGACCTCCAGAGCCACAAGAGAGCCTGTGTAAAAGGCAGGATGAACAGACAGCTTGGGGCAGGTGCCCGGGACAGGCAGGACCACAGCACCTTTGTGCACACCACTCACACATACTGAGGTCATGGGGAAGGTCTCCACCTCCTGTTTCAAGAAAGTGGTTCTCAGAGGGAAATTGCTTCCAGAGGTGTCTATCCTTGCTGGATTTTGGCAGCTTTGTTTTATTACAGGACCCCATCAAAATATTGCCCAGAGCTGGGGCAGGGTGGGTGGCTCAGTAGTACAGTGTGTGCTTAGCATCCTTAAGGTGCTGGGTTAGATTTCCTAGCACTGGGGGAAAATAATACCCAGGGAGCTGTACTCATCACTTTGACATCATTAACCTCGAAGGAACTTGAAGTAACAGAAAAGTACTGGCCTCAGCCCTAGTTCCTTCATCTTATGTTGATATTTTTTTCCAACTAAAAATAGCAGCTTCCTGCTTCCCTAAGATCAGGCGCCTTCAGCATCAATGTTGAAATATTTATTTCAGCTTCAGGAAAATGAGTCTGTTATGTCTCCACACAGTTTTACTGTCGGAAGCAAAACTTTCTTGGCACCACCCCCGCTGAAGCCTGCAGGAAAGGGTCACACAAGTATCTACAAAGGGACAATCTGCAAAGATTGTCTTTCTTCTCTCTCTTTTTTTCCCTTATAGCTCTGAGCTATGAACATGCTTAAAAGTACAAGTGATGAGGCCAAGTCTGAATGGGCTTTGTTCTTCAAGATAAGTTCAAAGGTATCAAAAGTCAGCTTCTAAGGCTGGAGGGGAAAATGCTTTCTACTTAGCTGCCAAAAGAGTTTAAAGTCTGTAGGCTTCATAGAAATTCAAAGGTGAGAACCAAGAAGGAAGTCGAAGATTGTTCCCTGACGTTGGAAGATAGAGCTTTTTTTTTTTCTGCAGGCAAATCAGATTCACACAGCTGTGCCTTTAGAACAATTAGACACACCTAGATGACCAAAAGGCGATGCCAAGAAAACGTCCCCAGGAGAGAAGCATTGAGCGTTCTGACATCATATGCACTGATCGGCTTTTTACATTCAGAGGTCTTTTCACACACATTTCCCACAGATAGAAATGCAAGCATCTGAACCATATGCCTAAGTGTTTTCATCTCCACTGCCGGCTGGACCAGCTAGCAAAACATGATCTACAACTGATGAAACTTCCCTGACACATCAGTTCAGTGGGATTTGTGGGACAGGGTCAGAAAGATGTCTGAATTTTTTAAAAGGTACTAATTGTTCAAAAAATAAAACAATTCTTCTGAAACCTAACCTGGCATCATAATAGGACCCAAAATGATACTGTTTGTCTCAGAGGAAAAAAAAAATCTGCTCCATGTGTGTATGTGGAGGAGGGGAGGTGTGTACTACTAGTCTATGTGCCTATGTGTTCAGGTGCATGTGTGTGGAGGGCAGAAGTGAACTTCGGGTGTGGTTCTGCAGGGGCCTTTCACCTTGTTTTTGAGACAGGGTCTCTCCTTAGTCTGAAACTCACCAAGTAGTCCAGACTGGCTAGCCAGTGAGCCTCAGGGATTCACTTGTCTCTACCTCCCCAGCACGGGAATGAAAACACACACCGCCATACCCTGTTGTTATGTTCGATAAAACCCAGATCTCATGATTACATAGCAAGCATTTTACTGACAGAGCTATCTCCACAGCCCACCTGCTTGATTTTTAAGCCCTGCTGAAAATGAAATCCTGCTCACTATAACAGGGTGATGTAGAAGAGAGATTCTAAAGTCCTGATGGATCCTTTGGGAACTGTACCCCAAACTCAGTGTGGGCACCTACATTACAAACAAAGCAGCAAAACTTTATTACCAAAGAACTACTGGCAGCAAGAGCATAGACCAGTCTCCATGCAAACCTCGGACCTCTATCATCTCAGTCCTTCCAGCACCTTTTGCAGAGGAAGATGGAAGGGACAGTCCCCAGAGGAGTCGAGGACTATCGTGTCCTCACCCTCAGTATTCCAAACCTTCATGAGGATCTGGAACGCTACACAGGGCTCGCATCCATCTTTGGTACATGCAATAATAGCTGTCTGATAAGAATTTATGAAACACATAAAACTCTGTTACTAGGCAGTGAAACTAGGTAAAGGATCCAAATGGTCAGATGCCATCTGGCCTGATCAGAGCCTGGGGACTTTGATCTTAATCAGTGTGTTTGTGCAGCTACGTTGTCACCATATTTGAGGGCTCACAAAGACTCTGGACTGACTCAATCATTTCTTGTTCATAATTTAAATAAAAGAACTTGACATTTGAAGTCAGGTAACTAAACATCAAAATGTTGGACCAAATTAAATCAGTTAGCCCAACACCTTTATTTTCTTTTTTTTTCTTTTTCTTTTTCTTTTTTTAAAATACATTTTAATATTATTTTTTACATGTGTGAATATACTGTCTGCATGTAGGTTTGTGCACCTGTGTCATGCAATGCCACAGAGGTCAGAAGAGGGTGTCAGGTTCCCCTGGAACTGGAGTTAAAGATGGTTCTCAGCCGACATGTGGGTGCTGGGAATTAAACCCGGGTCCTCTGCAACAGCAGTTGGTGCTCTTAACCGCTAGGCCATCTCTCCAGCCCCCAACACCCTTTTTTTCAAAACAGGGTAACACTATGTAGTCCAGACTGGTCTGGAACTCACAGCAGTACTCCTGTCTAAGTCTCTCAGGTGCTTGGGTTCTAGGCATGAACAATCATGCCTGGCTTTATTTCTACTTCTAAACAGCACTTGGGTCAAGAACAGATGAACCAAATCAAAGAAAGAATGATAGTTTCA
Source organism: Rhizomys pruinosus (assembly GCA_009823505.1). Taxonomy (NCBI): domain Eukaryota; kingdom Metazoa; phylum Chordata; class Mammalia; order Rodentia; family Spalacidae; genus Rhizomys; species Rhizomys pruinosus. Next base: position 6,977,090 of record VZQC01014413.1, on the reverse strand, counting down.
GGCTAGTTATTTTCTGCCCCAAATGAGCAATTAATATATCACTGCTGTCTGCAAAAAAATGATCTAAACAAATAACAGCATAAAAAATCCCCATGGTTATTCAGTATGCATACAAAACACATTAGTCTCTGGCAATATCTCCAGGAATTAATTGAGTATAAAATACCATGCAGAAATGGGGGTACTCTTGTGGAAATGAAGAAGGGTAATGGTTTTACAAAACACAGAGGCAAGCCTTAGGTCCCATTACCCACCTCTCAGTTCCCTCCCGTGCCTCCTCCTTCTGTGGAGACAGCAGGGCACAAAGAGGGAGTCGCCAAGATTTCTAAACAGAGAGCATGATTTACAGATGAATCATGGCCCTGTGGCCTGCAGCTCAGTCAGAACTCAGAAGGGAGTCGCTCTCGGGTGGTAATGGCCTCATTACAGATGTTATGGAGGCGGCAGTATGTCTTCTCTGAAAGATAAAGCAGTATTACCCACACTTCATAGAGCAAATTAAATTCCTTTGAGCTTATTTACTAACTTGAAGCCGGTGCTATTCTCAGGGAGCAGAAGTTTCAAAGGGAGATTATGCCAGTCACTCATCCAGGTGGCTCACAGGTACAGCAGGAAGGGGAAGGCTTATCCCAGAGCATCACTGAGGTGAAGTGCCCCTCCTATCCGCACAATATGCTCCCACTCTTCTACCCGGCTGGATGGTTGATCTGGTGGTCTTTGCCTTGTGTGCTTTCATTAAGAAGGAGAAAATATTATCTTCTAGAACTGTCTACTGTAGAAGTCTTGGAGCTGGAGCTGCTACCTGTTCTGTTGTTCACTGAGCATTTACTTTGTGTCTGACTCTGTGCTTACTCAATCTGCATATAATATCTCATTTGAAGTCAATAATCATCTCATGAGGTAGATTTATTTCCCCACCATACAAACTGATACACCAAGAAATCAGGATTCCTGCCAGGGGCCAAAGGAAAAGTAAATGATTAAAAACTTGAGTCAGGGGCCGGGCGTGATGGTGCACACCTTTAATCCTAGCACTTGGGAGGCAGAGGCAGGCTGATCTTTGTGTGTTCAAGGCCAGCCTGGTCTACAGAGTGAGTTCCAGGACAGCTGGTGCTACAGGGAGACCCTGCCTCAAATCAGGAAAAAAAAAAAAAAAAAAAAAAAAAAAAGCAAAGACAAAACAAAACAAAACAAAAAAAACTTGAGTCAGGTTTGGAGGTGCACAGCTATAATCCCAGTACCTCAGGAGCCTGAGGCAGGAGGATAGTGAGTTCAAAGACCAGCCTGATCTATAGTGAGTATTTACCTAAAAGAGAGGGAGAGGGAAGTTAAGGGAAGAAGAAAGAGAAAGGAGTGTGGGGGGGTGAGCAGGAAGTGGATGGAGAGAGGTGGGCATGGGGGAAGATGAGAAGACAATGTCCTACCTCTGCCCAGCATCATCAAACCAGGACAACACCACTCCTGGGTTCTGTGTTCTGTAGCCACATAACCATGTTTGTTCATTTCACATGTGCAAAATGCCATGTCAGTATTTGCTCAGCGTGGGGATGAACTGCTTTCTGCTCTTTTCAGTGACTGCTCTTCTTGAGAGCTTTTCTTCCTTCTTTGCCTGTGAAAACTTACAACTGAACCTCAGATCATGGCCCATGCCCTGCATAGGCAGCTGCAGAGCCAACTGGCCATCAGTATCTGCAGATTCAACAAACATACATGAAAATCAAAAATACATGAATAAGCTGTATCTGTGCTGAATCTGCAGACTTTTTTTTCTTATTATTTCCTAAGCAAAATGTTAACTAGTTATATAGCCTTTACATTATACTTGGTATTATGGGTGATCTTGACATGATTTAAAGTGCATGAAAGGGTATCAATGGATTATTTGCAGATACTACCTCATTCCATGTAAACAACTTAAGCATCTGAGAATTTTGGCCAATTGGCAGGGGGTCCTGGAACNAAAAAAAAAAAAAAGCAAAACAAAACAAAACAAAACAAAAAAACTTGAGTCAGGTTTGGAGGTGCACAGCTATAATCCCAGTACTCAGGAGCCTGAGGCAGGAGGATAGTGAGTTCAAGACCAGCCTGATCTATAAAGTGAGTATTTACCTAAAAGAGAGGGGAGAGGGAAGTTAAGGGAGAACAGAAGAGGAAAGGAGGTGGGGGGGAGCAGAAGGGAATGGAGGAGAGGGGTGGGCATGGGGGAAGATGAGAAGACAATGTCCTACCTCTGCCCAGCATCATCAGAACCAGGACACAGCCACTCCTGGGTCTGTGGTCTGTAGCCACATAACCATGTTTGCAGTGTTCACAAGTGTGCAAAATGCCATGTCAGTATTTGCTCAGCGTGGGGATGAACTGCTTTCTGCTCTTTTCAGTGACTGCTCTTCTTGAGAGCTTTTCTTCCTTCTTTGCCTGTGAAAACTTACAACTGAACCTCAGATCATGGCCCATGCCCTGCATAGGCAGCTGCAGAGCCAACTGGCCATCAGTATCTGCAGATTCAACAAACATACATGAAAATCAAAAATACATGAATAAGCTGTATCTGTGCTGAATCTGCAGACTTTTTTTTCTTATTATTTCCTAAGCAAAATGTTAACTAGTTATATAGCCTTTACATTATACTTGGTATTATGGGTGATCTTGACATGATTTAAAGTGCATGAAAGGGTATCAATGGATTATTTGCAGATACTACCTCATTCCATGTAAACAACTTAAGCATCTGAGAATTTTGGCAATTTGCAGGGGGTCCTGGAACCAATCCTAAATCCATACTGAGGGATGATTATATTTAAAGTTTAACCCACTGCCACTTTTCCTACTTAAACTCTTGAGGAACAGAGGATGATCAAGTAAATAATGTCACTATTTTAGAAGGTTCTAGGTCTAGTATAATTGCCTTCAGAGAGAATACAGCCAAAAACTACATATATTTTTTGATTAATGTTCTGATTACTATAAAGTACTACAGTATAGAAAGGACTGTATTCAAGGATACCTGTCCTCTACCTCATAGCCACTTGTGTGTCACCTGTGCTTTTTTTTTTTTTTTTTTGGTCTTTTCGAGACAAGGTCTCCCTGTAGCCCCAGCTGTCCTGGAACTCACTCTGTAGACCAGGCTGGCCTTGAACTCACAAAGATCCTCCTGCCTCTGCCTCCCAAATGCTAGGATTAAAGGCATGTGCCACCATGCCCGGTGGTCTGTGCTTTTCTTATTGCAACAAATGGCTCCGTCCATCATGGAAGGAAGAGTTAAGATTATATAACTGTGTGCTCAAAATTTCAACAGATTGAAATCTGTCCCACTTTTCTTCACATCTATGTCTCCCAATTTTGCTTGACCTGTGTCACAGAAATAACTAGCAAGAGCAATGGAGATCAAGGTCAAGGGTCACCAATTCATAGGAAGCTCTCTTGACCTTTCCCACCAAAATGTTCCAGAGATGGAAGAGATCTACAGGTCACTTAGAGGATGCCAATAAGTCACTGACTGGTGAGCTTCAAGTTCAGTGAGAAGACCCTTAAGAAATAAGGTGGACCTACTACTCTTATTCTGCCAAATGGGCATAGCATTAAATTGACTCCTAATGACTTATTGTTATACCTATAGATTAATGCATCTCTCAACTCTCACCAGAGAAGCTTCCTCATGCAGGAGATAGTGATTAGCACAGAGACCCACACTGGTCCATGTGCAGAGAACGAGAGACTGCAGAGTGCTTGGGCCTAAATTGGACACCTATGTCAAACGGCTGTCTCCCAAGGCTGAGGGATCATTTCGGAAAAGGGACAGAAGGACTGCAAGAACCAGAGGTGTGGATGACTGCAAGGAAACAGCGTTTTCCAGACAGCGGGGGAGCTACTCATATGAACTCACACCATTGGTGACAAAATGCACAAGACCCAAGCAAGCTCAGGCCAGACAAAATCCCAACAAAGAAGCAAGCAAGTGCGTAAGAAGCCCAAAGCCTAGCTGGGGAACTATGGGGAGCTGATAGCTATTGGGAGAGGGAGAGTCGGTTTTCTCTAAGGCTATGATGCTGAGTAGGTTGATCAGGTTACAGTGGATAGACCCACACCAAAGGGAACTTGCAGACATATATAAAATAGAGTTCATGGGGCTGGAGAGATAGCCTAGCGGTTGAGAGCGCCGACCACTCTTGCAGAGGACCCAGGTTCAATCCCCAGCACCCACATGGCGGCCGAGAACCATCTGAAACTCCAGTTCCAGGAGAATTCCAGTTCCAGGGGAATCCGACACGCTCTTCTGACCTCCGCGGCATTGCACGTCACGGGTGCACAAACTTGCATGCAGACAGTACATTCATACACATACAGAAATAAATAAAAATTAAAAAAAAAATAGAGTTCATGAAATCAGGCAGGGGTGTATACATACATACGCCCACCCACACCCACTCAAACATGTAGGAAGTCTACAAGTTTCAATTTAATTTTTTTTCTTTATGTGTATGAGTGTATTGCCTGCGTAGATGTAAGTGCACCCATATCATGCAATGCCCACAGAGGTCAGAAGAGGGTGTTGGATCCTCCAGAACAGAAGCTATAGAAGGTTGTTAGCTGCCATGTGGGTCCTGGGAATGAAAGCTGGGTCCTCTCCAGAGCAGTCAGTGATCCAAACAGCTGCACCATCTCTCCAGCCCCACTGGTTTCCATTTAAAACCAACCATTTATATTGCTTATTACTTAGAGATGGCGTGTCAGGAAGATGCATCACATAGGTGCCTGGTGCTCAAGGATATAGACAAGGAATTTAGGGTCCTTGGTCTTTACAAATCAAAGCAAATGATAAGAGTAGGAAGAAGTGAGGGGAGGGGCAGAGAAACATGGGAACCTGAGAGCAGGTCAAATCGATTGCAAATGAACAGCATGATCAGGGTGCTGAGGACATGGCTCCAAGGGGAATGTGCTTGCTGAGCAAGCACGAAGACTTGGGTTCATACTCTCAGCACCCACAGGAAAAGCCTAGGTGTGGCAGCACACCTCAGTATCTCCAGCTCTGAGGGGGATCCCAGAGGAGCACTGACTAGACAGTCTAACCAAAAGAGTGATCACCAGATTCAATGAGAAACCCCATCTCAAAAAACAAAAGGTAGAGAGTAATCAAGGAAGATGTCCTGATGACTGACAGACAACCTCTAGCCTCTACCTGTGTCCAGTGAGTGCATTGGGACATGGACACACACACACACACACACACACACACACACACACACACACAGAGAGAGAGAGAGAGAGAGAGAGAGAGAGAGAGAGAGAGAGAGACTTCAGCCTATCCTAGTTTAAACAGACTGCATATATGTATACCTTACGTCTTAGTTGTGGGGACACTACAGCCACCATTTCACAGAAAGGACCCTTGTCTGTACAAGGCTGTGATCTATGCCTTGAAGGTTCACTCACTGGAGCACTCCTACAGACCCCCAGGGGACCTTCCTTGCAGGCTGCCCTTCCCTTGCTCAGCAGTGAGCTGAGCTCGGTGGGTCTCAGCTACCCCTGGCTAGACCAACCAGCCTTCTTCCTATGTGGCTCTTGCATGCAGTTAGCATCAGGTGTAGGAGTGCCCCTATTCAGCAAGGGCCTATAACACACCCGTATATTTCCTGTAGGTTTTATCTACCCACCTGTGTATGGCTGTAGGGATGGTTTCCATGCCACCAGGCCTGTGGGCGGTGAGGTTTGTAACAGCCAACCAAGAATCCAGGGCAGGACATACACTTGTGTAAGGCATAAAATGACGGAACTCACAGAAAGTCCTACAGTGCTGGAGGGAAGTCAGCCTGAGTAGCCCAGAATGGGACGGAGAATGTTCTGCAAGTTCAGAAAGGCTGTGCTGCTCCTAAAGTTCCTTCAGAAGAGCTTCAATGTCCTTCCCTTGTCACCTCTCGTTGGGTCATCAGGGCTGTCTTTGGGTCTCAGCTTGGGCTTCAGGCTTCTCTTTGGTCCCTTGTGTGTGCCTGCTTCTCAGCCTCACTTTCATAAGTGCAATCCTCTACACTCAAATTCTTCTCCAGGAACACATCTACCATCAGTCTCCAAGGATTCCCAGAGGCACTGGGTGCACCAATTGTCTGCATAGGACACAATAGAACTGTGGGTGTGGACTAGAAGTATCTTCATGGTAAAGAGACCAGAAAGTCAGACCTGGAAAGGAAAGAAAAGACAGAACCAAAAAGAATTAAGTTAAAATACACTCTCCAATTTCCAAATGAAGGAAAGTGTGTGTATTCAAGCTAAATCTTTGCATGCTCCCAAATATAAAGCATATAGGAGTGGGTAGAGAAGGTTGAGATATCTTCTCCTGTGAGAACCAAAATCAAAACAAGAAGGGACTAGAAAAGGAGGTGGGGGAAGAGGAAACAGAAAGACTAAAAAAAATGGGAAGAGGCTTTTACAGAGCCAGGAAGTAAACATTCCGAACGCTCGCAGAGCAGGTCACCTTCAAACCATGCCCTGGAGAATCTGAGGTGGTAGCAAGCATGAGGTACAGATCAGTTGGCTTCTGAAGCTTCTCCTACTTAAGGTGGACAGAAGAAAAGGAATTTAGATTCAGGCACATATAATAACCAGTGTCCACATAGCACGTTTAGACCTTCTTTCATGAATTTCCCATGTTTCAATTCTCTTAATGCTCGAAGAATCCTCTCAGAGGGTTATAGTGGGAAACCCGAGTCCAGAAAGTACTTTAACCACGGCCGCACAGACCATAAGTGAAGTTCTCCAAACTTATTGATGCTTTGTGCATTTCATACATCATTTTCCAATTCAGTTCAGGCATATTTCCCTTTCCCTTCCCCCCCATCCCCACCCCATCCCAGATCATGCATTCTGCCATAACTGTCCTGCATCTTTCTCTCGGTTTTTTTTTTTTCATTTTTTAACTATAAGTGATAATCCATGAGTACAAGCATCCTTCATGTAAAAACAATTTGCAGGCTGTTGTGCCCAAACCACCACAGCCCCACCATCCAGCAGGGGGTGAGGGGTTGTATGTTCAAGCAAGTTGATAAAATGAGTGTCCAGACTACATTGCTGTAGTTTCACCATTCACCCCAATCGCAGCCCTTACATTCTACCATGCCCCCTCTTCCGCAGATTGTTCCCTAGGCTTAGAAAAGGGGCACAGGTGGATGAGAAGCAAAACAGTCCACTCTCTCTGGAGCTGTTGTCTTGGACTCTGGTCAATTCTGGCTGTTTCTTTTCATGGGCTGACAGTTTGTCCAGGAATAACCTTTCGATCCTACTAATGAAGCACAAGCAATTAGATATATAGGTATTTAAACAGCACTAATAGTTATGGTAGGTTACTTTGGTATAGACACATATATTTGGATGATATGTTAATCCATGAATTACATTTTTTTCCTGTTAAATATGACAGGGTCTTACTGTGGCTTATAACATCTCCTAACCTGTAGAGGATGTAAGCTTGTGGCATCAGCCATGGGTTATTCCTCCAAGGAGAGAGCCAATAGCCAATTAGATTTGGGATATACAGGTATATGGCTGCCTCTGCTGCACAGTATTTCCAGGCAGGTGAGGCATAGCTGGTGCTGACGGTGGAGTCTTGCTTGATTCAAGGAGACCCGTATTTGCTTTATTGGTTTAGTGGCCTTTGGTAACACTCTCTGGTATTCCAGAGGCCATCTGTACACTTGCATGTGTGGTCTCAATACATCTTTCCCATGTTAACGTCAGGTCTTCGGCAGCAGGGCCTTATCACTTCTCTTCTTGCAGGTATCCCAGTTTAGAGGCAAGGAGCCTTTACCTTTTGTGGGGCCTTGGATACCCTGGCCAACATCTCCCTGGTAGAATAATCCATTGCTGATGTCAGAGCTCCTGTATTAATATATTTTGCTTAAGTGCATAGCTTAAGGACTTTAGTATTATATTTGGTTCTGAACAGAGAATAATCCTTTTCACAGTTCTTATGTCTATTAGTCAATTAAAGAAGGCAGTTTTACTGGTTTTATAAGAGATCACCTCTATAATAGTTGTCTCCAATTTACAGTTGGAGAGCGACCTCATCATCATCATATTTCTCCTTGTTCTATGGGGGGAGGCAAGAAAGTCTCTCATATCAAAACCTTTGCGGCACCTAGAAGGTAAGTTTCATTAGGACTCATTATAAATAGTTGTTACAAGTAGGATCCACAGAGGGGTTCGATGTTTATAGCAATCTGAGGCTTTTCTTCCTTTCAATGTTCAGACAGGTCAACCTTTCAGTTGGCACTTTCTGGTACATCCTACTCAATGCAAAGCTGTATTTTTTCTTTCTCAGCCATTAAGTTGGTGACATTTTGTCCTGTTGGAACCCACAAATCTTTTCCCGTAGTTAGTTTTAATATTTGAATTGCAAGGTTTTTGATGAAAAGGTTTCATGTCTATCTATATCCCCGGGGAACTCATCTTCTTAACCAGGATGGTGATATTTGACTATGTTCGTTGTTATTCAGTAATAGTTTCTCACAAGCATAGCTCTAGGTTTTAAAAATGAAAAGCAATTTGAAGAGATCTAAACAGAAGCTGAGTGTGGCCAGGATGGATGACCAGCAATCTTTACCACACAGAGGGACAAGCAGGGTCTTAGAGATGGACTGGCACAGAATCTCTTGCTTTCCCTTGCTCGGGCTCCTGAGCAAGGGTAAACAGAGAAATGAATGTTATAAAAAATACACAACCTTGAATTCACAAGTACATGTAAGACTTTCATAAAGACTCAAATCAAGACTGAAGACATTATCACTGTGACAAAAACTGGGGCTTGACTGGACACGACTGGGGCCTATTCAGACACAGACTGCTGGGCTGTCCTGGTCTTTCTGTCAGCATCTTACCTTTTCTACATACTTTGCCTTGACCATCACAGAAATCGATGGAAGGTTACCATCAGATCTTCCCAACCCCACCCAAAGTTGTTTTTGCTCTTCTCAGTAGTCTAGGAACACAGCATCTGCACCCTCAACTTTCCTGGGTCTTTGGGAAAGTGTCAGAAGAGTCCCTGTATATTGAGACTACTATTGAACTGGTCTACAGCTGCTTTTCAAATGTAAATTCCTTGCCAGGTAGATGGGTAAACCAAAAATGCTTCCATAAACTGAACCAAACCTTTCTGAGTAAAAGAAACCTCAGGAAAAAAGGAAAAGTCTCTTGTTCGTTGTTATAAATTTTTCCTCTAGATGTGTCTTCATGAAGGAGCTGGCCAGTGGGAATCGCTGACCACCTGAGAAAGTACAGGGATGTGTTTATGGCCTTGGGTTTCAGAGTTTCTGTTAATGAAGAGGGACATTGTTTGAGCTGTCTTTGATAAAACTACATGAGAAATGAAAGCCTGTTAAATGCTGGCTTTCTTTTGTCCTTTGCTTTCCTCTTCCATTTAGAAGCATTGACCCATGGGAGAAAGAGCTATTTTCATTGGATGTCTATGAAGATCCATTCTGAATTGTAAACCAACTCAGAGTGAAGTGGTTCTAAGCTGTGATGTCAAGGACAGATAGACATATCTCAGAAACTTCTAGAAACTGTATAAAATAAGGTATTGCTCATAATAGAATGCCAAGTGTAATAATGGGAACAGCTTCCTTTATAAAGATGCATTAGAGGGCTGGAGAGATGGCTCAGTGGTTAAAAGCACTGACTGCTCTTGCAGAGGACCCAGGTTCAAATCCCAGCACCCACATGGCAGTAAGAACTGTCTTGGGCCAGGCATGGTTGTGCACACCTTTAATCCCAGCACTCAGGCAGAGGCAGGCGGATCTCTGTGAGTTCAAGTCCAGCCTGGTCTACAGAGCAAGCTCCAGGCCAGCTGGGACTAAAGGGAGATCCTGTCTCGAAAAGACCAAAAAAAAAAATTCCATTAGAATCAGGTCAATATTTTTACCATTTGAGAGTCATTCATAAACTAATTGTTTTGGTCAGCTTTCTATTACACCAGAGTGACTGAGACAAACTGAAAAGAGAAAAGATTTATTCTGGATCCTGGTTTGAGAGATTCTAGTTCAAAATTGGTTAACCCTGTAGTGAGGCAGCATGTCATGCATGACACAGACCCTGTGGTGGGGCCGCATGGCATGGCATGGCACAGACCCTGTGGTGAGGCAGCATGTCATGCATGGCACAGACCCTGTGGTGGGGCAGCATGTCATGCATGGCACAGACCCTATGGTGGGGCAGCATGGCATGGCATGGCACAGACCCTGTAGTGAGGCAGCATGTCATGCATGGCACAGACCCTGTGGTGGGGCAGCATGTCATGCATGGCACAGACCCTGCGGTGGGGCAGCATGTCATGCATGGCACAGACCCTGTGTTGAGGCAGCATGTCATGTCATGGCACAGACCCTGCGGGGGGGCAGCATGTCATGCATGGCACAGACCCTGCAGTGGGGCAGCATGTCATGCATGGCACAGACCGTGTGGTAAGGCAGCATGTCATGCATGGCACAGACCCTGTGGTAAGGCAGCATGTCATGCATGGCACAGACCCTGTGGTGCAACAATTCTCAGCTCACAGTGGCTCGAAAGCGAAAGGATAGACAGAACATGGTGTTCCATAATCCCTTTTGAGGGCATTGCCCCAGTAAATAGCAACCTCCAACTCAGCACCACCTAGCAAATGTTCAATTATTTTCCAATATTACCAAGCTGAGGACTAAACCTTTAACACACAGGTTTGGGGGAACATTTCAGATCCTAGAAATGGCACCCATGTGTTCCTAAGACTTACAGCCGCCTGTCTTGATACCTTCGTTGCACCACCAGGAGCCAGCTTACACCCATTAGCATGACTACCATGATGTGAAGGCTAATCTTCATTATCAAGCGCTCTGGATTTGGAATGACCTACCTCACACACCTCCCGCCGTATCCGTGAGAGTCTTTCTGAGATGTTTGTATGGAGTTAGAAGGAATCTGGTACTGTTCCATGAGCTGGAGTCCCAGACTGAACGCAAGGGGAAGAAGGACTGTGAGCTGAGCACTAGCATTCGTCTCTCTCAGCTTTCTGACTGCAGACACGATGTGAGCAGCTGCCTCACAGACCAGCTGCCTGCTTCCCCAGCCGTGAGGCACTATCTCCCTTCAAACCATGAACCAAACTTGTTCCTGTTCATCATAGCTACAGCCACTCCTGCCGCCATGCCTTTCCCACTGTGGTGGACCATGCCCTCATTCCAAGAGCCAGAACAATCCCTTCCTTTTCTACTTCACTTCTTGTCAGGAGTTAGGTCACAGGTATGGACAATAACCAGCCTAACTACTATGAGACAGTAACAAAACAAGACAGAAAATAGCAAGTATTGGCAATGATATGGAGAAATGGAACACCTGTGTGCTATGGTGGGCTGTGAATTGTGCAGCTGCTGTGGAAAACAGTGTAGAAAGAAGCTCCTCATAAAATTTGAAAATGGAATTACCATATAATTCAGCAGTTCCATTTCTGGGAGCATAACCAAAAGAATTGGCAACAAAGTCATGAAGAGGTATTTGCACACCCATATTTACAGCAGCATTATTCACAATAGCCAAAAAGTCAAAGTAACTCAATATCTTTCAATAGGTGGCTGGATAAACAAAAACATGCTATCTCCATTTAACAAAGTGTTATTGAGCCTTAAAAAAGGAAATTCTAGCACATGTTACCATACAGATGAGAATATTGTGCAAAATGAAATAAGCCAGTCACAAGGAGTCAAATACTAGATGAGAGTCACATAAAATTAGCAATAAAAGGATAGGAGTGCAAGTCAGGGGTTAGTGGGAATAGAGGTGTTCAAGGTATAGAGTTTCAGTTTTGCAAGAGAGCTCAAGAGGCCGATTGCACGACACTGTCAGTGTATACAAGGCAGGGTCTTTTACGTCATGCAACTTTAAATTTTTCAGTTTGGAAAACGCAGCCATGGGCCCATGGATGGGGGTTACCTGAAGCCTCACCCCAAAGACACGTCAGTGGTAAAGCCTTTTCAGGTGACATATTGGGAAGCCGTAGGCCGTTGCCAAGGCCACTTCTTTTCCTCCTCCCCTTTCATTTTTTCCACACAGTGCATGTGCATTCGCCATCAAGGTCTTTGATTTGCAGAATCTTGTTGCTTTTTGCCCTTTAGCCCCGGCTAGCCTGCTCCACCACCTCAAACAGTCTGTTTTTGCACTCTTCCCTAGCTCTAGTTTCCTCCTCCTCTCCAAGCCTTTCAGATGCTACCTTCCTCAAACATTTCTAAAAGACCTATCTTCCTATGTCAGTATCTTGCCCACTAACATATAATAGTACAATATAAGTGAAATGAAAGTAGAAAAGGGGCCCTGAGGGCAGAAGGGCTCAAACAGCCAGTGGTGTGAGAGGGATAGAGAAATACGAGGCTCAAGGAAGGCTTAACCAAAATAAAGTATAAAGAAGCCAGTTGAGAATCTTGCATGATACCACTACACCAGCGGTGCTGCTGGGCCTGGTGGTGCACGCCTTTAATCCCAGCACTCGGGAGGAAGAGGCAGGAGGATCTCTGTGAGTTCAAGGCCAGTCTGGTCTAAAGAGCGACCTCTGGGCCAGCTGGGACTAAAGGGAGACCCTGTCTCAAAATAAAAAAAAAAAAAAAAAAGCCAATTAAGCCAGTTGGGAACCTATGATCTTGCACAGGTTACCTCCCTACAAGGTATGGGTCAGAGAGGCCCAGAGGCACCCGAAACAAGACAGGCTATTGGCATTGCTCTTGGTCCTCCGCCATACCAAATGGTAAGACCCCATTGTTGCAGGCACCGCATACTTTGGTTACAGGACACAGAGAACTCAATCTTGAATTGACCAGAAAACTCTCCCCTCTCCCTGCTGGCTAGACACCATGGTCTTACCCAGGACTGGACTTTGTTTGCATGCTACAACAACAATCTGTGAGGCAAGATGTGCCCACTGATATAAGTGTGGCAAGACTATTTATGGGGGTGACCAACTGCTGTCTTGGTTGGGTTTGAGGCCTGCTCCGCAGAAAGGATTTCATGCCTGGTGCTGTGACTATGTTCAAAACCCATGGCTAGGAAAGATCATACATCCCAGGGGAAAACCTATTAATGTTGTCTTTCAACATGGTCATGTTGTCAAACAGCCTTCTGAATATTAAGTTTATATATTTGTTTATAAATTTATGCTACTCCTAACCTTAGTCAGAGAAATACCTTTTTGCAGTGGGCAGTGGTTTATGCAGAGATGTATTTCTGTTCTAAGTGCTGGCAATAAACAAGTATATGTGCTCAGCCATAAATGGGAAATCTATATCAAACCACAAACCTGCCTACCGCCAAGCCTTAGGGAACTTCACAAGAGGGGGTAGAAATGATGTAAGAGCTGGAGGATGGCGGGGGGGCGGGGGGCTGGGGGAGGGAGTCCTGAAATGCTGTCCTCTGGACAGTACACGGCTATTGCACACATGAACTCACAACAGCAGTGGTTTCTTGTATGAGATCTGCGCATGGAGAAGTGTGGGGCTGTTGGGGCCCCACCCCAGTTTAGGAGCCACTGGCTGCTGGAGGAAGGGGATTCACTTTTCTTTAGGAGTGTGGCCACTGGTAGCTTCTGCGTGCCCAGTATGGGGATGGTATTATATGTCCGTGGTATGGGCCCAGCCTATTGTATAGGCAGCACTGATTGGACTCAGTGGGTTAGGAGGACGTGAAACTGGGAAAGAGATGAGATGACAGTCCTAGGGGAGCAGGAGGAGGGGCAGTGGACGGTGGCTAGAATGAAGATATATGGTACACATGTATAAACTTCTTGAAGAATATATAAAATCACACTTAAAAATCCTATATGGTAGTTTCTCCTTCGTTCCTCTGTTGGGTGCTCCCTAAGCCCCTTTCCCAGCAAGCTTTGCTGTCTGCTGCTTTCTCCCAGGAGTTTCATCTCTGGCTGGATCAGAGTTGCTACCAGACTCACGTCTGTGCCACAGGCCAAATCTCTTCATCCTGAAATAAAGTATAGTCTTGATTTTATCTACCTGAGAGTGACCTGGAGGGCCCGTGGTCTGTCCTTATCTGTCATCAATCTGAGCCCTGTTCCCTGGGGTAAGGGATGAGTCACTTAGCTAGGAGGGAGCATGGCGCTGTCTACCTCTCACCACAGCCTGTAGTTCCCGTGTCACTGCAGAGGCAAAAACTCAGTGTTTACTGTGGTTTGTGAGGGAAATGAAACAGCATCGCGATGTTGACGAAACTTAGAGCTCTAACGTCTGGCGCCTGCTAGACCTTCTCTGCAATTAAGCTGTTTTTCATTCCAGAAGCGTTCAGAGGCTACTCTGAAGCGTGGTGCTCCATGTCTTCTCTCTGCTCCCAAATAAGAGAAAAACCTCTGGCCTACCAAGACTGAGCACAAACTTTGTATGTTTGATAGCATTCCTGAATTCATTCACTTGGTGGAACTTGATCTTTCCAGCCAGACTGAAGACCCGGTTTAAGGATTAGGAATCAGATCTTCTGTGTCTTTTGTTCTTGCCATTGGTCTATGCACAAAGATGAAACAGCTACTCAATGAACACCATGAATTATTGATCTGGTCTCAAAGGAGTGTGACAGCCATGGAGAGGCACTGTCTGCTGTTTATCCTTTAAGAAGCAGGGGACAGGCAGCTCCAAGGAGAAACGGCACATCTGAAGGAGCCTTTTACTGCCATGTACCTTCCCCAAGGTTTCTCTTTCCAACCTTGATGAATGCCTGTCATAGGCTAGGATCATGTTGGAATTCTCTACCAGTACTGAAGCATAGTGGGAAAATTCCAAGAAATTTACTCCTCTTTTTCTTGTTATATTTTCTTTATTCCAAAATGGACTAAACTGAGATCCCCTAGCATCCCAGGGCTCTGTAAAGATTAATTATCCTACAGTGAATCCTAAATTGCATCATTTTGTAAACACAGTATATTATAGTTGCCCTATACTCTAATATAAGAATTGAAAGAGAGATGTTATAGAAGTCAGGTCTAGTGGGTCTCAAACTCCATGAAGCTGTGGCAACACTCAGGCACCTCTACCCAGAAAACAATTTCTGAGAAACTACAGGCAGATTCTCTGGCTGCATAGGAAGAATCTTAGTGTCATCCTTACATCCTGACACGAGTGGATGACTAGCCAAGAATCAATCCAGATAAGCTCACACCCTGTCAGGCTTCTACTAGATGGCTCCCAGTTGCTCAGAGACCTTACTGAAATTTCCAGATTGGCTTCTGCTGAAAACACAAAGGAGGATGAGAAACAATTGAAAAAGACTCCTCCTAGTCCTGACACAATAGCCCTTGTTCGGTATATTCTTTTATTTTTTATTTTTTATTTATTTCTGTATGTGTATGAATGTACTGTCTGCATGCAAGTGTGTGCACCCCTGTCGTGCAATGCTGCGGAGGTCAGAAGAGGGTGTCGGATTCCCCTGGAACTGGAGTTCTCCTGGAATTGGAGTTTTAGACGGTTCTCGGCCGCCATGTGGGTGCTGGGGATCAAACCCAGGTCCTCTGTAAGAGCGGTCGGTGCTCTTAACCGCTAGGCCATCTCTCCAGCCCCTATATATTCTGTATTTAAGAACATGGCAATTATTTTCTGAGCCAAATTGTTTGAGCAGAAAAACCCATGGTAAAATGCAGAGATATAATTAGAATATGAAGACCAAGGAAACTAATCATTTCAAATTAACTCATATACAAAGTTACCTTCTCTTTTATGCTTTTAGGAGAACATTCCATAGGCATGAAAAAAAATCAACTGTTTTTCCGGGAAGCTGAAATGGTAAAATATCTCATGTCCAGAACATACTTCACAAATCTTAAGCAAGTTAAGCAAAACCTTTATCAGCTGACAGCAACCTTTCATGAGGCAGATCATTGTCTCCAACGGGAGGCAGGGAGGACTCGTTGGCACCCTGCATGCAAGGAATATGAAAGTGCCCTTTCCTTTTCATGCTTTGTCTGATCCAGCCAGACTCTTCTTTTGTAATATCTTTGTTTCTAAGGAAACCATGGCAACATCAGGGCTCTGTGGTGCATAGTGACCTCTCAACAAAGTGGCTTAGGTGATTACTTAAGATCGGAAGTATGATTTGGGAAAATATGACCAAATCCCACCTGATTTAAAGAAATTGGTGGGTGTCTAGTATAAGATGCTAGATGGTAGTTATATCTTGTTTACTATAGTACTGATTTGATAAAATCCTTAGCAAGTCTCTTAACTTCAGGAGAAATGTGGGGTGTAATCATTGGCTCAAATTCCCAAATGCAAAAAATTTGATCATTAAGTTTTGGCAACCATTGATTGCCTGATCGTATTAACAGAGCCTAGTAAAGTCCCTGTGTTATTTCTAATAACCTTTATCGCCCACCATTTTGTCCTCACTTGTGTTGAACCACCACGCACAGGCTGTTGCCTTCAGCTGTCTGTGGAAAAATTATACCAACCACATGCTTAGACAGAAGGAATACAATACTGCTTATTTTGCATCTACAAAGCTAAGCACTGTGGAAAAAAAAACAGGCTTGCTCAGTCACTTTTGTAAGGATAAATGCAAAGCAACCTTGGAATAAACACCTATCAATCCATAATAAGATGCATTCGAAATAATGAAAGATGGGGACTTGAATCTTAACCTGAATGCTGCTACACATGTCACTTCAGTGTTTGGTAAGAAGGGGGGTGATTCATTGTCGGACTGGCTTGGGTTAGCTGACTCTACAACTGATAGAATTCTTTCTATAATCCAGTTACACCATTTGTAAAAGTGGACTCATTTTGGTAGGGAAAAAAACTTTTTGGTAGTGATATTTCTTATTTCTTTGTATTATTTCTACATAATCCAAACCTTTGTGACCCTCCCCCTCCCAAATTACCCAAAAGAGCGACTGAAGGAATGAGGGACAAGTTATTAGGTGTCATGTGACTGCTTAGAGAATAAGAAACACGATGCAAAGTTATTTTGAAAGTCAATAGATAATAAACACAAAAATCTTTATTAAAAAGCAACAAGATAGATGTTGTTCTTTTAATAGTAGCTCATAGAAAAGAATGTGTCAAGAGTATTTATTTGGTTAATTCAACAAAAATAACTACTGTTTTCTTGAAGCATCAACCTGACCAAGTATTAAGCCAAGCTTCAGTTGTCTCTTGGCATGGTCAAGGGCATATAGGCTAAGAGCTGATAGATCCAGTTTCTCTTCCCATCTGCTCATGGCTATGTGATATCCATCTCAGGACACTCCATTGACCTGACATAAGAGGCTGATGGAAAAAACTGGACTATTGTCTACCAGCCACACATCCACGCCCATTCTCTTGTGCCATTCTGTCTATGCTCCCTTGACAGAGGGAAACTGGAAGACAGGAGGGAAGACAAGGCTTCTTTGTCTGCTCAGTAGTGTCATCAACAGTAGCGCCGTGATCAGTAGTTATGGGCTCAGCAGACCTTGACCTGAGCTCTAGCAGGCAACTCTGGTCTCACCACAATCAGAACTCAATATCCCAAATTCTATTCAAAGAAGAAAAAAACTCTTCTTCAAAGAGAAACACATAGGCCTAGCCACTTCTTGTGTGCCTCCAACGCTTCCAATGTTCTTGTATCTTTTGCTTGTGCTTGACACATCCAGAGTAGTTTCTGTTGTTCAGCCTAGAGGCCCTAGATACCTACTCCTCCAAAGTCCCATGTCTCTTCAGGGTGGGCTCAGAGAACAAGGTGGCTACACCCTGCTTTATAGAAAATTTATATGAGAAAAGAGAAATGAACGGTGTCACATCCTGCACAAATTTTACAAGCTACTTTTAACTAAACAAACCCAGTATGTCGTGTGTTCATGGCAGGGGCTATGATGTGCCATCAATGCTCCAGACCTCCTTCCAAAGGCAGCCCGCCCCTCTAGAGAGTGGTGGACAATGGGCATGAAGGCACAAATCCGCATTCTACCTATGAAGGTGTTCTAGTTTGTCTTCCATTGCTGTGACAAAACACTCTGATCAATGCCAACTTGGGGAGGAAAGGGTTTATTCAGCTTACATCTCCTGGGTCACAGTTCATCACTCAAGGAGCCCAAGGCAGGAACTCAGGGCAAGAACCCAGCAGGAGCTGAAGCACAGGCCATGGAGGAATGCTGTTCACTGGCTTGCTCCCCTGGCCCATGCCCAGCCTGTCCTCCCATACAGCACACAACAACCTTCCCAGGGGGGCACCACTCGCTGTGGGCCGGGCCCTCCCACAGTGCTCGACAATCAAGACAATACTCCACAGATGTGGCCACAAGCCAGTCCAATGGAGCCAATTCCACAATCGAGGCTCCCTCAACCGAGGTGTGTCAAGTTGACACCAAAGCTATCCAGCACAGAAGGGCATCGTAGCTCCAGGGCTTCGGAGTCTGCTGAAGCTGTTGCTAGGATCCCATCTCAGCTCAGACCTGCCCTCTTCTCCATCTCTACCCTTTGATGTGAAGATGGTTGCCATCCTGCTCACATACATTCTCTCTGAGGGGAAGGTCTGTTTCTCATATTTTTAAAAATTATTACATTTACTTATTTATTTTCTCTGTGTTTTGTGCATGTGTACACATGCCACAGCATGCATGTGAAAGTCAGAGGACTGCTTGTGAGAATCAGTTCTCTCCTTCTACCAAGCGGATCCTAGGGATAGAACTCATCAGGGAGCAGCACATTTATCTGCAGAGCCACCTCCTCTCCCCTGAAATACTCCCTTTAACAAAAGACCCCAACCAGGTTGGATTAGAGTTCACCTTAATGACCCCATCATAGCCTGACATCCTAAGGTACTCAGAGTTAGGATATTAAAATGTAAGTTTGGGCAGGTCACAAAGAATAGACAGACAGACTAGCTCATCACAGAACTCAGAGACTCCGCTCAGTCACTTCAAGGTCCTTAATTAAGTGTGGAGAGAGTAAAGAATGCCCAGAAATGCTACACCGTGGGGTCCCTAATACAGATTGGGGAGATATTACATCAGGAAGCAGAGTGTGGTTCCCAGGCTAGGGGGGAAAACCCAAAGCAGAGAGTCTATTGGGAAATATGCATTTATAAGGAAGCTATTTGTTATACATAGCTGCACAGTGAGAAGTGCAGCTGACAGTCCCACCTCTCTCTGAAAGGGTATCTGGGAATCTAACATAATTAACTTTTGTTCTCAGAATTAATAACTATATGATGATGGGCAAGGTAACACGAGCCGGGTGCAGGCAAATAGGTGGTGGAGTTTTTACTAGAGAAGCATGGACTTATTTATTTATTTATATGTATTTTTGGTTGACAGATACAGTTAAAATGGCATCTCAATGCTTTTTCTTCAGAGACACACTGCGTTAGTTCCAAACCCAAAAAGATGAGGATACGTTATTACAAAAAGCATTGTTTCAATAAAAAGCTTGGAGAATCATCATTTCTGTTGATGGGAAGAAGGCAGTAGAAAATAGGTATAGAGAACTTAATACAGAAATGCTTACCAGCAGTTCACAGCCAGCACTTGGGAACTCAAGTTGGTGTTATCTAGAGCCATCAAAACCCTGTCAGGATGGGGCACTGGAAGAAGCACAGACAGAGTTACAATTTGGCCCCAGGCCCTCAGTCCCAAGAACACTAGCCTCGCAAACATCAGAACTCGACGGAGGCCTGAGAATCAAGTGCAAATGTGCTCATGTGCCAAGAAAACCTAAGATGCGATTTCACAGCATATTGGGGCTTGGCTAGGTTCCAGAAGCCATCAACCAAGTAGCTTGCCCCGATACTTCAAAGGAAGAACTCGCACTGATAAATCCTGTCCCACACTTTCTACAGCACACACTTAATCTTGCGGTATATAATACCACAACTGTGAGTCACCGGGCTGGAGCCTCAGGCCTATCCACAGGACAGGGAAAAAGGAAAAAAGTCCCTCACATCTGTTGTCTAGGGCAATTGCCCCCACTCCTCGAAACTGTGCAACAACAGAATAATAAAAACTGTCACAGGACACATGAGTTATGGCCTGGTTTACCTGTAGAGAGCCCCTCAACAGAGCTATGACAAATTCAGCCCACCATTTTTCATTACCATGTGTTATCACAGTTTGATAAAAATCACCACAGAGGGGGGAACAAGTCTGCTGTAGTGCTCAGACTGTGCTCAGTCTTCTCAGGAGAACCTTCAGCCCGAAGACAAGCTGAGAGCTTTTCTTTGGCACACTGTTCTCAGGAGATCTGAAACTGAAAAATACACATCTTCTACATTCTAGTAAAGGCCAGCAAATATTCATAGAATCTTTAAAAATACAGCTAACAGGTAGAGTTCAGCAAAAATAGAGCTACAGCTAGAATTCTTGCCTAGAATAGCCAAGGCCCTGAGTTCAACCCCAATACTTGATGATAGTAATATGTTAATTATGACATAGTAGTAATATAAGGAAAAACAAGCATAGATAAAATGGAGAAAAAAAAAAGCAACAAGAAAAGCCAAAGTCAAGAGCGAAGGCTTTTGCATCCTTGGGCAGAAAGATATGGTGATGGCGATAGTAATTCCTTTACTCTAAGCTCTGCACTGCCTGAAGTGCTCGTGGTGGGAGTTTGATCAGGCCACTGGCCCTTCTTCATCTCATCTTTTGGCAATGGTCTGTGGAAAGATAATGAGAAAAGTCTGAATTCTTTGTTGCATAAGAAAAGCATGAGAGCAAATTCAGAAATGTATAGAAAGAAGCTAATTTCTTGAAAGACACGTTTGCATGGGTGTGTGCACATCGCATGTACTCAACTGTCAAATTTCTGTGTGCACACCACTCTTTTCTTAAAGCTTGCCACACCACTCTCTTCTTAAAGCTAGTATGATTGAGTTCTAGGGGATACACTGCCCAAAGGACCGGCTTAGAGAAAGGTCTCTTCCAAAGACTGGCTGGTTTCACCTGAAGTAGCTCGCTTTTTATGACTCACATTTCAGTTATCTCTCCTGAGGTCCCCAGCACAGTCCAACTAGGCTCCATCTCAGAATGCTCTCCACAGCTTCATCTGAGAACGAAAAAGAAAAGAGAGGCCCCCAATCACAGGTACCAATAAAACCCTGCTCAGAACTTCAGCCAACAAGAACTTCAGCAGAGTTTGCCTTTTCACCAGCCTGGGCCACAATGTCCATCAACTAAGAAATAAAACCTATGGAATTTTAAGTGAGGCCCTCAAGAAATCTTGCTAGTTAGCCACCTTGACTTAAGGAAGGGGAAACTTAGTGAGGTTCCAAGATGAGGTTGGAGTCCCTGAGAAGAAATCCTGAGACTTTTCTGGAAGCATCAGACCACAGGCAGGGTAAAAAGATCATAGCTATCCTCAAACACTGGAAGAGCCCAGGGTCCTGGCCCTGTTGGAGCAGATCATGCTGAGCACTGATAAGTCCCACAAGGTGCCTAGCAGGAGTGAAGCACTGAGACAGCATCAGGACCAGAGCTTCCGAACCCCGGGCAAGGAAGGGTCACACTCAGGCATGCACTGGGGTCCATCACTTAGTCCTTTTAGGGAAAGAAGAGAAAAACTGGAAGAAAGTTTTCAACATCAGTACATTATACCGAACATACTTCCAGTCACAGAGATTAGTTTGGGAAGCTCTGCTGTGACAAAAAGGCCACCGAATTGAAAGCAGAAAGCCCAGTTCAAGTGTTGAACTCTACCACTCCTACCTTCTAGAACTTGAGCAAAATCATTTGATTTCTCTGTGCATCATTTCTCATAAGGTTCTTATCAGGATTAAGTAAAAAAGTAAAAGCTAGGGAGAATCATTAAGTGCTACTCATGCATTTGTTCATTTTCTGTTTCTACAACAATACCAGAGGCTGGGTGACATATAAAGAAAAAAGGTTTATTTCGCTCAAGGTTCAAGATCATAGTACCAACATTTGTTCACTTTGGTAGTTTGGCTGTGTCACATGGAAGATGGCATCATGTCAAGAGTACATGTGAGAAGGAGAACTTGCATGGCGAGGTGGGAAACAAGGCAGCCTGAGGGGATCTTCTTGCTCTTTTAATTTTGTGTTAGTTTGGTTTGGGTTTGGTTTTTGTTGTTGTCATTGTTGCTGCTGCTGCTGCTGCTACAGTTGCTTGTAAGTCAGCTGCTCACCGTGGTGTCTAGGTTTGCCTGGACCAAGTTCCTGCTATCTCAGCCTCCTGAATGCTGTGATTACAGGTGCATGTGAGCACAGCAGACCTTGCAAGAACTAGGGGTCTCAAGAGAACTACCTTAATTCCTTCCAGACCAGCACCTTCAATGACCTCCTATTGAGCACATATATCTCTTAACATCACAACACTGGAATCAAACTTCTAACACACGAGCCCTCAGGGGAGGGACAGGACACTCAAATCATATATGGACCACAGCATCTCTAAGCCAGACCCAAGAGGATAATTCTAGTCTAAGTTCATGAACAACTGACTGTTCATGAGGGCTGGACAACTGCAAACTGTCAAGAGCACGCAAGGCACAGCAGATATCTAATGCATATTTTGGTAATTTCGCTTATCACATTAGAATCAGGAGATTCTAACGAGTAACCTTGGTTACTGCTGTAAATTGTTTTTAAGCTGATAGCATTATTTTCAGGGCTGGTTGTTGGCAGCATACAAAACTTCTAAAAACTTCACTGAGAATAGTGAGCGATGCCTGTGTGGAAAGTGAGGAGGCTGGTCCAGCAGGCGGGGGTGTTTGTCATTGTTTTCTTGTTTTCTTTTTCTTTGTTAGTAGCCACAGCCTTCACAAGCACATGGCAACCCAAGTCCCTTCTTACCCCAGCTGTTGATATCAACTCTGCAGCTGAGTAAATAGGAGGCGAGAGCAGAACACAGAAGGACAGCGTGCAGATACCAAGGGCTGAAGGAAAGTCTCTGAACGCATGCGGCCCCTCTAGAGGGAAAGCCAAGCTCTGCTTTATCGGAAAAGATTGATCTCCACTACAGACCGGTTGCATGAAATGGAAGAGGCAGCATTTGGTCAACGAGGTGTCCATCTCCACTGTGCCCACTTGGAAGTCAGCTGGCTGGGTCGGCAAGTCTGTGGCAGAGACCCTCCTGGCTCAGCTCACTCCTCTGCTCTGCGGGGGAGAACAGCGACTGCCTAGAGTTCTCAGGCCTCAGCCTCGGCCTGTCCTAGCCCCACATCTCTCAGAAGGAGGCCATGTAAATTGAAGAGATCACTACTTCATCTATGTGTTCCCAAATTCTGAGATTCTTTCTTTCTCCCTCTTTCTTTCTTTCCTTTCTTTCTTTCTTTCTTTCTTTCTCTTTCTTTCTTTCCTTCCTTCTTTCCTTCCTTCCTTCCTTCCTTTCTTTCTTTGTCTCTCTTTCTTCTTTCTTTCTGTCTTTCTCTTTTTTGGTACTGGTAATCAGACCCAGAGCAGGGCAGGCACTCTGCCTTCCCAATAATCTTAAGGGGTGCTAACAGAAATAATAAAACTGATGTTTTGTGCAGTATTATATAATTTAAAGACCATTTTCATACCAATATGTCTCAGTGGATCAGATCCATTTAGCAGTTCTGTGCAGCATTTATCTCATTCTATAAAAGAGGAAATTGAAGTTGGGGAAGATGTGAGCCTATCCAAACCCTTCAACTTTATACCACCGAGAATAGTTTCCACTAGAATTCACAGCCCTCTACTTTGGTTCTGAAGTTCTCTCCAGGTGTTTTCCTCCACCAGATCTGGTTTAGGAAACTCTAGCTTTTTGTCTTCCTGAGGTTGAATATCTATCATGTATGTGATTGTGTTCTTCCCACGTGACCTGGGAATAGCCATTTGACAAGAAAACTCACTTTGTCTTCATAGGTGCATCAACTAACCATTTATAGCAATTCAACACACAGATCTGTTCCTCTCTGACCATTTAATTTGATAAATATATGGTAAATATGTCTCAGGACCCACAACTTAAGCCAAAGCCTTGCTTTGATACAGGGCTTTTTTTTAATATCAGGAAATTGATGATTTCAGGGTTGGAAATCATATGGGCCTGTTGTAAACACATTATACATTTCAGCTTGTTGGACAGAATGCTGAGATTATTTGGTATGAGACAGAGAGCAAGGAACTCAAACTGTAAAATAAATGTTCCTTGTTTTTATCTATAATGAATGTCGTTGCTCTAATGAAACTGGTTGTTTTATCATTTCTTAAATAAGAACTTGACATTTGTTACCTCATCTCCTTGTCATTTGAAAGCTCAGGGAGTTAGTTACATTTTGTTTAACCCATAACTGTTCCTCCCAGGCACACAGATGGCTGATGGGGTTTATAATGGTAACTGGTGATAAGAGCAAGCATTGTGCATGCAGTAAAGTAAACATGAACCAAAGAACGAGCTGGATTCTGGAGAGCTCCATCATTAGGTCTATGCAACTACAGAGACAGGCCTTTAGATGAAGGTGAATCCCAGCCATTGATGGAGACTTACTAGCTAAGAGCAGCTATGGAATCAGATTCTTCCAAACATTCTATTCTGGGTATGTGCATGACAATCAGCTCTGACTACAAGATGAAACTTATTTACCATTTAGAAGATCTCTTATAGACAAGACTATGGCTTGCCAATCAGCTCTGACTACAAGAAGAAACTTATTTACCATTTAGAAGCTCTCTTACAGACAAGACTATTGCTTGCCAATCAGGTCTGAATACAATATGAAACTTTTTTACCATTTAGAAGCTCCCTCATAGACATAACCACCCAGGGTTGATCTTAGTCCCATGACAACTGGTCTTACAACATAGTCCGTGACAACTGGGCTCTGTTTATTTTAACTTGCAGTTTCTCGGAGTTCAGCCAACATGGCAGGGAAGATATGGATGAGCAGAGCAGTTCACATTGTGGCAGACCAGAGGCAGAGAAAGGAAATACTGGCTTTTTCCTGTTTCCTGTTTTATTCTATTCAAGGTTCTGGGGCCATAAGATAGTACCAGCCCCACTCAGGGTACGTCTTCTGCCTTAGTTTCTCTGGAAACCCCTCATGGACACAGTTGAGATGTTCCTCATCAACCGCTTGGGTGATTCAAAATTCAGTCAAGTTCACAAGGGAAATTAACATCACAGAATCTATCACTCTACATCATTAATGTGCACGTGACCCCTACTGCTTCATCCTATTGGGAATGCTGATTAGCCCATGAAGGTGTTAACAAATCTTCCCAATACTTGAAGACTTCAAGGTTAAATGTCACCAGCAGCTGTAACTCAGCCCCCCCCCCATGTTATCCTTTACCTATCTGTATCTCTGCCTCCTCCAGGCAAAGTGGGTGTACTTTTCTTATTGTCATGGTTACATACCTGACCAAAGTAACTTAAGGAAGAGTTTATTTTAGCTCGCGCCTGAGATCCGGTCCACCATGGCGGTGAAGTCAGGTTATAGGCATGAGGCAGCTGGTCACAGCGCATCCACAGTCAGGAAGCAGAGGGAGGTAGCTGCTGGTGCTCTGCTCTCTTCCTCTTTTCCACTTAGTCTAGGATCCCAGCCCATGGACAGGTACTGTAGGTCTTTCCACTTCAGTTAACCTAATCTAGAAACTTCCTCACAGACATGCTCAGAGACTTATCTCCTATGTGATTCTATATCCTGTCATGTTGACAATCGGTACTCACCAGCACAGTGGGTCACTCACAGTGGGTCAGTCTACTCCGTGTTAACTAAGTACCTTGCACAGTCCTCTGCTGTTCATTTATCACATAGATACTGCTACTACTACTACTACTACTACTACTATTACTACTGTTTCTACTATTGTTGCCATTACTACTGTTGCCACTATTTTTTATTATTCTGTCATTACTACTACTGTTACTTCTCCAATTACTGTTACTATTGCTTTGCTGCTACTGTTGTTGCTACTATACTACTCTTACTACTAGTACTACTACTACTATTATCCTTGCTACTATTAATCTTTTTGGGGGGGTCGTTTTGAGACAGGGTCCCCCTCTAGCCCCACCTGACCTGGAACTCACTATGTAGACCATGCTGACCTTGAGCTCACAGAACCTCTGCCTCTGCCTCCCAAGTGCTGGGATTAAAGGAGTGCACCACCACACCCAGATGTCTCTGTTTTAAAAGTGAAACATTATACCAGAATGAAAATGAATCAATATCACCACATACTATGAATCTTATGTTCCTTTAAAAGCCCAATGAACGCCTGTCTGACTGACCCATGGGACCAAAGCTGATGGGCAATGCAGCAATGACCTCACTATGCATTCAACTTAGATCTCTTAAACAGAAGCGCTACCCAGATTTACTCAAAATCTAATGTTATGAGGTTAGTTTGATGAAATATCCTGTCTACTCAAGAACTTCTGGAAGGGTAGATACACTATTGGTGAGAGTATAAATTGATGTCATCACTTTGAAAAGCAGTTTCACATCATCTAATTGTTCTAAAATTATTCCCAACATGAGATTTAGAGAGGCGAAACTAGACGCTAGCAATGTGAAAGAAGAATTTACTATTTTATTTTCCTATCAAAGGAAAATGTCACACCATGGATCTCAGAAGGCAGCATCACAGTGGTAGGGAATAGCACGACTGAGCAAGAGGAAAGAAAGTCTTCCCTGGCATTTCCTGGGGAAAGGCCAGGTAGGGACAGCAGCTTGAGATTTGCTGTGTGAACAGCTCTGTGGGGCTGGGAATGGTAGGGCTACGTCTCAGGTTGCCTGGAACTTAGCCCAGGGATGATTAAGGCAGGGAAAATATTGGTTTGGTGTGGGAGAGTTTGATAAGGAGGTGGTTGAGGGCAGATATTCTGGATGGGTTCATTTGTACATGAAAAGCATGCTTCCAGTAGAACCATTTGCAATCTCAAAGAATAATCAGCTCTGGGAAGGACAGAATCACCCTAG
The DNA here is from genome assembly GCA_009823505.1 of Rhizomys pruinosus. Lineage (NCBI taxonomy): Eukaryota > Metazoa > Chordata > Mammalia > Rodentia > Spalacidae > Rhizomys > Rhizomys pruinosus. The sequence continues at coordinate 6,950,222 of VZQC01014413.1, read as the reverse complement.
GTCTGTAAAATTCTCAAGTGCCAAAACATCAAAAGTACAGAAAATATGGCTGGCATAATTATCCCTGTAATGAGTGAATGTCAGACACACAAATGCAGACTCTAAGAGAACCCAGAGCCTGCTTGCACTGACTGTATACATCCTTCTGATACAGCCTTTTGTTTTTCCCAGATAAAAGCTGTAGCAAGGACCACGAAGCTGGTAAGGGTGCTTGCTGCCAAGCTTACATCCTGAGTTTCATCCCTGGGACCTGCATGGTGGAAGAAGAGACTCTATTCCCACAAGTTGTCTTCTGACCTCCACACGGGAACTGTGGCATGAGTGTGCATGCATGTACACACACATACACACACTAAATAAATAAGTAAATAAATAAATGTAATAAAATATTTTTAGTTATAGAGAAATGTATGCACTAGAAACCATATCCCAATGAGGGTAAATAAATACTCAGTGAGGGAGCAAACAAATTGTGGTATATTCATATCCTGGGACACAAATGGGAATGGAAGCAAGCAAGCTGGAAATGCACTTAGCAGTAATGAAACTCATAAACAATGCAGCCTGAAAGAAGCAAAGATAGAACAGAATTCACTCATTAGTTTCTTTATATAAAGCTCCAACACAGGCAAAGCAAACTGGAGTGTTTTGGCGTGTATAGGTGGTCAAACCCCCTTGAAAGGGAAAGTTGTACCCATTACAGGTATCTGAGCAGATTGGGTTCACTTAGTGGGTAAGATGAGGACTTGGGAGGGGTGGTATTTCAGTCCTTCAAAGGGACTGTGTGAGTCCGTGTTTATTTTTGTTATAGTATGCTTTTCTATATGAATACTATATATGAAGGGTTTTTTTTAAGACAAAAAGGAAAAACTAAGAGAAATAGTCTAAACAGAATTCCATGGGTAAAAAAATGTGATTGAAAATACAGATACTGTCTCCCTGACTCCAGAATCCATTTCAGAGGCTCTGAAGTTAAGAGCACTTGCTGCTCTTCCAGAGGACCTAAGTTTTGGCTCCTAGCACCCACATCGGGCAGTTCACAATCACCTTTAACTCTAACACCATGGGATCTGACACCTTCTTCTTGCTTCTGAGGAGACCTGCACAAGTACACAGACACACGCACAAACAAATAAATAAATATTTACAAATAATTTGTTTAAAGAAGAATCTATTTCCATGACCGTAAAGCTCCTCCTATCATCATTTATTAGGAAAGCACTGCCCTCTCAAGGTAAAGCCTGTGGCAGAGTAGAGCACGGCTACTGCAGCATAAAATATATGCTTACGGAAAACAATTATATTGAGCAGTTTTTGACAACCTTTCGTTCTTGCTTTGTCTCGTCTGCTTGGAGCCAGTTCTTCCAGCTTTTCTTTTCCCTGCTGGGGTTATCCCTTCAGTGGCAAATCTTCCGGCTGTTTCTGGAAACCAACAGGGGCTGGCGTTATAACCATACATAATTTTGGGTTTTTTAAGTGAGGAGGAATTACAAGCTTCCTTGAAGTTGGAAGGCAAAGAAATGCATCAAGGGTAATTACATCCTGCCTACTTCAATGCCCCCTGTGGCTGCAATTGGATATGGACCCCCTTCTCCCATCCTAAGCCAGCCTGTGCAGCAGCTCTGTGCATTCAACAGCTGCCAGAGCCCTCTTCAGGCAGCTGCTTTGGAGGTTGTGTGAAATGAGCCTGATATCGTGGTACCTCAGCACCTTAGCCCAAGGGTCTAAGTTATGCTCTGATGTGCGGGTGAACGTTGCATGCTCAAAGTTCAAGATTTACTTTCAGCTGCTCCTTTTGTAAACACCTAAGAACAGCATCATTCATAGGGAAGTCCAAATTCTGGGGTGTGGAAGGAGGAGACACATCTAATCAGCTGAGTTATTATAATTTGCCCATGAACTGAAGAACCTGAATGAAAGCAAGTAGCAGAAAGGATGGGAAGCAGTGCTCTGACCAGTCTGAGATCTGGATGGAAAATCTAATTGTACAGCCAAGTGCATTATTATTCTGGCTAGAGTCAACAAAACTCTTTAAAAAAATTATGAATAGCGATCTACTGGACATAGGGAGAATGAAGTTGAGGCTTTTGTTTGTTTATATTTCTAGAAGAATTTACTTAATGTTAAACTAAGGAAGTTCAGAGAGAGAGAGAGTAATCTATTGCTAGAGAAACAGAAAACAATATAGATAGATGATAGATTCATTGATTCATTTATAGATAGATGATAGATGACAGATGATAGATAGCTGATAGATAAGAGAGATGATAGATTGATTGATTGATAGACACATGATGGATACACAAATAGAAATAGATGACAGATGATATATAGATAGATAGACAGATAGATAGATAGATAGATAGATAGATAGATAGATAGATAGATGATACTCAGAGAGGCACAGAACATGAAGAAAAACAGCAATGGATAGATGTACTAAAAGCAAACACAGACTGAATGAGAAGACAGAAATTTGGGGACTGTCTCTGCTATTGTTCATTTCTCCTGGGTTAGGGTGTCAAAAGACCTCTTTGCCCTCACCACATTGATACTGTACTCACACCCATTTAATTACTGTGATGGATTGCCTTGTTCTCTCTCGCCCTAACTGCTAATGGGTTATAAATATGGTCTTTAAAAACTAACTCAGGTTTGATGTGGATTTGTGTTCACCTATGTTAATAACATGCCGGGAAAATAGATTAGCCTCCGTCTGCCTGTGACTCACTGCACTATGCATTACCACTGACCTGGCCTGGCCGGCTCCAGCATGATAGAGGACAGTGTCATGACAATATGCAAATCAAGGCCTTTATGATCCAAAGAAACACCACCAGCCAAACAGCATTTACAGTAGAAGCAGCAAGAGCTTCAGTTATAGTGTGGCAAGCACTTAGGGCCTGGGGAATCTTTCTATCAGGGGACGAGCAACTTGGGAGGAAAGCAGCTAAATATTTTAAAAGGAAGGGGCAAAGGGAAAGGAGACAATGAGCTCCAGGCAGCAAAAAAATTACAGCATAATTAGTTTCCAGACCAGCTCACTGACAGTACAGCAGACTTCCGACACACCACACCCCCCCAGCTTCCTCCTCAGCTGGAATTAAAGTTTAATTCTGTGTTAAGAAGGACTTAGAAACAAAGTGCTGTACAAGACAACATTGAGAAATCAATGAACTTCATGGAGAAAAGGTTGTGACGTGGCCACTCTCTGGCACTGCTGGCAGAGGGGGTAGATTTTAAGAAGTTGGATGCCTGAGGTAGACTGAAGGAAGTCTGAGTCTGGGCCATTTGGGAGAACGTGATGGAAATATCTGCCTGATGCCTGGAGAACCTATTTGTTTTGACTGCTGCTGCTGCTATTTTCCTTAAGGTTGGAGATCACATGACTGTGGAAAAGCAATGTCCAGGCAGAGCAAATGTGTTCTCCTTGGGCAACAGGGAGGCCCTGTGCTTTGGTTGCTACATGCCTTCTAGTGTACCTGCAGTCAGAACAGAGACACTTGTCTGTGACTCCTCTATAACAACCAGAAACAGGTCATCTTTAGTGCCTTCCTGTGCTCAAGAAATCATTTTCCCTCAATAACCTCAGAAATAAAAAAAAAAATGTAGCTAGAAAAGGCAGCTGAAATTTTCCTTTATTATACTTGGCATGTTTAATCTTGCCAAAGAGCAAGACAGACATTCACTGCATAATAAATTTTTATGTAAAAAAAAGACAATTGTTTCTTCTAGATTTTTATATCCACCTTAGTTTGAAATGTTATTGTCCTCATTTTAATGTGTCTCTTTTATGTGGAGAACTGTCTTGTTTATCAACTCCTGTTGATAAAACAAAATGCCTGTAATTTAAAACTATTAATTTATGCAATTGGGGTAATATTTATTCTTTCATTTTTAAATAATTATAATTATAAAATAAGAGTACATTCTATCTTAAAGATATCATTCACATCCAGTAAAATTCTTCATTCATGGATTAGCTTACACTTAACAAAAATATTATAGCCTGTAAATATGCCCCATACTCAACCCATAAATACGCCCCATATTTAACAAAACCATCATGTGATTAAGAATATAATGAACAATTTGAAAGTTGTTTTCCATCTAAAACACAAGCAGATTATTCACATAGGACAACAAAAAACTGAGGAAATTCAAGTTCTGACTCTGCCTTTCAGGACCGTTACTTCTACTGCTGACATGCAGGACTTGACAGAACAATGGACTGCATGCTCAAGGAGTCCAAATCCATGTGAACAGACCCTTTCCTACATAACCAGGGAGTCTTTAGATCAACTTCCATTAAAACATAACATTTATTAAAGGATAAATAATAAGAATGTTAATTTCATGCATTCCTACACAGGTATATATGCATCATTAAAACTCAACAGTAACCACAGCTATTTTGTAATATTTACATTATTAATTTTTTCCAAGCAAGGAATATTTTCTCAGTAACTATTCAGGGTACACGGTGATAATAATAAGCAAGGATCGCCGGGCGTGGTGGCGCACGCCTTTAATCCTAGCACTTGGGAGGCAGAGGCAGGCGGATCTTTGTGAGTTCAAGGCCAGCCTGGTCTACAGAGTGAGTTCCAGGACAGCTGGGACTACAGGGAGACCGTCTCAAAAAAGACCAAAAAAAAAGCAAGGATCACTTCACTTAACTTCATCATTACAATTTTGACAGACTTATGGTATTGGGCAGACCTCTCCCACTTCCCCGACCTTGCTGTACAACCCAGTTACTCTTTTTTTTTTTTTTGGTCTTTTTGAGGCAGGGTCTCCCTTTAGTCCCAGTTGGCCTGGAGCTCTCAGAGATCTGCCTGCCTCTGCCTGGGATCAAAGGCATGCACCACCACACCCTGCAATCCCCTGTTATTCTTACCCATGACCCCAGAGCCAGGACATTCTCAGCAGGAACAGCCCAGGGTGCCTGCAACAAGCTAATCATAGTGAGGAAAAGGAAAGCAACCAAGCAGAGGTATCCTCTACATTTTCCTTAGCAACTCTTAGGGTTATGAACTCAGTATTTGGAAATGAGGAAAAGTAGACTTCAAGACCAGTGTCTAATAGCCCAGTGGCTTCAAATGGAGAATCAGGATTAAAAGCCATATGTAATGGTAAATTATGACTATAAATGTGATGGGATTTGGAATCAACTAAGAAACTTGTGTTTGGTGGGTCTTAGGGCATTTGTCTGGAAGGTTTAACCTAGGTTGGAAGACACTCCTTTAGAGTGGGTGGTACCTTCTGACCTGTAACTCAGATATAAAGAAGTCAGAGGGAAAAGTCTGCTTGCTTGCCTTCTCATCTTGCTGGTAAGTACATCTGTCTCAATACAACTTTCTTCGACCCCGCGGGAGGTGGTGATCCTATTCTTTATCAACACCTATTCTGATTTTTTGGTCACCCAGAAGTCTATATCCTCATCCTTCCAGGATTTGGAATTATTTCACACATCATCACCTATTATTCTGGGAAAAAAGAACTGTTCAGTTATATAGGGATGGTCTGATCTATAATATCTATTGGGTTCTTAGGCTTCATTGTATGAGCTCATCACATGTCTACTGTAGGTCTTGACATAGACACCCGAGCTTACTTTTTACATCAGCTACAATAATTATTGCAATTCCCACAGGAGTAAAAGTTTTCAGTTGACTAGCTACCCTACATGGAGGAAATATGCTGCTGCTGTTGCCGCTGCCACCGCCACCGCGGCCATCCCTTGCTGACATCAGAATCCAGCTTCTTAAGCCTTCCAAAATGGAAGACCAGCAACTCTCTGAGAATCTCCTTGTCTTTCAGTTCCAGATCAGAACTACTAAGGTGGACAGCTTCATAGGCTGAGGGTTCTTGGCCGCCACAGTATGCAGACAGCCATTGTTGAACTATTCAGCTGTATCGGATGCAAGCCATTTTATTAAATCCCTTTTTATAACATCTATTAGTTTTGTTCCTCTACAGAGCTCTGTCTAAAACACCAGATCAGGTTACTCGTGAATGAAATCTGAATTACTACCTGGAAGGGGCACAGCAGAGCCCATAGCGGCCATAGCTGTAAAGATCGACCTCTCTAGGTCTCCTTCCTGAACTCCATTCAACTATCTTTAGAGACCAATGCAGCGCCAACAAAAGGCTGCTAGATGATTGGGAGTTAGAGCAGGTTTCCCTGGAGGATTTCTTGGTGATCTCCTCTGATTTCTCATTCTCCTTCCTCTATTTTTCCCTTTATTTTCTCTTGATTTCCTTCTCTGTCTTTTCTTTGTTGTTTCTTTTTTAACCTACTTCTTTAAGAACATCTGTATTTGGATTGAGACTGCTGGAGCACTCACACTAAGTTCCAGAGAATTTCTCATTTGAGACCCTGCATATTACACGCACCTCTAAAGGGCTGACGAGTCCCTTTACGTCTCCTTTACTACAAGCTGGGGAGTGTCTTGTGTTTCTCTGTCTCCCTCCCTGCTACATTCAAAAATGATAATCTCCCTCACCATATGGCTGTGTCTGACTGAGGTCGTGCTTACTGGTTAGTATTGATCAGTACTCATATATAACTGGTATAATGGTTTCCCTGCAGAGTGTGCATTATAATTTCCAGCATCAGGCCACAGAAAGCTTTGGGTCACGTACTAAGTGGAAGAGCAAGGAAAATGAACCTGTCGCCCTCCTTCATCTCTTGTCTCCTCAGTTTCAGGAAGAGCTATTTTTGTCTCTTTCTGTTAGCTGGCCTTTACATGTGATCTTGTCCAACTTCCAGGAGGAACGGCTTCTCACCATTGACCAGCAGGGCACAGGAGGTATCACAGGAACTAATGACAGCCCAGGGTTGGGCATGTGATGGTACACAGTAAAGCCTTGGCTAGCTTCTCTAGAACTCAAGATGGAGGAGGCAAAGGAGCCAGATGGCAACTAACTGAGAGTGTCCTCTCCTTGCAGACAGCAGAGGGACAGGTGTGGCCTCCTCCTCCTCCTCCTCCTCCTCCTCCTCCTCCTCTTCCTCCTTTTTCATTAGTTTACCCATTCAAAACAATGAAAGTAAGCATTTTTACAGTAACAAAAATGTATCAGTAGTCAGTTCAGCTACATATAATACTAGCTTAAAGAAGTGACTTAATGGCATACAAAGTTATTTTTCCCATACAAAAGATATACCTTACAGTGGCAGGTGAAGGTTGTCATGGCAATTCTAGCCATTAAGCAGTCAGAGGGGTTTTATCTTTCTTCTTGACTATATTCAGCACATGGTTTATAAGGTCACACTGAAGTCAAAGATGGTTAGGGAAATGCCAGACATCATCTGTGCTTTCTAGGAGACAAGGTAAAGGCGAAAAGGAGAGCTCTCTGAGATGAAGCAGCATTCTTGGTGAATAGCTTGTACTTATGAGAGGCTGGGAAATAGATCTCTTTATCTAGATACAAAACCAGTGCAAAAGAAATCAGAGCTCTGCTCATGAGCAAGCAGAAAACTGATACAAAGAGACCATCAGTCTCTGCTACAAGATAGGTACAGCCCTGAGCTGAGAACTTTATGTACATCACCCTGTTCCTTCCTCAACTCTGCTCTGCACACCATTCAAGCTCAAGAGGTCTGAGAGGTTGTTAATCCAGTCAACCAATTTTATTCTGACACTTGAGTAGAACTTCCCCCCAAATCTCATTTGAATCTCAAAACCACACCCTGTGTAAATATTATGCTTAACTTGATTTTTTTAACATGATTTGCTTGAAATCACATGGGAAAAAAAACTGGACCTAGTCCCCAGACTTCTTGATAGCTGTTCAAACCTTCCTTCATACCCTTTTTCCTTCCTTCTTCCCTCCCTCCTTCCCTCCCTCCTTCCCTCCCTCCCTTTCTTCCTCCCTCCCTTCCTTCCTTCCTTCCTTCCTTCCTTCCTTCCTTCCTTTTTCCCTTCCTTCCTCCCTGCTCCACTTCCTTCTCTAAAGGAAAGTAAAACTATAAAAAGGTTTGAGAAACATTTTTTTGGTCTTCTTGAGATAAGGTCTCCCTTTAGTCCCAGCTGCCCTAGAGCTCACTCTGTAGACCAAGCTGGCCTTGAACTCATAGAGATCGGCCTACCTTTACCTCGCAAGTGCTGGGATTAAAGGCATGCACCATCATACCTGTTCTAGTTTGTCTTCCATTGCTGTGACAAAACACTCTGACTAACACCAACTTGGGGAGGAAAGGGTTTATTCAGCTCACATCTCCTGGGTTACAGTTCATCACTCAGGGAGCCCAAGGCAGGAACTCAGGGCAGGAACCTGGAGGCAGGAGCCGAAGCACAGGCCATGGAGGAATGCTGTTCACTGGCTTGCTCCCCTGGCCCATGCCCAGCCTGCCCTCTTATACGGTACACAACAACCTGCCCAGGGTGGCACCACCCATAGTGGCTGGGCCCTCCCACATTGCTCAATAATCAAGACAATACTTCACAGACATGGCCACAGGCCAGTCCAATGGAGCCAATTCCCCAGTTGAGGCTCCCTCAACCCAGGTGTATCAAGTTGACACTAAAGCTATCCAGCACAATACCCAACTGGGAAACATTTTGTATCATCAACCTCTTCAATTCTGTCAGATTTTAAGGATGCAATAGATCTGCTTGTCCTTATTCATATCTTGCTAATTGTTAGTAAGGTGAAGTTTATTTTACTTTCTTTTTTAAGATTTTTAAAAAATGGTCGTGTATGTATGTCTGTGTCTGAGCATGCCATCATGCATGGAAATACCCACAGAGGCCAAAACAGGGCATCAGATGCCCTAGAGTTACAGGTAATTATGAGCCTCCCAACATCAGTGCTGGGAATCCAATTCTATCCTCTGGAAGAACAGCAAGCACTAACTGCTAAGCTATTTCTCCTGGTCCAGATAGGGAAGGTTTTAAAATTTTTATTTGTTTAGAATTTCTTACTTGAATTGCCCTTCTCTGCTATTTGCTCATTAAAAAAATTTTTTTGCTTAGTTTTATTTTATGTGTAGGTACGTATTGCGTGTCTGTATGCAAGTACAGCCATGTCATAGAATGCCTGTAGAGGACAGAAGAAGGTGTCGGATTCCCTGGAACTGGAGTTATGGATGGTTGCTAGCTGTCACATGGGTGCTGGGATTCGAACCTGAGTTCTCTACAAGAGTGACCAGTGCTCTTGGCCTCTGAGCCATCTCTCCAGCCTCTATTTGTTCATTTTTATTTATTTTTTTTTTGTATGTGTATGAATGTACTGTCTGCATGCAGGTCTGTGCACCCGTGTCGTGCAATGCCGCGGAGGTCAGAAGAGGGTCTCGGATTCCCCTGGAACTGGAGTTCTCCTGGAATTGGAGTTACAGACAGTTCTCAGCCGCCATGTGGGTGCTGGGGATCGAACCCGGGTCCTCTGCAAGAGCGTCGGTGCTCTTAACCGCTAGGCTATCTCTCCAGCCCCTATTTGTTCATTTTTAAGTAGCTTCTCTTATATATATTTTCTTTTCCTTTATATCATTTGGACACTTTATCTTTTGCCTATTAGAGCTGATATAAATCACACATACTTGCAAACACACACACACACACATCTCTAGTCTTCTTTCATATGGAAATTGTTGATTCATTATAGTCAAGCCTAGAAATCTCTTTCTTGATAGGATGTACTTTTTGCTACCTCAAAGAAAGCTTTCTCATTCTTGATACAGAAAAAAATCCTACATTTAGTTCTCATTGTATTAAACTTTGGCTCTTGCGTCTGTTTTTTTGTGTACTTTATAAGGAAATTTTTCTGGCTGAAAATTGCTCCAACACTATACATTTGATAATTTAATTTACATTTTGCATGTATGTGTGAATACATGTGTGTGTGCAAGCATGCATGCACATGTCTGCACGTAAATGTAGAAACCAGAGAACAACGTTGTCTATGGTTCCTTGAGCACCATGCACTTCACGTTTTTGAGACAGGTTCTCTCAGTGGTCTGGAACTTGTCAAGTAAGCCAGCCTGGTTTTCCAGTGAATCCTAGGGATCTGCTTAGCACTGCCCCCCGAAGTGGGATTAAAAGCACATATCACCATACCAGACTTTTTCTTACATGTGTTTAAATTCAGGTCCTCATACTTACAAGGTGCTGTACTGACTGAGACACTTCCCCAGTTCTCCAGGGATAGCGGCATCACATATGCATTTATATATTTCTGTCTTTCACTATTTCATTAGCTTATTTTACTACTCTCAGTTTTCTTTTCCCTTTTTTTCTTTTAGTTTATAAATATATTTTAATTATGTGTATGCACATGTGTCTGTGAGTACGCATGTGCATGCAGGGGTCCCTGGAGGCCAGAAGATGGTGTCGGGTCCCCTGCAGCTGGAGCTAGAACCACAGGTGGTTGTGAACCAGCTGGGTCCTGGAAACCCAATGTGCACAACCTCTGCAAGAGCAGCAAGTGCTCTTAAGTGCTCAGCCATTTCTCCAACTGGTCTCACTTTTTTCTTTCAGTTCAGTTTTTACAATACAAATAAAGCATGTCTGAGACTGGTTCCTCCTAACTATACATATTATTCATGTTGTTCTGGTGCTTAACACAAGCCTAAAATTTGATGCTTGTGACAGTTATTCAGGAAAGGAGGTCAGAAGGTTTATGGTTTCTCTGGCTTCCTAGCTGGAGACTCTACTTGCACTGTCAAAGGATCTAGCTGTTTGGATCCACTGCATTCCTCTGCAACAGAAAGAAAAAGAAATTCTGAAGAGAGTGGGCAATGTGCAGGATTGAGGTCTGCAGAGACACCGCTGCTACCAGAATCCTTGTTCCACTATCATCGATGACTACACATTATTCATAATTATCACTTATGATGATTGATGACCCAAATCCCAGTTTTTGATAATATAAGTACATGAAGATGAACAGAAAAACTCAGTTCCAGAGCTTGAGAGATGAAGCAATGTTTGAAGTCATTGCTTTTGGTAAATGCTTCTTATTCACATTACATAGAATCTATAGGTAATAGTGCGTCACAGAATTTGTGTTAGTAAGCTTTCCATTGCTATGCCAAAATATCTGAGATTAAATAACTTATAAGAAGAAAAAGAACTAGTTTTGATCATGGCTTCAGAGATTTTACTCCATGATCTCTAGACTCCACTGCTTTTCGGGTCTTCGGACTATCACGTGAGGGAGCAAAGCTGCTCGCCTCTTGGTTGCTAGAAAGCAAAGAGAGAAAAACAAGAGGCCAAGGTTTTAACAGCCTCTTCAAGAGCAGGTTACCAATAACTGAGTTTCTTCCACAAGACCTCCATCTCTCTAAAGACTCACCTCCCAGCAGTTCTACAGGCTGTAGACAAGCCTTCAATGTTGGAGCTTTGGGAGACCTTCCAGACCCAAACGAGAGCAAAGCCCACCGTCTTCACATTACTTACAATCTGGCCCCTGGAAAAGGTCCCCTGGGCACAGGCACTAGTTCTGTGCACACAACACCTTGAAATAAAGAAGAAAAAAAAAAAAATAGATGGCTCCCAGCAATCTTGAGTCAACCGTAGCAGTTTTCTCTCATCTGTTTGAGAATCTGGCTCAGCTTAGAAGACAGAAAAGGGAAGAGGATAGGAACAGCCTGGAATCTGGTATCAGTGGGACCCAACTTTTGACTGTTACCCAACCCATCCATCAGGACTGGGAAAACAGATTATTCTAATTAAGAACCAACTCATCGACCAGCTCTTTAATTCAAACTCCCAGTTTTATTTTTAAGTCCTATAAATCATCAAGTTCCTGTGAGGAATGCTTAACCTTCCACAGAAGACTCCTGTGTGGCAGCTTCAAGAGTAGGTCATAGTCCAATCAAAAGATTGCTTTCAGTGTTAGAATGTATTTTTTTCTCAAAGGGAACTTTGTTTGGTGGGAGGGAACTTCTAAAGCATGTTGACACTCTGATTTTGCCAAAGAAGATTCATAAAATCTGATTATCAATACCTTAACTTCGTGCAGCCCACCTGAGGAATGCCCTGTCTCCACATTGCCGGTCTATATTCACTTTACCCTACCTTTACACAAGTCCAACTTTCCATAAATTAAGAGAGATCTACTTTATTATTCAAAGAACTTTGAGACTATTTTTTGATTGCTTGCCTATACTTTTCACAACTAATACTGATATAATTGAATTAAAACAAATAAATCAACTGTATACCCAAGAATTCTTCTTTTTCAAAATGTGTTTCTCTCCCATAATAGAATTGCATGCCTCTGTGGGTTTTCACCAAGGAAACAATCTAGGCTACTCATTTATTCAAAACAAGAAGTTGAAGAGAGGATGAAATGAAAACACCTTCCTCTTACTTAAAATTGTGCTGGGACCTTCCTGTAATGTCACCCTGAGTCCATGACCAGGAATCATGCTTTAGGTAAATCTGTGTTTGAATAAGATTCCCCCACTTCATCCAATAATAAACCACCTTGGACAGGTTCAAGACTAAAATGTCTGTATTATATTATGTATAATAACAGGTTATGTGTGTGCAAGATTCCAACTCAATTATTCATAAGTTTTAACTTCTTTTTATTCTATTTCTTAAACTCACAGATTTGACTGGCATGGTTACCTCAGTTGTCAGTTTCTCTTGCTTTGTTGTGGTTATATGTTCTAAAGAAAATTCTTCTTCTTGAAAGGTACCCATCTCCATGCCTGAACTATGGAATCTGTAGATCTTCTTCCTGACTACAAAACAAGAGCTTAGATTCATTTGGCCAACAGACACATTAACTAAATGAGGCTTTCCTCAAATGTCACTCATTCATTCAGCAAGTCTTTGCAGAGTGCCTCTTGGGCTCCAGGCTTGCCTGTGAATTCAATGGTGAGCCAAACAGATGTATGGACTGATGCCTGTGGGGTGGTTATAATGAAATGGGGAAGAGAGCAACATGTTACTATCTATTGCACATGGTGTTAAGTAGATAGAGCTGCCACTTAGAATAGCAAAGAAGACCTGGTGGAAGTGTACCATTTAAACCAATGTCCTAAAGGATGAAGAGGGCCTGACCATCCAAAGGGAAGGAGGAGTGGATCAGCCAAAGAACAACAGGCCAACCTTCCTCCCCTAAGAAGCCTGCTGACCACTCATGGCTTCCTCTTTCCTCTACACCCTCTTCCAGCACTTCGTCTGCTCCCCACGACTTACTACTTAATTATATGCTGCATTGTATTGTTCTCAGATGGTTCCTGTGGTTAAACTTGACTCATCAACAAGTTCTGTCAACCCGCTAAGAGCAGAAGGCATGTACCCCCTGTATGCCAGGTACCATGTCTGCTGCAGCACTGGAGCAGCACCAAGGAGGCAGCACGGTGGGCATCAGGCCTAGTGGGCTAGATGAACGCTCACGATAAGCTGCTTTTCTATATGCATCTGCTCCCATTAGACGAAACGCAAATAGATAGACCCCATCTCTCTGTGTTCTATTTAGCATTTATATGACACCTTTCAGCACAGAGGAATGAGTAAGTGGAACCAGAAGGGGTTGTTGTATGTGCTCATCCCCTCTCGGCTGTGGCCAGGCATCTGGTCCCCACCTGCCCCCGCAGCCCCTCCCCTTCCTCAAAGAGCAGGCTGCATGCACCACTGTTTCTGCTTTCAGCAGAGTTCTTCCCATGGAGCCGCACACTGTTGAAAGAATGCATTGTCCGTGCTAAAGGGAGAATGAATGCGGGTAGCACACTACAAATCTGAGCTGCTAAGTGATAAATGAGCAATGAAAACTATCCTGACATCATTAAGGTGTTCCTGAACGTGCTGCCTGCTCCAGCCTCCCCAAACTCAACTGTGGAAAGTTACAAGTGCTCACAGGGTGACCAAAGCCTGGCTTGGGAGTCACCAAATTGGACCATTCCAAGCCAATAGGGTTTTTCTAAACTCTGTCAACTGAGGGATGGAGATATTCTGTAGACACTGCTAGACTTCTATCTCTGCAAACCTTGGCATAAGGTAGAGCTCTCCTCAACCACATGATGGTGAACTTGTTTGTAACTGCTCCAAGTTTTTTTAAGAGGGCTGTTTGACACAGACCTTCAGAATTATCTCTCACCCTGGGCTCTGGAAGGATCTCTCCCAAGCCCCTCACACATCTGGATCAGCCCCTCTATAGAACCCACACCACACTCTCCACTGGTCCCAGCTTTACCAGAGCTCAGCACTGGTAGGGATCTGAGACAGACCACCTGCTTGCTGGCAAAGCAGCTTATTGATACAGTGAAATTGGCCAGGGCCAAAAGGGCCATCTTTTTAAAATTCTTAAGCTCTCGAAGAATGCCTGGAGAACTGGGAAAACAATCCCATCCTCTCACCTACCGATGTCCTGGCGGCTGAAGCCTCTCAAGAAGAATCTGGGAACTGAGCAGGAAAGCAGTGGAGCAGCACGCTAATTTCCTCCACAGTCTGCAGTAGTCATTGGTGTAAAAGACAGTGCACAAGATGCCCAGGGTTCTACCCACAATGGCAAGCTTGTTTTGCCTATTTCATGGGGTAGTCATTCCCTGGGAAGGCAGTGTGTGTGTGATACCTGAAAACTTACAGGAATACAGAGCCTGGTTCCATCTCTCACTAGCTGTGAGATCTTGAACAATCGTGATACTTGATCTCCATCTGCAGCTTGACTGGATTTGGAATCACTTAGGAGACACATCTCTGGGTATGTCTAGGAAGGAGGGTGTTTCCAGTGGGAAAAGCCGTCCTGAAGGTGAGCGGTACCATCTCATGGGCTGGGACCCCAAACTGAATAAAAACAAGCAAGCAAATGAAACGCCAGCATGCACAGGTTCAATGTGACCAGCCACTTCATGCCCCTGCCCTACCACTGCGACTGACGAAACCCCCTCAAACAATGAGCTAAAATAAACTTTGCCTTCCTTAGATTGCTGATGTCAAGTATTTTATCGGTAATGAGGAAAGTAATAATACAGAAAGTCACTTAACACATCCAGTTTCCTATCTGTAACCCAGGAGACATGACGGCACCTGTCATATAAAATATAAGGCTCAAATGATGACATAGAGAAGATCTTCAGCACAGTGCCTGGCACCAGGAAGGGGTGTAGTAAAGGTTTCCTGTTTACTGCAGGCGGAGTTCCTGTGCCACGCACTGAGTGCATGCTCCAGTTAACCCTGTCATTTGATTCCATGCCTCCCCAAGCAGGGCTTGCGCTCCTGATGACTACCTTGCCACTCACCTGGCTTCCCTAAGAGAGATATGTTCATGTCAGTGGCTACTTCTGTCTGCAATTTTCTCTTGAAAATTGCTCCAGGATGAATGCTTCCTCAGGGGAAGCTTTATCCATTAGTGCAACAGGAGGGGAATATGAGGGCGGTCTACGACACCCCCCCTCGTTACCAAGAAATCAACTGTAGAAGTGGGTCATCTCTCTCTCACCACTGGGCCAGACAGTGATTAATAAGAACCATTTAAGATTAATACACTTGTTTAATTTTTTGAAAATTAAAGATCTTGGAAATGTGAGCCCAGAAAATAAAGAAAAAAGAAAGAACAATCCTAGTTATATTGGTTTTTCAACCCCCCACCCCTTCTTCCAAATTCTGGAGAATTCCCTGTCTCCTCTCCATGTCACATAGCTGTCCTTTCTTTCCTTCTCACCTCAGAAAGGACATTAGTTCGAGCCAAAGTGGTTATCATAGATCCTCAGCAGCTTCCAAGATACCAAATGAGACAGTGGAACAATTGATTGTATTGGCTCAGACCAGTGGTGGAAGATAAGGGAGTAACATGGGCTTGAGCAGCTCTTACTGCTGCACTTTTGCCAAAAGCATGAGTGTCCTGATGGGGCTGGCCTGAGACCATGCGTCCCTGGAGAAAACAAGCTACTCGGAGCTCAGTGTTATCTTTGTCATCTTCACAAAGTGGCCAGGACCTATATTGAGAAGGGTTCTAAGGCCCAGCCAGCAAGAGCTACATTGGGCCCCAAGGTCCATATCAGAGTAAAGTCACCTAAATAAATGATCATAGCTGACTTTTATTGACCACTTTCCAACTATGAAAAATGCCATTTAGGCTTCCATTTAGGTCCTGGGACAGAAGCATTCATTTGAGAGGTTTGTTTTCTGGTTTGTAAAAATGAAGACATTGATTATAAGTGAGCTTGAAATCTCACGCACCATTGCACATCTGATACATGGCCCAGCCAGAATCTGAACCAAGTCTTTGTCTTTGGCCTTGTACACATTGCTTGAGAATGAAGAGAAAGAAATGTAAAGCATAGGACATAAGGAAAAGATGCAAAAAATGTGTGAGATCAAAATTGAGGGTCAATATTATGTGCTTCTTTAACATCTGCCAAAGTACTGCAGTTCTCAAGTGTACCTACAGAAATGCCTCGCCCCAGCCTGCTCTAGTAGATGAGGTTCTCTAGTCTACTAATCCTCCTTATTCCAGAAGCCATGTGTACTCCTTGTTTTTCCCTGAGCAGGGGTCTCGGTTCCCTCTCAGACTATGGGGTCACTGACATAAACCACCCACATCTTTGCTGGGGAATCAGGAGGTGCCCTGTCCTCTTGATATCACTACGGAGTTTGTCTCCTGGTGCTTGTCCATTCTCTTTTCAAGTGAAACACACATGTGACCCTTTGTAGCATCAGCATCTTCCTTCCCTGGAACAAGTGTGGTAAGCAAACCGTTGTCAGTCCAGTCAGTTACATCAGGTGTTCAGCCCTCCCCACAACCTTAGTGTGGGAATGCCTCTGCCATCAAGGGGTGATTAAAACACAAGAAAGACTGATCAAGATGAGAGGGTGAAGGGGAAAAAATGGAGCCTGAGATGGCCCATCACAGATTCAGCCCCAGGGGTAACCATGTGAGTCCACAGATTTTAATGGTGTGGCCAAGCGAACAGAGCAGGAGACAAATACTCCCTGACCTTTCTCCACCACTGTCTGGATGAGAGGCTCATCCAGGTTATCTTGGCTCACAGCCTCAGAGGGATTTCAGTTTGTGGAGAAAGCATAGAAAAGTGGCTCCATGGAGCCAGAGCATGTGATAGAGTCTCATTTCATCATGGCTGCAGACCACGAAGCAAAGAACTTGGGGCAGAACCAGAAGTGAGTATAGCCCTCAAGATCCACATACAATGACCCCTGCTGTGAGCTAGACTCCAACTGCCACAGGCCCTACAACTTCCCAAAACAGCGCCATCAGCTGAGGACCAAATGGTCAAGCACAGGAGCTGGGGCAGGGGGGTGGGGGTGGGGGTGGGGGGAAGGACATTTCATATTCAAACCAAAGCAGAACTCCTTCACCTTCCCTCATAGGCTCACCCTACCTGATTTCTGTAACACTGTGTTGGACTTGCTCCGAACAATATTGTATGTCTCTGAATATTATATAGTAAGTTCCCAGGCTGATAAGCCAGGACCTAGTCTGCCCGTGCTCCCTAAAAGAGAGCTGGTTTGAATCACTTAACTTTTTTTTCTTCTATAGTAGGTATCAAGCCCAGGTCCTCAGATGTAACAAGCAAGCACTAAACCACTGAGCTACTGCCCCAGCCTTCATATGAGAAGGACAGTGGTGAGAATAATTCTAGGATTTCCTCAAATAAATAGAAACCAATGGAAGCTGAAGCAGAGCCTACCGATTCCAACTGTTTGGGCATTTATACATCAATCAAAGCCCAGCTGTATTGAGCTTGCTGTCTAGTGCACCAAACAAGCACTGATGGGCACTGGCTCACCCTGTTCTCAGCACAGCATGGTGAGGTCAACATACCTATTTCCCTAACTTAGCATAGGAGGAAACTGGAGCCCAGAGAGAGTCACCAACTAAGGGTTCAGAAATGCCTTTGAATTTCTCTAGGGAGAAAAACTCAGGCAATGGCCTCTTTTCAGAAGATCCCTGGTAGGGTCTCATGGGCTGCCAAGGTCAAGGACTACTTGACTACACTAGTACACAAATCCTGTGATCTTGTAATTACATAATGCCTCACCCTGTGAACTATTTCCTATGAAGGCTTTATGTCTTCGATTAGCTTATAAACTCCCAAGAGTGGAAAGGCTGAAGAAGAACAATGTCTTACAATAATTTTGATTCTGTTCTTTTAGACTGAGCACACTAAGCATGCTTAGAGTAGACACTCAACATACTCAAAACAGAGACTTGGGCAATGCACAGTGGCAGTGAAGAGCTGCTATTGTAGGCTGGCATTGTTCTGGGTATTTTATATTCACTCTTTCATTTATTCTATGAAGAAGATACTGGTATTCCCATTGTATAGATGAGGAAACAAAGGCACAAAGGGTTACAGAAGTACAACTCTGAATTGAGCAATTTGGCTTTAACATGATGTAATAGATGGATTGGGGAAGGGGATGGGGAAGAAAGAAATGGAGATCCCATAAGCAGAAAGACTGGAAAAATAGAAAATCCCAAGATGAAACAGTTTGCTATAGTAACAAAGCATCATAAACTGGGTTACTTAGTGGGAACTTCACTGTTCTGGAGGCTAGAAAGGTACAGGGGAGAAGAAATAGGTTTTTGTGCCAGGTCAGTTCAGGACTGAGACCTTTCCTCATAACAAAAGGCAGATTAACAAACAACTTACTTCAGTTTTATGTGCTATGAGAGCCTTGAGAAATGCAGATCCAAAGAAAAAAGAATGAGATATTTTCATGCCAAGCCAGATGAAGACTGGGATAGTATGAAGTGTGGCTGGATGGAGTGTGCTCTAACCAAAGACTCTGGTGAGTCTTAGCAAGGCCTGTCTGTCCAGACTCTGCTTTGTCCCTGTCTTCAGATATAAGAACATTTCTTTCCTCTCTGTGGAGGAAGTGACCGCTTCAATGGGGATCATATGATCTACTTCAAGGGAAGTAGATTCTCAATAGGGTTGGGAAAGGTGAGAAAGGCCCCCTGCATCTGTTGTTCCTGGAAATACTAAGGCCCCTTATTTGACATGCCAAGATTTGCATGCTCTGCAGTTTCTCCACCGGTGCATCAACCTGACATTTTCCTTCATCTTGCACATTGTCGTCTCCTGAGAAGTGAGGTTGTCTCCAAATTTCACCCTCTCCTAAGGCTCCAGTTATATTGGACTAGGGGCTCCCCAAGTGACCTCATTTTAACTTCATTAGCTCTGTAAGGACCTCTTCTAGATGTCATAACATTCTGATGTGTTGGGAGTAAAGATGTCAGCCTAGGACTCTGGAAAGATGCAGTTCAGCATATCACACAAGCCGAGAACCATAGGAAAGGAAAGAGCCAGGACTTGGAGCTGCCAGAGACAGTGAGGGTCGCTCAGACTTCTTCTGGGAGGAAGGGGCCATGCTTAGGCTTCCCCTGACCCAGACAGTAGTCACTGAGGGGTTACCAGCTTTTCCTGGCAATGGCTGCCCCTCAGGATTGCACAACCATCTAATCAATGAAAACCCATAAGCTTAGGAGGGGAGGGGGGATAAATAAAGAAAACCACACAGGCAAAAAGAGTAACCTTATGTCGTCTGTGAAAAAAAGAGTAACCTTATGTCGTCTGTGAAAAGCCTCAAAAAATGTCAAGAAGTGCTGAGTCAGGAAATTCTGCCCTAATAGCTTTTGTTGGAAACATTTAACATTTCAGTTTTATCTCTTCTTTTCTTTCAGACAGATTCTCAGAGGTATTCATGTGCAACAATACCATCATTCAGGGCTTTGGATTCCCAGAGGACTCAAGCTGAGCTAAGGCCAAAATACACCCTGAGAGAGAGCAGATTAAACACCAAAAGTGGATTTCCTCCAGACCGCCTGAATCGAGGGAGAGGAGAATCACATGTCCTACACCAGTGTCTTGTTGCCTTCTGGTCAAAATGAGTGCTTGCTTGATTGTAGTCCTTAGACAGGCACTGCTGCTGAGAAGACACATCACAAAAGTCCAGAGATGACTCTGGCAGCAAGCAAAAAATATCAGTGGTGGACCTCACATCACAGAACAAGAGTTCAACTAAAGACTGAACTACTGCCGGGCGTGGTGGCGCACTCCTTTAACCTAGCTCTTGGGAGGCAGAGGCAGGCGGATCTTTGTGAGTTCAAGGCCAGCCTGGTCTACAAAGTGAGTTCCAGGACAGCCTGGGCTACAGGGAGACCCTGACTCGAAAAAAAAAAAAAAAAAAGACTGAACTACTTAGAAGTGAGGAGACGGTTCAGTCAGTAAAGTTGCACAAGCAGGAGGACACAAGCTCACTCCCCAGAACCTGTATAAAAGAAAAGCCCTGGGGAGGCCGAGACCGGAGGAGCCCCGGGGCTTGCTGGAAAGCCAACTGTCAGCCAGGTTCAGCAGGAGACCCTCTCTCAAAAGATAAGGCACACAGCAATAGCGGAAGACACCAGACATCAACCCGTGGCCTACACACACACACACACACACACACACACACACACACACACACACACACAAACACACACTCACACACTTTATTTAATAAAAATAAAATTGAGCTACTTGGCTATGTGTGAGTGGTGTGGTGGCTGAGGCAGGACATTTGTGAGTTCAAGGTCAACCTGGGCTACCTATGGAAACCCTATATCAAAAAAAAGTTAGAAAGAATTGGACTACTAGACCCTCACAGGACAAGAATACAGCAACCCTGTTTCAGCTTTCCTTACTCAGTCGTGGTGTCCTGGATAATTCACAGTCTCCCTGTGAGGGTGGGTCCTGGCATCCCATTGTCTCCTCACTCCCCTAATGTCTCGCCTATGTTGGTTGATGCCTTCATCTGAGCCTAACAAGTCAACAGGGAGGTGGAACAGGCAGATGAAGGGATAAGGCATCCAGGGAGAGAAAACCAAAGAGAATGTAAGCAATGCAATTTGATATGGCCAAGCCAGTGCCTGACATAATTACTGTGTGCTGTTTCTCAGTCGGAGAAGAGAAAAGCATCTTTAACGGACAGCAATAAATAGCAGAGAAATTAGAGGCACATTCCCTCCTTGCCACGCTCATTCCCAAAGATACAACCTGCTCCCCAAGGGGGATTCACAGGCTTCCAGGTTGGCATCCAGTGAGCCTTCGTCTGGCAAAGTCTGCCCTTCTTAATTCTTAAGTGGAATCAATAAGCCCATTGTTCTCAAACCTGGGCTGAAAAACATAATGGACAGAACAAAAGAAAAGCCAGTGCCAGAGGTGATCTTTGGCTCCACAATCATCAAGCCAAAATAAACAAAGCATCCATCATCCATATATGCTGATTTGGAAATAATATGTTAATTGACGAAACGTGGTGAGGTCTTTA
Organism: Rhizomys pruinosus; assembly: GCA_009823505.1. Classification (NCBI taxonomy): domain Eukaryota; kingdom Metazoa; phylum Chordata; class Mammalia; order Rodentia; family Spalacidae; genus Rhizomys; species Rhizomys pruinosus. The sequence goes on along the minus strand of VZQC01014413.1, from coordinate 6,928,992 downwards.
TCCTTGAACTTAAGAGGTAAAGGAAGAGGGTGAGCCTGCAACCTTTGCCCTTTCCAATAGACGAAGATGAGCAGAAGCTCCACCAGGGACATGACCAAAGGGGCGGGACACGCCGTCAGAAAGGCTGTGCGTGCAGGGCAGAGCTAGCCACCTGGTGCCTGGTACAAACAAGGTTGAGCGGGACTGTGCTGAAAGTTGCACTCATATGCAAAACGGTTCCTGGGCTGCTCCTCCAGAACAATATTGATGCATTCATTGCCTGGGAGAGAAAGGGGAGGGAGACATATTTGATGAGCACCTTCTCACCTATGCTTCCTCTTTCCCTGTAATCTTGCCAATTTTCATCTTCCAGGGGACACTATGACCAGATGACCTCATATCCAAGGACCAGGGGACACAATGACCAGATAAGACCTCATATCCAAGGACCAGGGGACGCTATGACCAGATAAAACCTCATATCCAAGGACCAGGCACTAAATCAGCTCCCCATTTCTCTGCCAAAAGGTATTCCAGGCTGACTTAAAGCCTAGAAAGAAGGGGTAGATAGTTTGGTCTTAGGTTATATGGGAGCACATAATCTTTGACAGTATAACCAACTGATGAGTTTGTTTGGAAACCAGGGGGAAATCAGTTTACCCTCCTATCACAAGCTCTGAGAGAATGACCCTGCTACCTCCTACTCCAAAACTTTCTGGGATGCTTCCATAAGTGCAAGTTTCATTTGGAAGTCAAAAGGCTTCCAATTATTAAAAAGAGTCATTCAAGGACTGGCAAGGTGACCATGGTTATAAGCTCTTGCCATGCCATACTAGCCTGATGACCTGAGTTCATTGGGACCCATGTAAAGTTGGAAGGAGAGCACGGACTCCACACTTGTCCTCTGACTTACACACATGTGTCTTGGCATGCACACACACACACATACACACACACACACACACACACAAATAATAATAAATATTTTTTTTGTTTTTTTTTTGTTGAGACATGATCTCTCTGTAACCCCAGCTGGCCTAGAACTCACTATGTAGATCAGGCTAGCCTCAATCTCACAGCAATTCACCTGCCTCTGCCTCCCAAGGGCTGGAATTAAAGGCATGCGCTGTCACATCTGGCTAATAATACTTTTTTAGAAAATTTGTTAAGTGTCATCCATGTCAAAGGTCTCTCTCCACCTTGAAGCTTGCTTCTTCCTGCAGCTGGCACTGACTTTGATGGATCAGGCACAGCAAGCCAGGGGCACCCCTCCTTCTCCACACTTCTGGAAAACAGGACAAGAGAGGGGAGTAGAGAGTGCTTGGGGGTTTTGCTTGCCATTAAAAGAACCAACCTCCTGTCTTCTCCCTGTTGGAGGTATTCAGATGCTGCCTCTGCCTTCGTTTCTCTGAGGATGCCACATGGCCAGCCTCCTTCCGCACAACTCCATGGCATGATATGAAGAGCTCGTGGAGAAGCATTTGTGTCTACGCCTCCAGCCTCCACCCTGACCCTTTGTTCTCACAGGAAGCCCTCCTTACTCAGAGACCCCAAGATACTTGGGCACTCATTTGGAACATAGGAAGCTCACACTTGTTTGCCATATGAAATGGTAGCAGGCCGCCTATGACCATCTCTCTTCCACCTCGCTATGTTGGACTATTCCAGCTCTGACCACTAGGTTCATATCAGCCCTTAAACTCTCAAGGAGTCTTGAAAACCTCTCCCACAATGCTGAATGAATGGCTCCTAGCTGGCCAGCCAGGCAGCAAGAGTCCTGCTACCCTTGATCTCCAGGAGGGACAGCCGCTCCTGAAATAGAGAGCCCAGCTCAAGAGTCCAAATACTGAAATATTGAAATGTTACAAATTCAGTTTAAAATGCCCTCTACCTGGACAAGCATACTCCTGGACTGCCTGGGGGGTCAGTATGAATTTCAAATTCCAGCCTCCTCAGAATTCTATTCTAAAAGAGACAGTCCTCCCAATCCAAAACGAGACCCAGGCCAATAAGCTGTTCTGCTTTTCTTTCCATCCCCAACCCCATCACACACCACGAACACACCCACCCACCCAGGCTGAACATACAGATCCGTGCACTCGGGCCCGGAGCTGAACACAGACCACCCTGGGTAGGTGGGCCTCAGAACAGGTCTCAACAGGATTCAAAAGGAGCCTGGGCATTCTGGGAAACTTGGATACTTGAGACAGAGTAGGAAAAGGGGAGACAGGCCTCAGGAGGACATGTCCCCTCATTCCACGGGTTCCTTGTTCCATGGAGAGGAGCTTGTGGGAGGAGTTCCAGAAAGGTCCTCTCTAAACTGAGGAAGGCAGGAAAGGACCAGTCTCCGCCTTCCCTCCCCTGACCTGACCTGACACCATTGGAAAGGGAGGCCAAATGGCTTAGCCCTGTCTCTTGAAGACTTCATTTTACTACTCAGGGACTTCCCTTTCCATGAATCCGCACCTTCTATTAGCATTGACAGTAGGAGATGGTAAGGGACGAAGGGGCAGCCTGGCCTTCCCCAGAGGTGGATTCTTTCACTAGAACATGAAAACACTGTCTACTGTCCTCAGCTTTGACACTTCAGCCAAAATCCAGGGAAACCCAGTTCCACGACACTGCTGGTAGATTTGCAGTCATAGCACAAGGGATTTTTGCTCAGCAACTGTGTTTTACACGCCCACATTTTAGCACTCTGTTAGGAGGGGGAAAGCCAGAGTGTGTTTCACATATGGGCAGCTTTTCAAACCATGCTGGAATCAAACTCCCCCTCTGAAACCAGAGACACTTGAAAGATAATGCCTGCACCCACTTTCACATTCAAACAAAACATTCATGAACTTAGCCATTTCCTTCAAGTCGGAGAGTAAAGTGGTACCCAAGACCCCACACCAGGGGGCAACCATCCTTCCAGCTCAGCATTCTCTCTAGGTTAGCAGAAGTTACCGTCTCTACCACAGGGGCCTTGGATTCTACTCTGGAGAAGGGAGTGTCACCTGCTGGGTCCCTGGCCTCTGTGACTTCTGCTCAGTATCCCTGTGACTCCTGTCCTGACACCACCCTCAGATTCAGCTCTGCTATGGTCCCTAGCTGGGAGGATGTTAGCACACTGTGGCCTACACCAGGGAGAAGGTGAATTCTTAGAGAAAGCAGGATTGGTACGCAACTGGAGGCCCAGTTTGAAATTTTGATCTGGCTAACTTTCAGATTTTCTAATGTCAGTGAATTTGGGGGATGTAATTTCAATTTATTTTAATATAATATTTTTATTAATTCTTTGATTTTGTATATGTATATAATGTATTTTTATCAGCTTCAACCTCCATTCTTCCCCTTAACTCTTATTAGATCCATCCCCTACCCCCTCCCAATTTCCTGTCTCCATTGTGTTTTGTTTTTTTAAATAGCCCCCTGAGTCTAATTTATGCTGCGTATATATTCATGGGTCTGCAGCCATCCACTGGAGCATGGAGGACTTACCAGGAGTCACACCCTTAAAGAAAACCAACTCTCCTTTCCCCAAAAGCCATCAACCATCAGTAGCTCCTCAGCTAGGGATGGGACTCATGAGCCCTTCCCTCCTCCAGGCTAGAATGTTGACTGGCTTGATCTTGCACAGATGTATCCAGTCAGCTACAACTGCTTTGAATTCACGCATGCACTGGTTCCGTCAGTCCAGAAGATATCCTTTCACTCTGGTCCTCCCTGACCTCTGACTCTGACAGTTCTTCTGCCCCTTCTTCCATGTTCCCTGAACCTTAGGTTTGGGGTATGACATAGAGCTCCCACGTATAGCTAAGCACCACACAGACACTATATTCTACACTTCGACCACTTGAGAGTTTCTGAATGAACCACTGTCCACTACACAAACAAATTTATCTAATGAGATCTGAGGGCAGTTGAGAGGACAGTTAAATACTATGTCCATTTAGCAAAACAGTAGTAGTAAGTTCATCCTTTGAGCTCCTCAGCCATGGATCCTTGGCCAGATTTGCAATATCTGTTATGCATTTTCCCCTGTGGGGTGATCCTTAAATACAATCAGAAAGCCCTTGATTGCTTATTCTCACTAAGATTCGTGGTGCTTTTTCACCCATGAGCATATCTTGCCACGTCAGTCATTATTGTAGCTCACCGAGTTCACAGATGAGCAAGACTCCTGGGGACTTGTCTCCTTCAGCAGCCTCCAGAGCACCTTCTGGTGCTGTGAAAGCAAGCCAGCTGGGAGCATGCCTCCTGATCAATACCAACTTGATTTCTCCATGTCCTCTAATCAGAGTTGGTGATATTCTCAGCAATAAGACCTTAGTGATGGTCAATCTGAGCTGTCAGCTTGAGTGGAGCTAGGATAAACCAAGAGACACACCTCTAAGTCCCATAACTATGTGAAGGCATTTCCAGAAAAGGTTAACTGAGGGTAGAAGTTATCTGCTTGCCTACCTCGCTTCCTATTGGTAAATCCATCTTTCTCATTGTTGCTGCTGCTTCTATTCTTTGCGGATATGAGAACACAGCTTCTTTGGCCTTCCATCAACTCTCCAGGCCTTCAGTAACAGATTGGGACTGCTGAGGCATCCAGCTTCATGGGCTAAGCAGCTACTGAGTTCTCAACCTCTCTAGCATGCACATGGCCACTGTTAGACTACACAGTCCTTATCATATATATATATATATATATATATATATATATATATATAGAGAGAGAGAGAGAGAGAGAGAGAGAGAGAGAGAGAGAGAGAGGACTATATATAAGTTTTGTTCCTCTAGAAAGTCCTGACTAATACATAAGAATACTTGTTTGGTCCAATCAGGAGTTGGATGAACCAACAGCATCCTTTGAAGTGCCAAGTTCTGAAATGTTAGTATTAGGAGGGCAGACATTGAATAGATGCACCAGAGACTTTGTTAAGGATTTAATCTCAAGTCTTCCAGAACCATGGTTCTGTGACCAACATAATAACAATACAGCAACTTCTTACGGGATCAGTTGACAATGACAATCACCAAACATCTGTTGAGTGGCTCTGCACTCCAGGCACTGCGCTGAGTGCGCAGACTGTCCTCACTCAATGCTGACAATACCTCCTGAAAACCATTATCAGATCCACTGTCTGTTCCTCCATACCAGCCCCATGCATGGAATTACTGAGCCTGGACTTCTGTATATTAATATATCCCAATTCCCACTGGAATGCCTGCTGTCCTGAGTGCTGGCTAACAGCTGTCCATAGCTCCAGATCCAGGGAATCTAACACTCTCCTTACCTCTGTGGGCACTGCATGACACCGGTGCTCTCATACACATGCAAGCAATATACTCATACTCATAGAAATTAAAATAATTAAAAATATTTTTTAAAAAAGATTCCAGGCCATACAAACAGGACAAGGCTTTTCCTAAGCATAGTTTGAGCCTGGGTCACCCTTCCAGACACAGCACAGCCATCACACTTGACCCCTGTGTTCTAAGCACTTCTTGCTCCATAAGAACTGGGTTCTCCCTGGCTCCAATTTTGTCTTCATAACAAATCAGCCCTAGGGGTAGTGCCTTTTAGACACAACAATTTTATCATTTCTCATATTTTTCTTGGAGCAGGAATTTGGAGAGACTCAATGGGGCAGTTCTCTGGCTTAGAGCTTATATTAGCTTTACATTACTGTAACAAAATACCCAGAATACTCAAGATAAGCAACTTATAAAGAGAAAAGGTTTATTCTGGCTACTGATTTTAGATATTTCAGTGCATGGCTGATTGGCCCCTTTGCTTTGGCCTTCCGGCTCATGATAGCGGAGCTGAGGGCAGAGCAAAGACGTTCACTTCACAGACAGGCCATGAAAGAGAGGAAGAGACTAGGACCCCATCATTCTCTTTGTTTTTTTTTGTTTTTTTTTTTTTTTTTGGTCTTTTCAAGACAGGGTCTCCCTGTAGCCCCAGCTGTCCTGGAACTCACTCTGTAGACCAGGCTGGCCTTGAACTCACAAAGATCCGCCTGCCTCTGCCTCTGCCTCCCAAGTGCTAGGATTAAAGGCGTGCGCCACCACGCCCGGCCCATCATTCTCTTTGAAAACACATCTTTTATGTTCCAAATCCCAACACACTGGGCCCCACTTCTTAAAGTTTTCACCAGCTCACAAGACCTCTAAGCTGGGACCAAGCCTCTATGATACTGGACCTCTGGAACACACTCCCAATGCAAATGACAGCAGAGGTCTCTCAGAGTCAGTAGGTTTGGGGAGCCAATTCAGCTCCATTTCTTTTCATGCAGTCTCAGGGCCCTCCACATGGTTAATTCCATGTGGGCTAGCCTGGGCTTCCTCCTGGCATAGTGCTGTCATGTGGTGACTCAAGGGTCAGCACTAACGTTCTGGTGGGCAAGGCAGAACCCACATCTGTCACGATCCAGTGTTGGGAGTCATATGGCATACCTCTGCCAATCACAAGTTACCAGGATATAATACTCACCTCTGTGGGGTGAGTATTAAAGACAGTAGAAAAAAAAATAGCATGTTATGTGAGACAGAGTACTACAGCCTCCTTTGAGAAGTGCAATGGGTCCTGTCTCCTGAAGAGAAAGGCCCACTGGTAAATGAGTCAGCATGACCTCAACAACTCCAAGTACCTGTGACCTTCCTCTTCTTCCTCATGGTGTGGGCTGAGCTGACTCAGCTCTTCTGAGAAGGTCTTGATTTCCCACTGTCTCCCCAGCTTCTCACTGAAATTGTCACTGCTGTGTTTGAAAAATCTAAATCTCCTCCCACAGATTTCTGAAGATCGCCCCACTGACCACAAAGCTACATCTCCTGTGGCCTAATCCGTGCCTGTCAGGCACCATAGAGGGCCCTGTCACCTCCACCCTCAGCCCCTGGAGCCCTCCTCCAATGTGCATTCCACCCCAACAGAAGTCACCCAGAGCTGCTCCAGCCCTGAACAGGCATAAATCTAGACTCTCTTATCCCTTCCAAGTCAGCATGTAGCTATTTATTCTATCTATCTGTGTCATTCGTTATAACACCCAAGTGTGGGTCACACAGCAACAGCCAAATCAACACCTGGAGTGGACACAGTAGCAGGGCGTTTGAGCAGAAATTTTCTGGGCCTCAGCTCTGCAATTTCCTGGCAGTGTAGGCTGTAGGCACCGCTTAGCCCTCTGAATCCTTGTCCTATGGGGCCGAGTTCCTTGCTCTGCTGTATTTATCTTCAGGCTCAAATAAGGTACAGTATATGAACATGAGTTGAAGACTGATCCATATAACAATATATCACGTTATTATTATTATTATCATTATCATTATTTAAATGGGCCTTAATGTGGCTTCTGTGCCCTTTCCCCCAGAGACTATGCAACCTTCAGCTCATACCCTGTTGGCCGCTTCCCTCAAACCCCAACAGATCAGTCATTCATTTTTCTCTTTTATGTCCTACATGAAAAGATAGGCCCAGGCCACGCCACCTGACCCTACTTCCTCAGTCCTCCTTCTCAAGGGTACGCAGTGGGAAATCTCAACCTCTGTGCAGATCCCTGCCAATACCAACCTAAACTGGGAGGCTCTTGGGACCCAAGGCCAGTCTCACACTCTCAACGCGCAGGTTGTGCTCCCATAAGGACAGAGAGGCCTGTGCCAGGCCCTCCAACTGTGGTTTCAATATGCTTTGTCTCCCCAGATTTCACACAGGAAGTATGGTCCCCAGTATGGCAGTGTTGGGGGGGTGCTAGAAGCATTAAGAGGTAATAGAAGATAATGAGGCTGTGGGGACACTGTCTCAAAAGGATTAGTGCTGGTCTGGAGGATTGAATTAGATCTTGCAAGGGCTTCTTACTGCAAAGTAAATTTGGTTATTCTGGATCTCTCTCTCTCTCTCTCTCTCTCTCTCTCTCTCTCTCTCATCCCTGTCTTCATGATGTCTGCTTCAGGTACCCCCAGCACTGTGGCACCACCCACCACCATGAGCTGAGCAGATCCAGGTGCCTTGCTCACTAATATCCAGAATTGTAAGCCAAATAAAATTCTTCAATGTGTAAGTTACCTGGTCTCTGGTATTTTGATATAGCAACAGAAAACACATAAGTACATTCTCCCATTGCTGGCCAGCTCTACTATATCCCATGATCCTGGTAGGCCAGAACTTGTGAGTAACAGTAACCAGCTGTGGATTGAAGAGCAGAGCTCTGGCCAGGTACCTCATCCCTCTCCCACGAGACTCAGGGGCCAGTCCATGGACCAGTTTCCAAAGATGCTGCATGTGCCCCCTCCCAGGACAAAGCCTGTCACGAAGAAAACATTTTCAGTGGCTTGATGTTTCTGGGATCCAGGGTTTTTTCCTCAGTCTGATTTTTCCCACAGAGGAAAAAAGGAAGCTGATCCAGCTCTGGAGAAATTGGCCTGTTAAAGAGGCAGAGGGCACATTCTGAAGAACAGAAGTGCCAGCAGTGCTGGGGCCAAGGGAAAGCACAACTGCTTATCTTTCTAGAAAACCCAGAGGGCAGGAACAGAAGGGTTAACCCAACTTTCCTGCCAGGATGGGGTGGCAAGGTGGGGACTTGGCTCCCCCAAGTCACCATGAATCAAGGTTTGAAAATGTTTATAAACCTATCTTTACTCTGCAAACTGTCCTCATGGAGAAGAGTGGCGATATAATCTTCCTGTCCTCTTCAGTCTCTGTTTCCTCCTCCTGAGCCTCCTCTCCCCGGTGGGGATCAACTGGGGCCAAGCCATGGTCCTTGAGGAGGGTCCTTGATTGAGGCGCCTGGCTGGTTGGGCAGGGTGGGTGTGCTGGGGGAACAAACCGGGAGGAGAGGAAAGATCAAAAACGCAGGATGAGGCCTGGAGCCGAGAGGGAAATGCACTGAGCAGAATGGGCCAGAGCAAGAAGAGAGAGGAAAGGAAGAGCAGGGTTGGAGGAAAGAAGAAGTAGAGGAAGAGGAAGAAAGAAGAAGAGGACGTGGCAGCAGAGATGATGAAGAAAATGACAGATGTGAGGAGAGAGAATATGAAAGAAGCTTAGCTTGAGAAGAGTTAACAACGAGATGGCATTGTGGGGGAGGGACAAAGGGGGACATCCCCAGATTGTTAATGGGTCATGCCCTAGAAATCTGTCTACAGGGTGCCCACCCAAACCTAAGAGCTCATCTCCACCCAAAATACTGAACCCCACACTGACTGTTTTCCAGTGTGACCCCCAAACAGGCCAACTGGCACAACCCAGAGAGTGAGCACTCAGACTCCTCACCCTGGTCCTGAGCCCGCCTGGAAATAGTAGGGCTCTCCCCTCAGTCTGCATGGGAGCTTTTCCAGGGAAACACTGTTAAGGACTTGTGCCTGGACCCCTGTTTAGACTAGTGTCATCAGAATCTCTGAGAGAAGGACCCATTTGGGCTTGAAAAGTAGGAGGTTAATGTACAGCTAGAGTCTAAAGGCACTAATAGAACTCGCACTGTACTGTTTGTCTCTGAGGGTATGGTGGGCTTTCTGCCCTTCATGAATAATAAGGAAATGGGCTTAGGTTTTAATTCCAGACGTTGGGCACGAGCCCCACACCCATGTCCCACCACCCACAGACTGCAGTACTTACACAGCCAGAGGGAGCGGAGCTGGTGGACAAAGACACTGGCTGAGTGTCCCCTCCTGGGTCCCCGTGGAAGGGCCACACTCTGTCCCTGGTGGAGAGGGCCATCCAGTCACTCATGGGAAACTTGAGTATGTTTACAAGTCCAGGAGTTCTTACTGAAACCTTTAAGAAAAGGGGCGAAAACGTGTCAACAGAAAATAACAGAGGAACGGGGGGCGGCATAAGAAACGCAGAACCTTCGAGTTCCTAAGTAAAGAAGACACGTTTCTGGAAATGACGCTGAAAAGAGGCTTAACTAACTATCCCATACCGGGAAATCGGCCATGCCAAGATGCTGGGGAAACTGGTTTTTTAAACTTAGTTAATTTGTGTTAGTACTGCCAGACATCAGGAGATCATTCCAATCAAAGAAATACAGCCATTTCGGGGGGGGGGGTGAGTTTAAGGGTGTCAGAAACTTTAGAGCATGTGGGGCCATCAAAGATCTCCACGAAAGCCCCCTCATCCCCAGGCCCCACCCACATAGTAGTGACCAAAGCATGGGTCCTTGTCCTATTTTCTGCTCACCCTGTGAAGGTCTGCACATGGGAAACAGGACGCTGCTTGCAAATGACACCCGGAGAGACAGTTGGCAGCTACACAAAGCATCACGAAATCCTTGAAGTCAACAAGACAGAACAGCACAGGCCAGAGGCGGCAGCCAAACCTGCCGTTCCTTCATCTCTTCCTCGTCACAGATAGAGGTCAATCAAATAACTGAATATTACACCAGCCACTGCCTCATAATGTAAATGGAGTTCATGTCTGGCAGCAAAGCAGACCCAGACTTCTGTGGCCAGCAAGCCGGGGGGCAGCAAGCAGGGGGCACAGGCCCTGGCACCGGGTCCTAGGGCACTGTGCCTGCACAGGGCAGGAGCAAGGAAGATGGTAGCCCAACCTGGGAGAAGGCAGACATGCTCAAGAACAAGAGAACAGCAGCCACCATCTGAGCCAGGCAGCAGCTCCGGGGAGCTGGTCTCCTCGTCCTCCACAGCACGGGTGGCTAGCACAAACTACTAAGGTAGAACTGGACACAAAACAAACACATGGAACCACGACACAGTGGGAAGTCCTGTGTCTTTGTTCAGATGGGACTGAGGACAAGCAAAATGCCTTGCCTGGGACAAGCTCTGCTTCCCTTATGGAATGCTTAATATTGATGTCAACTTCACAGAATCAGTAATTGAGATGAGTTATCTAGATTAGGTTAGTTGTGGTCAGCACCACTCCATAGGCTGGCGTTCTAGGTGGGAATAAAGGAGGGTGACGAGCACTGGCGTGCACTGCTCTCTGCTCTCTGACAGCAGACGAAATATGACCAGGCTCTTTCCGCTCCTGCTGCGACCCTGCCCTGCCTTGACGGACTGGATCTTCTGGGACAATAAGCCAGACTAAACCCTTCCTTCCTTCTTTCCTTCCTTCCTTTCTTCCTTCCTTCCTTCCTTCCTTCCTCCCTCCCTCCCTCCCTCCCTTCCTTCCTTCCTTTCTTCCTTCTTTAAATTGCTTTTGTCCAGTACTTTGGCACAGAAACGAAAGAAGTAACTAATATACCCTGCTACTCAGTTTTCTTTCACAGTTTAAGCCAGTGTTCCAAGACCCCACACTAAAGCTAGCACAAGCAAAGCTCACACAAGAGAGCAATGCACTACTGAAAGAGTAAGACTCCAGCCTGCTTTCTAATGCCAAATATCAAAGGTTCTGAATGCACATACTACAAAGGTGAAATATATTATGGGTTAAGATTAGCCCATGGCTGGGCGTGGTGGCACACGCCTTTGATCCCAGCACTCAGGAGGCAGAGGCAGGTGGATCTCTGTTAGTTCAAGGCCAACCTGGTCTACATAGCAAGCTCCAGGCCAGCTGAGGCTACAGGGAGACCCTGTCTTAAAAAGACCAAAAAAAGCCAGGCGTGGTGGCTCGCGCCTTTAATCCTAGCACTTGGGAGGCAGAGGCAGGCGGATCTCTGTGAGTTCAAGGCCAGCCTGGTCTACACAGTGAGTTCCAGGACAGCTGGGGCTACAGGGAGACCCTGTCTCGAAAAGACACACACACACACACACAAAAAAAAGAATAGCCTTAATTTCCTAATATTATTAGGGAATAACAATTAACCATCTCTAAGTTATCTCTAAGTTAGGTTCTGACCCACTGGTGAGGTACTCAACTGAAATTAACTACTGTCCCTTAGTCACATTCTGACATGGCCACAGGGCAGTAAGGCAAGCTGTTTTGTTGACTGACTACACACACTCCTTTCCCCTTTTTACTATTTCAGGAGCTGGAGAAATCTTTGCTAACTTCCTTTGCAGGTGAGAGGCCTTGTGACCTCAATCTGACCCATGTAATATAGGCAGAGAATCATCAATCAAGCTTTAGGGAAAGGATTTTTCTATTCAAAGGAAGTGAGAAAGTAGCTGTGGAACACGGGCCCCTCTCCCAGTCCTCCTTCAATCTTGTTGCAAAGTGGAGGGTCCACTTCCACTCCCGTTTCCTGCTGTGAGTAGAGACTTGCTATCTGGAAAACCACAGCCAGCTTGCAAGATGAAATAACAAATATAAAGATAAAACTTTGGATGGTGGGGCTGGAGAGATGGCTCAGCGGTTAAGAGCACCAACTGGTCTTGCAGAGGACCCGGGTTCAATTCCCAGCACCCACATGGCGGCTAAGAACCGTCTTTAACTCCAGTTCCAGGGGAATCCGACACCCTCTTCTGACCTCTGCAGCATTGCATGACACAGGTGCACCTACTTACATGCAGACAGTACACTCATACACATAAAAAAATAATAAAAAAAATTATGGATGGTGAAGTTGTCAGAAAGAGCCTGGATTCCCAAGGAGTATGCTCAGTAGCTGATACAGGATGGTTAGTCTAAGCCTCTCCTACAGATTAGAAATTGAGACACAGAGTAGATAAGCTAAACAACTCATCTAAGACACCCAGCCATAAAAGGGCTTAGTCATTCAAAATCAAGCCAGCTGATACAGAAATCTAATGATCATGACATATTGCCCTCCAGCCAAAAGACATCTTAGTACTGAAAAGTCTCACGAAGGACCCTAGCTAGGTTCCTTTCAATGAAGAGATCAAGCATGGTGGTTATGTGCTGGACCCAAGCCTACTGGCTTTCCTGTCCCACAGTACTCGGACCGAATCCTGACACCCACTCAGCATTCGATACATTAACCCAATGCTTTCTTTCCTGAGGACAACAGGAGACTACAAATCCCACAAAGCAGCATGGTGGGTCCACACAGCCTTCGCTAAACATTTGTCATCTTGACTCATTTTGGATCTCTGACACCACAGAAACCAAGACAGAAGTTAAGACACTAGTATTATATGTCAGAATGATCATGAAGACCACATTACACCAGTATATTAGACATTATTCAACCAAGATATTTTACACCAGAACATGTTACCTGAGAAAGAACGTTATTAGTGGCTGTCGCAGTATTCAGTCTAGGAACCTGCAGCACAATGCCCAGAGGGAGAACAGAATTGCATCCGGACAGCAATGGCAGGCACCATCGTGAGGCAAATTTCTATTATTACATTGCCTTTTAAAAAAGGTAAATATTTTTTAAATCAACAAAATGTACCAATAGAGTAAATACTGCAATAAATGAAAAGGTCTTTTTACACACATATCGGCCATCTTTTCAAAGTGTGTTGTGTTGTCAAAGTGTCCATGTGTTGTCTGCAATGCAGACCTTCGTTTTCAAAACTCAACTCCAAGAATCTTTTTCTTTCCATACTCTGGCTCCTATTCAAGCATCTCTTTACTCAAAAGCTGCCATCATCCTATGATTGATGTCTTTCTGGAGATTCTACTAAACTTGTCTGTTCACATTATCCAGCTGCTCAGTGCCTGTGGTTTTCACTAGTGGTCATTATATTTGATCATTCCCTCTTTGCCCCTAAACTTTCCGGCAGTGCTCAAGAAATATAGAGAATCAACTGGTACCTAGAGCCTTGAAAATTTAGCAAAGTAGGTAGGATAAGAAAAGACCTTATGTTTGCAGCAATATTACATGTTGGCTTATTTACTCCATCTGTAAATGTTAAACCCGTAGCACATGTCAAGCTCAATGCTCCTAGCATGTTACCCCTTTGAGCTTCATTCCAGTAGGTGAGTACCATGAGAATCCTTTTTATCAGGAAATCAAAGCCTAGCAAGACAGAATGATGGAGCCAGTGCAAAATTTAATGGGACTTCAAGAAGCTGATAAGAAGCCAGGTATTGTGGCATACACCTTTAATCCCAGCACTGAGGAAGCAGAGGCAGGGGGATCTCCATGAGACTGAGGCCAGCCTTGTTTACAGAAGAAGTTCTAAACCATCTGGGGCTACAGGGAGACTCTGTCTCAAAACAACAAAGAGGGGCTGTGGGGATAGCACAGTGGTGAAAGGCTGAGGATGAGAACCGCAAGAATCAAAACAACAAAGACAAAATTTAAAAAAGAAGCTTACAAGGGAGCAGCACATACATCCAACACAAAGCAAAATGTATTAACTATACAGCACTCAAGGCTCACAGAAAAGACAGATTGCATCTTGTCCCCTGGAAAGAACTAAAACAACAAAAAGAAATGAAAGAGAAAGAGGAGAGAGAGAGAAAGAGAGAGAGAGAGAGAGAGAGAGAGAGAGAGAGAGAGAGAGAGAGAGATATCCCGGATCAGTGTAAAGAAGAGTACAAATGAAGAGGTAAGTGTACGGAAAATACAGAACACATCTGGAAACGGAGATGCCGCAGCAAAGAACACAGGAGTAAAGCCATGTATTAATACTGAAAAGTGGGAGGATTATGGGGTTCCAAGGTGCCTAGAATGGCAGTCTGAAGCTGAAACTCCTCAGAATTACAAGGAGTACTCACTGAGGAGCTCTGAGGTGTCAGGAACTCTCCCAAGACTGCCCTTAGAAGAGCATCCAACAGAAACAGGACCTGTGGAAAGAGGGAAAAGGTCAGGGGCTTCCTAAGCCACACAGCCCTGTGTCAGGTGGTGAACGGCACACAGGCAAGACACTGGTAGGAAGAGCTGGTCACTGATAAGTGGAGAATAAGCTGTGGAGAGTGGTTGTGATACCGCTGGTGCCCTTAAAGTTCAGTGTCTTAAAGTAAACTGTTATACTACACAGTGTGAAGAGGTTCCAGATTAGCAGGGCCTCACACAGCTGCCCCCAAGGTCCCACTAAACAGACTTAGGACTATACATCTTAAGGAATGAAACTCAAAATTCACACAAAACAAAAATGAATTGCCAAAATACAGAAAAGGTGTCACTGACTTCAAAATGGCCAGAGATGGCTGTCAGTGAAGAACTGTTACAATTGTCCTTGGGAAACAGAGGAGCCTATGCCTGCCAAAGAATAGGATGGCACCTGGCACTTCTCCACCGGCCACGATCAAGAAGAAAATTCTGTGGGAGAGCTTTTTTCTAAGGTGCCAGAGTAAAACACCAGTCACCTGCCTTCCACCTTGCCCTTCCCACTAGGCCTGGTCTGTCCTCAGTTGCTATGGCAACCATGAAATGAAGCTATGAGCAGGAAATGGAAGGGGTCAACCATGATACCTTGTATTTAATGAGAGATTCTGAGAAACCTATCAGCAGTGTGTGCTGGGGTTGTGAATTTCCACCAACTCCATGGACTTGGTCAGAGAATCAGGCAGTACCACAATCTCCTTCCTTTACCACAGAGCCTCAAAATCTACTGGCAAACATAACAATCCAGAGAGAACATGTCTAACCTAAGGATTGGTAATCAGTAAATTAAACAGATGGCCTAGGGAAAAAAAGATAGCAATACTCTAAAGGAAGGGACCCATATCCAGAAGATCAAAAAGAGGGACACTCCTTGAAAACGATTTATTGCCCCCAAATAAAGAGAAGATCCCGGGAGATGTTTTTATATCTTCAGTGAGAGCTAAAAATGTATGTCTTCATGAAACAGGAACAGAAAGCAAAAATGCTGCACAGACTGAAAGAACACAGGGAGATGAAAAGCCGGCCCGATAGAAGGTAAAGACAATAAACCCAGATGAAAAGGGAGTCTGGCAAGATGAAGAGGCTGAAATTACAACAGCAGGAATGAAATCAGCACCAAGATCCTTGAAGCACACCCTGGGAAGTTAATACAGCAACACGAGCATAAGCAAGGAAAGCTCTCCCAAAGTCGAGGAGAATGAAGTCGGGGTGAAGGAACATTGTTAGTTCTCTCAGACAAATGAGAAGATGAAGTATGCAGAAGGCAAAGAAAAGAAGCTCTGTGTACAAATAATAGATGCTACTGTATTGGTCACTTTTCTGTTGCTGTGATAAATCCACCATGACCAAGGGAACTTATCAAAGGAAGAGTTTATTTGAGCTTAGAATTGACGGTTCCAGGGAATCAGAGTCCATTGTGGTGGGAGACATGGTGGCTTGGGCTGGAGCAGCAAGCCGAGGCTCACATCTCTCAATGAGCACAGGAAGCAGAGAGAGAGAGACTGGAGACCGCAAGGCTTGTTAAACTCCACCAAGCCTGCCCCCAATAGCGTACTTCCTCCAGCACGGTCACACCTTCTAAGACCTCCAAAAACGGTACCACCAACTGGAGACAAAATGTCTGAATACGTAAAGCCTATGGGGGTACACCACAGCTACCAAGGCAGAACAGAGGCAGCAGGACCGGAGCCATGTTTGTAGATAGAAATTGGATGTAGAGGATGTGCACTTCTCCTATAGGAAATCTGCTTAGCTTCTGTCTCAGGGTTTCTAACTCTAACATGGGGGGTTTGAAACACTATATGGCCGGATGCAATGGTGGATGTCTATAGTGCCATCGTTATAAGTCCATCTTGAGCTACATGGCAAGAATCTGTCTCAAAAAGATGCATGTGTAGAGCCAGATACAGTAGCATATGACTTTAATCCCAACACTTGGGAGGCAGAGGCAGACAGATCTATGTAAGATTGAGGCCAGCCTGGTCTGCATAGGGAGTTCCAGGTCAGCTGGGGCTATAAAGAGGCCCTGTCCCACAAAAGAAAAAAAAAGTGTGTGAATATATACATTTTCATGAATAATAAAGGAAATTTTGTTTCCTTTACTTCCATATCTATATGCAGTAAAGTCTAACTAATAACAATCATAATTTATTATCATGCTATATATAGTTATGCAAATCATTAAGGAGGTTTTTACATTGGATGGTTGGTTGGTTGGTTTTCCCTACATAGCCTAGGTTGGCCCTGAACTCATGCAATCCTCCCGACTCAGCGTGTCCAGTGCTAGGAATTATGGGCATGCAACACCACACCCGGCCAATATGAAGTTTAAAAAAAAAAAAAAGAAAAAATAAGAAAGACGACATCATTAATTTTGCAGGTAAATGGATGGAATTAGAAGCCACTGTGCTAAGTGAAGTAACACAGTCCCAGAAAAACAAACGACAAATGGTATCCCTCATTTGTGGATGCTAGCATCAAATCCCTAGTTGTAAGGCAAACTGAGCAATGTTAATGTTATATTTCTTTTTATCTGAAAGCAACTGTATGGTTAAAATGTGAATCCCTTAACGGGCTCTAGAATTAACCTACCACTTATTTCAGACTTTGTAATTTGGGCATCTGGGTGGAAGGTATGTATATTTTAGAGAATTAAAAAATTAAAAGGGAAAATGTGAATTCCTAAGCATGTTTTGGAATTAACTTATAGTTTGTTCTCAGATGTCATAATTTTGGTATATGTGTGACACCTCCTACTAGAATATAATTAATTACTAAATATATCCCTCCTAGTATCTATCAGCCTCAACGCGGCTTTTTCGAGCAATTCCCAACGTGGAGGGAACAATAACAACAAAAGGACTGGGTCAAAGAACTGACTGAAACAGTAAACTTCTGTCCCAAACAGTAAACCTCTGCAAAGAAAAACTTTAAAAAGACTGAGAAAAAGATGCATGGCAGAATGCATGAGCTCAGGTGGGGTGGGGGGCATGGAAGGGAGAATGAGTCTAAATTGGATTGAGAAATGTTATATGAAATGCATAAAACTTCAATAAAAATATGTTTTAAAATAGGAAATATCAAAAGCATGAAAAGTTTATTCATAAAATAAAAACACAAGTAGCATATTCACTGCCTGAGGACTCAAAGAAATACAAATGAAAACAATAAATTAGGATCTTTCTATTAACAAATCAGCTACATATTTTTCTTTCTTGCAAGCTGTACATTGAGAAGATAAGTGTTGAAAGATGCTCTCTCCTGTTTTGCTGGTGAGACTTTAAATTGCTTCACTTATGGTTGACATATACAGATTAAGAAAATTAAAAGGATTTATCAACTGATCAAGGAGTGGATATTTATGTCCCCCAAAATTCACATGTTGGAGCTATAACTCCTAACCCCCAATGGGACATTTTCTAGAGACAGGAACTGTGAGAATATGATAAAGGTTAAGTGAGGTCATAAGTGTGGGACCCTAATCCCCTATGGCTTAGTGTCTTCATAAGAAGAGGAAGAAACCCCAGAGTGCTCTCTCTCTCTCTCTCTCTCTCTCTCTCTCTCTCTCTCTCTCTCTCCCGTGTAAGGACACAGCAAGAAAGTAGCCATTTGCAAGTGAGGAGGAATAACTTCCCCAGGAACCCGACAAATTGGCGCCTTGATGTTCCTCTTAAACTGTGGGAAAATTAGTGTGTGTTGTTCAAGACCCAGTCTATGCCCCTTTGCTATGGGAGTCCAGGCAAACGGATACAGACCTTGAACAAGAATCTCTATTTCAAGGAGCCTTTGCTAATGAAATAACCAGTGAAGTCAGCAAGGACCCTTGAACATGACCTGCAGACTATAGAAAGCAGAAAGTAGATAGATACTATTGCTCGTTTTACAGCAGTTAAAGTCAAATTTTAACATTTCAATTTTTGTTTTGTGTGCATGTATGTGTATACAGGTTCAGGCACACACATGCCACGGGTGCATACACAGAAGTCAGAGGACAACTTTCAGGAAATTGATTCTCTCCTTCCACTTTGTTCTGAGGTGGGCTCTCTCTTGTTTCTGCCACTGCTCTATGTACTCCAAGATAGCCGGCTCCCCAAGCTTCTAGCAGATTCTCCTGTCCCTTCCTCCATGCCGCTGCAGGAGCGCTGGGGTCACAGGTGCACCCATCATACCTGGCTTTTATGTGGCTGCTTGGAACCTAACTCAGGTTAGAAATTTTAAGCCTTAAGCTATCTTCTCAGCTCAAATTTTAAAGTTTACTTAGTTATATGTGGGAGAATACTTATTACATGATGTTAATATAAACATAGAGAAAATAATGCCGAGTGTGGTGGTGCACGCCTTTAATCCTAGCACTTGGGAGGCAGAGGCAGGCAGATCTTTGTGAGTTCAAGGCCAGCCTGGTCTACAGAGTGAGTTCCAGGACAGCTGAGGCTATAGGGAGACCCTGTCTCGAAAAGACAAAAAAAAAAAAAAAAAGTAGAGAAAATAATATCAATATGATCCTTATTTTGTTTAAAAACTTGCTTTTCATCTATATAATATATATATTCTCATATATATCTCTATAGAAAAAGAAATATACCAGGCTACTTGTCGCTGATCAGTAAACGAATCAGTAAACCCTTTTTTCTCTCTCTATTCTTTCGATTCTTTCCATCCTTCGTTCCTTTTAATGTTTGTCGTCTCTGCCTTGTCTTTTGCAACTATTAGCCCTGATTGAGTCCTCTATATGACCAGCAGCTGGCTTCATAAACGTTACAGAAGTCTCCTGCCCCTCTGGCCTCCAAGTGACTGGAGATCTAAACAAGGTAGCCACTGTATGGCTTTTCCTTCTTTTTGGAGTCATAATAAAATCTTCACCAAACAACCCTGTATGAAATTCTTTTGTGACACTTATTTTTCAAGCTCAATGTTTTTGAACAGTCCTATGGATTCCCTGCTTCTCTAGGAGCCCAACGAATAGTCTTTCAGGAAATCTCATTTGCTATCTTACAGACATGCTACCATTATTCCTTCCTAACTTCCCTGCCTAGAAATTCGAGAGATAATTATAACAAATCATTCCAACTTGCACTGGATAAAACAATCAGTGTGTCTAAGGAAAGCACCTCACCGGGATCATTTGTCGGGCAAAACTACCTTACATTATCTTTTTTGACCCAGTCTTTAAATTACATGTGCACTCCGTAAAAGAGAAAGAAGGAACAGCATGCTTTGGTTCACAAAGAGTCTGTGAGAAGCTTAGCAAAACTGGGGTTTTCATTGTCCTGTAGATGCTTCATCCCCAAAGTGCAGATCAAGCTTCTGAGAAATCCAAATGTTTAAAAGGTAAATCAAGGGTAACACAATATTTCTTAGAAGAAACAAAAAAAAAAACAAAAAACACCAAGACAATGCCAAACTGATAGGTATCGTAGGAGAGAAAGGAAACTTTGTTTCCTTGCATATCAGTAGTGCAGAGGAAAACTGAATCTAAGGTGACAAAGGAAGACGTTTGTTTAGTTGCAGAACCAGGGATTCATGGCTCGGTTATTTCGTGCAAAGCACGTGAGCTTTCCCAATCATGGTAAATACTTAAAAACCAGGAAACTTGTTTGGAAGGAAGATAACAAAAAAAGACAAAATCGGCATTTATCTTACTACATTAAATTGAGACAAAACTAAAAAGGCCAACTGGATAAGCGTTTAGCAAAGAAAATCGTGCTTACTTTTTTTTGTAGAAACTGAGCCAACTTCTTAGAGCAACTCATAGCCGTAGTTTAATCGGATAGTTGCTCGCTTGCTCCAGGGTTTTCCTCCAACCTAACGACATCGTCTACATACAGTAAACCCTACGCAAGTCTTTTTTCAGCATTCAGCATCCATTCAAAAGTGTTGGACCCCCTTCAACATCTATGTTTCGAATGGCTTAGATGGCTTACTTAAAAATGGTCAGACATTCTGCACAGCCCTAAGAATGTTACTGGAAGGACGCCGAGGACCGTTTGAGAATATGAGAGAAATGTGAATTTCCCCCAATAATTGGTCCTGGGAAGCAGGGAGGGGTGGAGAGCGAGGTGAGCCCACAAAGCATGTTAGCATTAGCGCACCCCAACATAATCTTGCTAAACAAGTGAGCATACCTAGATGATTACAGCTTGGATGTTCTGGTGCTGCCCAAGCATAGCTGAACTGTGCGGCTCTGACTCGTTCTCCAGCTGGAAGTGTTACAGAAGCGGAACGATTCTAGCTCTTGTGTGTCTCGTTGCATCCTGCCTCTCTGAACTTAGCATGTGCTTTGGTCTCATAGTCATGCACAACATTTTTGCTGTGTTTTGGTTGGTCTCAATGTAAGCATTCAGAGGTAACCATTTATTAACATCCACATAGATGAGGTGTGCCCCTCAGCAAAACAGCAAGACCAACACCACCATCTCCACCCTTACGTGTCTGTGATGGTTATTATTATCCGTGGCCCAACTCCACAGGATCAAATCAGCTGGGATAAAGAATAAAAAAAATAAAGGTTCAAAAAGGTAGGATTTTTTAGAGAGCCACTCAACACGGATGTGATATAAAGAAATATAGGAGATACTTGCAATGGCCTTTTCAGGTATTCCTCCTTACGCCTTACCCTGTCACCCACAAAAACTCAAAAACATGCACTTCCTTACCCCTACCTTGATGTCCACCTTCTGACCACCCACCCTGTCACCCCATCTACATGTCCCACCACCAAAACCAAATATAATACCTGTCAACCGCCACCTCCTTTACCACGGCCATCATCCTCCTTACCATAACCTTGTACCAAAATCCTTTATACCTACCTGTCACCTCAATCCTACCTGATCCACCAAAAACCTCCCTATACCCATTACCTGGTCAATAATACCCATCAGCTCAGTAAGCTCAAATCCCTGTGACAATTTATGGGTTCTTATTGTTAGAAGAAAAAGGAATTGATTGAGTTTATAATAGCCAATGAGGATATTAATCAGCAACCCATATCACAAGCTGTGACAGTCCCCTCCAATACCTAGAAAGCTAAAAAGTTTCAACTGTTTACGTACTACTATAGAATCAACCCACACAACTAAACCACACCCCTCAAGCTGAGAATTCATCACCCTCATCTAGGTTACATTTAGGGCGGTGACTCAACTATGATCGAAATCCCGGAAATTTTTAAGATGGAAAAATGTCTATAAATAATACAGTAATTACATAAGAGTTTGTTTTGGTTTTGTTTGTTTGTTTAGTTATTGTTTAATGACAGATGGTTGGTCTTTGGAGACCCAGGGTTCTACTCTCAACTCCTCGGTCAGCGTCCCCCCAACCCCCCCCTGCCGGTTCCCCGAGAACTCACTCATGTAGCGACCAGGGGCTGGGGGCCCCTTGCACACTCACAACGCTCCAACCTGACCATCTTCTTCTTGCACCTCCACCCACACTGCCCTGCCTCCCCCGTGCCGAGGAATAGCAAGGCCCGTACGCAAGCCCACACAACAACCGCCACACCAGCCCCCCCCCGCGCCTCCCAAACCCCCCGCACAATTTCTATACGCGATTTATAAATTCTTGAGCAGGAATTACACAACCTCCTCACAACCACCATCCCCTCCCCCACCCTCACACCCACCCTGTTCCTATCCCCTGCTGGCACCATGGGTCACACTGATGTAACCCGCCACTACACCCCACCCCCCTCCCGCGATCCGCGACCGACTGCCTGAGGCCTATGAATGGCGTGGCTCAACGTCACTTTTGTATGCCTTTTCTTCTTTTTTTCTTCCTTTTTGTTTTCACTCTCCTTCACCTGGGACCACACAGCCCAACGAACCCTAACACCAATCCCCTCTTTACACCCACTCCCCACACTTTGGAGTGGTATTTCTAAAATTTCCCCTTCATGCCTACCAAAGCACTGAAAAAAAATCCCGTCGACCTAGAAAAATGTACATCCCCACCAGAATTCCCCCTGAATATTTTGCTCTCTAGGAGACAGTGCTAGTCATCTAGATCTAGGATGAGCGATTTGAAATCCAGTCAAGTCTGCAATCAGTGTCTACCATCACAATAGCAAAGAAAGAGTATGTGTTCTAATCCTACCCTTAGGCATTCTTAATTAAGACATTCTGGCAGAGAGTAGAGAGGAACAACACAGAATATCCAACTCAAAAACCTCATCTCAAACACCGAATGATCAGGGTAGTAGCACAGCTCATGACCTCTGTCTGCTGCGCTTCTAGAACTAAAAAGCCCCCAAAATCACTACCTAAAACAGAAATATCTCAAAACCCAAGATGGTTCTGTAGCCTGACTACTGCATCTTCTAGAAAGCCCAATCTTCTAGAAAAACACACCCCCCACCCCTCCCCCCGCACTAGACACCCAAAACCTCTTCCTTTGTGCAAAGGCTGAAGCAAAAATCAAAGTAATCTGAACTCTTTCACTGGTAGTCCAAAACAAAGTCCTCGTAGCAGTGTCCCCGATTCACAGTACAAAAATCAGTGGAAAACCTCACTTATATTCTTCCCATTAACATGAAATGCCCCATGCCGCCCCTATGACAACATCGCCATCTAACTACAAGGCCCCACCTTACATGCCTGCCATCACATTAACAACACCTGCCTCTCTCTCTACACCTGACTGCCCCTATCCCATTGCCTGCCCCTTCGTTTAAGCTGAACTATCGACTAAACTTTTTTGCTCATCTCATACACAAACTATTTACCTTTCAGAAANTATATATATATATATATAGAAAAATAATTAACAGGAATATTGTCTCTGATGGTAGAACTATAAGTAAACCCTTTTTTCTTTTCTTTCTTCTTTCCTTCCTTCTTTCCTTTTAATGTTTGTTCGTTTTCTTGTCTTTTGAGACTATGTAGCCCTGATTGATCACTATATAGACCAAGCTGGCTTCTAATTTACAGGAATTCTCCTGCCTCTGCCTCCCAAGTGCTGGGATTACAGGTGCCCACTGTACTGGCTTTTCTTTCTTTTTGGAGTCTATAAATCTTCAACAACCCTGTTGAATTCTTGTGACACTTATTTTTCAAAGTTTTATTTTTAAAGTTCTATGGATCCTGCTTCTGCTATTAGCCTAGAATAGTCTTTCAAGGGAATCTCATTTCTTCATGAAATGCTCATTTCCTGCCTATAAAGTTCTAGAGATATTATTTACATCATTCACTTGCACTGATAAAACAATCAGTGTTCTAAGGAAATCACGCTCACGGGATGCTGGTCTGGTCAACTCCTACATTATCTTTTGACCACAGTCTTTAAATACATGTGCACGCTTTGGTTCACAAAGGTCTGTGAGAAAGCTTAGCAAAACTGTGTTTTTGTCTGTAAGATGCTTCATCCCAAAGGCAGATCAAGCTTCTGAGAATTCCAAATGTTGAAAAAGTAATCAAGGTAACACAAATATATTCTTAGAAGGAAAAAAAAAAAACAAAAAACACCACAGACATGCCAAACTGATAGGTATCGTAGGAGAGAAAGGAAACTTGTTCTTATATCGTTTCAGAGGAAGGAACTGGAATCTAAGGTGAACAAAAGGAAGACTTTGTTGCAGAACCATGGATTCATGGGGTTTCTTGCAAAGCACTGAGCTTCCCCCTCACTGTAATATTAAACAGGAAACTTGTTTGGAAGGAGAAAAAAACAAAACGGCATTTTCTACATTAAATATGAACTAAACTAAAAAGCCAACTGGATAAGCTTTTAGGCAAAGTAATTGCTTAATTTTTGGTAGAAACTGAGCACTTCTGAGAGAAAGCATCCTAGTTAAACGGGATAGTGTGCTCGACTTGCTCCAGGGTTCCTTCCAACTCTAAGAAGTCTACATGCATAAACCTCAAGTATTTCAGCAGCAGCAGCCATTCAAGTGTTGACCCCTTCCAACATCTATGTTCGAATGGCTTAATGGCTTACTTAATGGTCAGACATTCTGGCATCTAAGAATTTTCCTGGAATGACTGAGGAGTGAGAAGAGGAGAAATGTGGAATTTCCCAATAATTGGTCCTGGGGAGGGGGGGGTGGAAGAGCAGTGAGCCCACAAGGCATGTAGCATTGGCACCCCAACATTATCTTAGCTACAGTGAGCATACCTAGATGATTACAGCTTGGATGTTCTGGTGCTGCCCAAGCATAGCTGAACTGTGCGGCTCTGACTCGTTCTCCAGCTGGAAGTGTTACAGAAGCGGAACGATTCTAGCTCTTGTGTGTCTCGTTGCATCCTGCCTCTCTGAACTTAGCATGTGCTTTGGTCTCATAGTCATGCACAACATTTTTGCTGTGTTTTGGTCTCAATGTAAGCAATTCAGAGTAACCTTTAGTAACATCCATAGAATGTCCTCAGCAACAGCAAGACCACCCCTACTTGTCCTGTATGGTTTTATTATCCGTGGCCAATCACAGGATCATCAGCTGGGAAAAGATGAAAAAAAGGTCAAAAAGGTAGGTTTTTAGAGCCACTGATGTGATATAAGATTAGGGATCTTTGCCTTTTCCAGGTATCTCCTTACCTACCTGTCACCTCCTTACCTACCTGTCACCTCCTTACCTACCTGTCACCTCCTTACCTACCTGTCACCTCCTTACCTACCTGTCAATCCTCATGCTCCTAAAACTTTCCTGTGGAAATATGGGTCTTATTGTAGAAGAAGGAATTGATTAGTTATCCAAATGAGGATATTAACTCCATTCACAAGGTGGAGTCCTCATGACCTAGACACTAAAAGTTTCCATCTTTTAGTACTCTATAGATCACCCCCTCAGCTGAGATTTCACCTTCATAAGGTTAGTTAGCTGTGATCAACTATGATCTGAAATTTTTAAGTGGAAAATTCTATAAATAAGTAATTCTTAGAGTTTTTTGTTTTGTTTGTTTGTTTGTTTGTTTTGGTCATTTTGAGACAGGGTCTCCCTGTAGTCCCAGCTGTCCAGGAACTCACTCTGTAGACCAGGCTGGCCTTGAACTCACAAAGATCCACCTGCCTCTGCCTCCCAAGTGCTAGGATTAAAGGCACGCGCCACCACACCCGACAATTCTTAGAGTTTTAAATGTTCTTGAGAGGATTACACAACCTCACACCACCCTGTTCCTCCCTGCTGCAACATGGGTCACATTGTAACCACACTCAAGAATCAGAGACAGATGAATGGGAGTGCTCAACTCACTTTGCCTTTTCTTTTTTCACTTCACCTGGGACCACAGCCCACCCACACTTTGAGTGGGTATTTCTACCTCACTAAACCCAGTCTAGAAAATCCCTCACCAACATCCCCAGAGATTTGTCTCTAGGCGATTTGAAATCCAGTCAAGTCTGCAATCAGTGTCTACCATCACAATAGCAAAGAAAGAGTATGTGTTCTAGGGCATTCTTATTAAGCTCTGGCAGCAGAGTAGAGGGAAACAAAACAGAATATCTCAAAACCCAATGATGGTAGTAGCTCTGACTCTGCATCTTCTAGAAAGCCCGCACTTCCTTTGAATGGCTGAAGCATCAACGTAATACTGAACTCTTCACTGTAGTCAAAAACAAAGTACTGTCCGTGTACAAATCAGTGAAACTGAGATTCTCTACATGCCCCTTCGACTTAAACTTGCCTCATCTCCAAACTTTTCAGAATGGCAGCCAGTAACATAGCAACACCAATGCCCCCTAAAATAAAGTCAAGTTGATATTTGGAAGCAATAACCATCTTTGGATGCCTCCCTAGGCACAAGGGTAATAACTGGGTTGTCTTTATACAGAGCCCCGCTGGGACATGTATGTGGCCAGAAGCTATTTTGCAGGCACCTCATGCAAGCTGGAGCAGAGGGGTGCTTCTGGGTCAAGGGCTGCTAGCAGACATGTGAAGCTGCCCAAACAAAATGCTTTGCAAGCTCCTTTTCAGGCAAGTTGTCCAGAAAATGTAGAAGGCTAAATAAGAACACCCTGTCCTGACAGATGCTGATTATAACCACAAGCCTACTACCTGAACCACAGACAACAAATACCCTGTTCGTGAAGGACATCCGTAGGGGTAACTGTCATCAAACACGGCCTTCTCCAGCAGGATGGACACTGCACTGAGCGTCCAGAGACTGTGGCTCTTGGTCTTCGTTTTCCACCAATTTGCTTTGTGTCCAGGATAAACTTTTCTTTTCTTTTTTTTTTTTTTTTTATATTGTATTAATGTACTGTCCTGCATGTAGGGGTATACACACCTGTGCATGCACATGCTCGCGGAGGTCAGAAAAGGGCATCGGATTCCCCTGGAACTGGAGTTAAAGATGGTTTTTAGCCTCCATGTGGGTGCTGGGAATCCAACCCTGGTCCTCTGCAAGATGAGTCAGCGCTCTTAACCGCTAGGCCATCTCTCCAGCCCCAGACTTCTTTTTCTTAATTTGCACCTGTACATCAATAATATACTGATGCTTTCCTACGGAGTCTTGCTCACAGAAGTTTTGAATGAAATAATTTCCATAAAATTTGTGTGGAAACAAGAAAGCAGAATTCAAATGTAAGGAATCATTGTAATTCAACCAGAGATAGCTTTGTAGGATAAAATGTAAACTAAATAAGAAGCAAAACAGAAAATTCTTGTTAATGTTTTGAGACCAAGAGTTTTCAACTGTTTTAACTTTTATTGAATTTTTGTGATTTTTTTCATACACTATAATTTGATGGTACTTGGACTCCCTCTGCTACCCACGCTTCCTCCTATTTCCCCTTGCCCAATTTAACATAATATACTCTATTATATGATATATAATAATGTACATAGAGTCTAATTTGTATCCCCAAATGTCCTTCATTGTGGGCTCATCCACTGGAGTCTGATTAATTTACCAAGAGTCCCACAGTTGACAGAGATAGATTCTGCCCCTCCTAGTGACTGCTATCATAATTTCCTTAAGTGGGGTTAGAGTTTCTAACCCACTTCCTCATATCTTTGCTGGATTTGTGTGCGTGTGTGTGTGTGTGTGTGTGCGTGTGTGTGTGTGTGTGTGTGTGTGTGTGTGTGTGTGTGTGGTGTGCCTGGAGTAAGAGATGGGAGAATAAGGAAGAGGAAGGAATATAGGGAGTGATAAGTAACAGCATAGGTCTTTAGAAAAAGCCATATGGAAACCTACCACTATAGAAGCTTCTTAGAGTAATATATATGATTAAAAAGAGGTATCCTATAACATGATAACATTACCCTTTCCAGACATCACAGGCTAATGATTAAAAAATAAAAAACCTCAATTCCAGGAATAGACTCTCTCTCTAGAAACTATTGACTATAGGTCCTATAGACCTTCCAACAATACTGGTCATTTCCCCTGCCCTTGGTTACCCACCAGGACTAGGACTAGATGATAAGACCTTATTACCCAAGACACTGCATGAGCTATAGAACAAAAAAGGATAGACCAAGCTGGTGCTCATCTCTACTAGTGTTTATAGTGCTGGAAGGTGCTATGTATGCTACCAGAAGGAAAAGTAATCATCAACCTTACAGAGCTGTGAATCCTGTGAGCTATAATAACAATAGGATATGCCCACTATGCAATAATGGCATGGATAGTGTGGGAGTAACCAACTACTCTTTAATTGGATTTAAGGTCTCCTTCCTAGGATGGAGCCCATACCTGACATTGATATCAGATGGAGGAACTTGGGGCTAGACAGGACACAGGACACAGGAGTCAGCCTAATACTAGATTTTTTACTAAATAGTTAGCTATTAAAGTGACTCTTTAAAAAAAAAACTTTTTTAAAATTGTATTTATTTTTTATGTGTATGAATGTACTGTCTGCATGTAGGTTTGTGCACCTGTGTCATGCAATGCCACAGAGGTCAGAAGAGGGTGTTGGATTCCCCTGGAACTAGAATTAAAGACAGTTCTCAGCTGCCACGTGGGTGCTGGGAATTGAACGGGGGTCCTCTGCAAGAGCAGTTGGCGCTCTTAACTGCTAGGCCATCTCTCCAGCCCCTAAACTGACTCTTAATGACTTTTTGTTGTACCCATAGATTAATGCATCTCTCAACTCTCACTAGAGAAGTTTCCTTATGCAACAGACGATGAATAACACAGAAACTCAAAATTAGCCAATGTGGAGAAAGAGGCCTACACCTGGAGAGAACCTGTATCAAACCTCTGCCTCTGCAAGCTCGAGGATCACTGTGGAAGAAGTGGAAAGATTGTATGAGCCAGAGGTGGTGCAGGACCACGGGGAAACAGAGTCTTCCAGGCAGTTGGTCAGTTATTCAATGAACTCCCAGTAATGGTGAGACTATGCACAAGTCCCATGCAAGTGCAAATCAATTGTTTTTAAACAATACTAATTACCATAATTAGTATTAGTGCCAATTAGCCTTCAAAACAATCCTACTTGTCACTTGAAAATTTGAAAATCAGGGCAGCTAGGCTGGAATTAATGAGCTTCATTCCTCCATGATTCTGGGGCATCCCTCCCCAGTACCACCAACGTAAATGAGCGGAAGTGCCTGCAAATGAAGAGAAGTGCCTGTCCCAGGACAGAGCTCCCACCCTCTCACCTCCGTCCACACCCCTCCACCCCCACTGTGTGCCACCTTCAGGAATCACAGAGACTTCTGCTATTTGCATGATGTTTTCCCCATAATCTTCAATTTCCACTTGTTTTGTAATTGAACAGTAAAGAAAAGGTTTATAAACAATGTCTCTATGGCTCCAAAGAAATTAGCAGTTCCGTGAAGGCATGTAGGCAGCTTGCAGTAAACCATAACCAACTGGGAAGCAAGGGGGTGGGAGTAAAAAGACATACGTAGCCTCAGAAGGAATTTTCTGGGGAATATGTGAGCTCTGCTTCAAGGGCAGCTGCTCTAAGTAGTTCGTTTGTGGCATAACTTTCACTGAGTCCACAGTACACACAATTCCATCCTAGAAGTTTTCCTAGATCCTCTCTTTAGGGTTTATCTTCGAAGATCAAGAGTCATATCACATAAAACTGGACTTTGGAAATTTAAAACTAACGAGCATCATATTTCAAAAGCTCTCAGAAAAATAAAATGGATTATGCAGGAAAATTTTGTAAATGGAAAATATTGCTTATACAGAGTCTGAAGCAATCCAGGACATTTTAAACCAGAAAGCAGATGGAATAAGAGCAATATAAATTAGTGTAACTGCATTTTGCCAACTGCGAAGTGATTCTAACTCCAAACAAAACTTCTTCTCTCCAACTTGTTGATTGCATATATATTTGTTTTTAATTTACACTGCGTTGAATTTGGTGAAATGTTTGGAATTAGAATTAGACTCTAAAGGTCTAGGGAACACCAAATCGGGCCAAACCGCCCACAGAGTATTGAACCAAAGAAACAAGCACATAAAATACATGAAGTTATTCACATTGAAAAGTAATATTCATGCATATGTTACTTAAGCCAATTAACCGAAATTATGTATGTAGCAATGTTTAAGGAATGTCCGACAATCGGGAGGCATATTAAGTATCAAATAGAAGGGTAAAAACTTCACCCTCAGTCTTCCTGGCCCTGGCCATTTCAACATGACCTCCGGCCTATTTCTCAGACATGTTGTCAGCTTCCTAGAGGAAGAGCCTTGGCCTTTGTTTATCAAAGTCAGAACAGGTTTCAGACTTGACTCCATCCACTCTCAGCTGTCAACTGAGGTCTCAGAAAGATTCGTCCAAATTATGCTGGTTGAAAAAATCAGCTCCATCACATGAGAAACTAAGCAGCCAATTTACAAAGGAGGAGGGAGAGGCTGGCACAGATCTCTTCACAGCAGTGCAGGGAGCACGGAAGACAGAATCTGGTGGTGTCTTTGTAAATCCGTCCCTTCTTCGTACTATGGTCTTGGGCCATTTTCTCAGGGTGGATATGAGTGTGTATGTGATGAGGCCCATAGGCTCGATAAAAAGGCAGCCTAGAAACCAGCCAAAGGGACTGCATTCCAGCCAACTTCCATCCACTGACCAGTGAGACTTCTGCTTGTGCAAGAAATCTCACTCAATAGCCCAAGTTACAACTGGTTCAGGATTTCAGGGAGAAGCCAGTTAGCATCTCAATGACGGTGATAATGGGATGAAATTCCCTAGCGCATGCAATCTCTCCTCCCAACCACATACATTTGGGGTGGCACAAAACTGCACATTTAGGGTACCACAAAATGCAGGTGCAGTGCTTGTTAAATTCTTACATTTTTCATAGGTTGCATCTCTTCTCTCTGCCTCAAAGACATTTCCATCACCTGCGCCTGCCCAGATTCTGATCTTTTGCCATATGCCACTGTCAGGTAGAGAGAGCTCAGGAAGGAATTTGCATCCCAAAGTTTGTTAATTGTGCATGAAAGTAGAGGATGATAGCAGAAATTACAGAGACTGCAAACTGCAGACACTGTGGCACCTGAACACATACTTATGCAACAGCATGAACTAGACCTGATGAGGGTGAGGGTGCAAAGATTACGGGGGTGGCCAGAGAAGATGTTTTGCACCCAGACTTAGGAGAAGAGACCGTATGAAGTTGAGGAGACAGTTCGGGGGAATGAGGTTGGCTTCACGGACTCAGGAGTGGTGGCACCTTGCCCTGAACTCAGGAGAGGAAGAGAAGGCTTCCAACTTCCCATTCTTGTGAAGTTAAGCTTCAACCCTCATTCATCCCCACAGAGCAATGAGAAGGGATACAAGGACTATTCTTTCAGAATCCCACAAAGAAGAGTGGAGAGACCACACATCCAGCATGCTACCCACATGCAGGGCTCATTCAGTGCCAAGCAAATGCAAAGATGTGGGCTTACTTCCATTCACGAGCCCAAATAAATAAATAAATAACATGCTAAAGCCATGTGTGAATCTCATTAAGGATTCATACGCAGAACAACAGTGAAGTTTGCCTCATGGGCGTCTGGACTTCAAAACTCAAGTCACTTCCCAGCAGTTGCTTCTAGAATGGGGCTGGGGGAAGGAACCACAAGAACTTCTGGGGACTGCAGAGGCTTCAGACACCTTAGATGCCCTCTGCATCTGAGATTAACCACACCATGACAAACCTGTGTGCCTAGTTAAAGATGAGAAGTGAGAGGGGAGGATCCCTCGAGCCAAAAGTTCAAGAACAGCCTAGGCAACAAGACTCTGTCTCAAAAAAAAAAAAAAGAAAGGAAAATAGGGAGGGAGGGAGGGAGGGAGGGAGGAAGGAAGGAAGGAAGGAAGGAAGGAAGGAAGGAAGGAAGGAAGGAAGGAAGGGAGAGAGAAAGAAAAAGTGGTAGGTGTAAGCTCTAATCTAGAACTAAATGATGCAAAGCACAAAGACTAAAGCAAGTACTGAAGATTTGTAAACTACATTTCCTGCAAAGTTTATGGGGAAGAATAGTAAGTGGGGCCCAAAAGAGCACTCACGTAACATTCCCACACCTCAGAGTATGGCCAGGCAAAATGGCTAATAAAAATTTTTACAAATCACTCCACACACCTAGAGTACTTTGGAATAAACAATGATACTTAATTCCACACTGCCTCCTGCTTTATAGACTTTAAGAGCTGAGCTAAAGGGCTAAAAGAAGTAAACTTCATATTCTGTCATCTTATAATTTTAAACAAAGGCAAGAAAGAAAAAGAGAAAGGAAAACAAAAAAATGAATGAATGAAAAAGAGAAAAAGAAGACCCAAGAAGTCCATTTTTAAATTGCTGCTTATGTAACAGGAGCCTGTGAACTGTACAGAGTTTAATTGAAGGAAAAGTAACTGTAGGGGAATTGCTTGGAGAGCTGCCAGAAGGGTTTTAACAGCTGGAAGTTGAAAAGTGATTAATTTTGACAGCAATAAAAGCCTCATGTTCATACATAATTATGCTTAGATTTGTGGCTGCTGGAATTTTTTCTATGCACCATTAACCTTTTGCTGTCCAAATTGGAATTTAGATACTTTATACGAGTCTCGATTTATAAAGTGAACAGTAATTTGTTCCCAGTAGCTTCAACTCATCTCAAGACAAGGAATGCTTTGGGGAAGATGCTGTAAGACAGCAGCAGGAGGGGGTATGTTTACACCCTTTGTTGAGTATCTGCAAAAGTTAATGAAAATGAAGTAATTTCATTTTGCTCTATACAGAAATAACCACAACAAAGGCATCAGAACAAACAGAGAAAGAGAGTGGGGTTGTGGTGGGCTGTCACCTTCACAGCTTAGCTAAATTCCTAGCTATAGGAAATGAACACAAACAAAAGACTATTAGAACGCTACACGTAGACGGACTGGACAGGGCTGGGGGGACAATTCAGCAGCAGAGTCCTTGTCTAACATGTACAAGGCCCTAGGTTCAATCCCTAGCATCATGAGGAAAAAAAAAAAAAAAGAGAAGTTTAAAAAACACTGGAAATTGGAGGCTGGAGAGATGGCTCAGCAGTTAAGAGCCCCAACTGTTCTTGCAGAGGACCCAGGTTCGATTCCCAGCACCCACTTGGAAGCTAAGAACTGTCTTTAACTCCAGTTCCAGGGGAATCCGACACCCTCTTACGACCTCCGGGGCATTGCACAATATGGGTGCACAAACCTACATGCAGACAGTACATTCATACACATAAAAAAACACTGGATGGGGCTGGAGGGATGGCCTAGCGGTTAAGAGCGACGACCGCTCTTGCAGAGGACCCGGGTTCGATCCCCAGCACCCACATGGCGGCTGAGAACCGTCTGTGACTCCGGTTCCAGGAGAACTCCAGTTCCAGGGGAATCCGAGACCGTCTTCTGACCTCCGCGGCATCGCACGACACGGGTGCGCAGACCTGCATGCAGACAATACATTCATACACATAAAAATAAATAAATAAATAAAAATTAAAAAAAAAAAAACACTGGAAAAATTAAGGAAGCAGTGAATTAACCCAAGTTCTAGAACTGGGGATATGTAAATTAGCCATGACAGTTTGGATCCATCATTTAACTCCTCCATGATTTCTCTATTCCCTTGAACAGAAAACTGGAAGAGATCATTTAGAAAACTCCACCCTTGGAGCTAGAGAGTTGGCTCAGCAGTTAAGAGCACTGGCTGCTCTTGCAGAGGACCCAGATTCGGTTCCCAGAACCCACATGACATCTAACAACCATCTGTAACTCCAATTTCAGGAAGTCTGACGCCATCTTCTGACCTCCACAGGCATTGCAAGACACGGGTGCACCCACCCACATGCAGGCATAACACTTACACATAAAATAAAAATAATAAATAAAAAAGAAAACTCCACCCTCTCTAAAAGCCATTTCGTTTTTATTTTTTTTAAGGGCTAATATACCCTATCTTTATTTTTTTTATTTTGGTCTTTTTTTTTTTGAGACAGGGTCTCCCTTTAGTCCCAGCTGGCCTGGTGCTCGCTCTGTAGACCAGGCTGGCCTTGAACTCACAGAGGTCCGCCTGCCTCTGCCTCCTGAGTGCTGGGATTACAGGCGTGTGCCACCATGCCCAGCACCATTCACTTTTAATGGTCTGCTGTAGGATTAGCCACATTCTGAATTTTTCTCTTAGTCACCATGACTACCCTTGTATCAATTAGCTTGATCAATAGAATGAAATTCTGGTAGTATAAAATAACAGTGAAGCAATTTAAAATAATACATAATAATAATTGCACATTATAGAGCACAATTTAAGGAGTTTACATATATTTTATATGTACCTATATATCTATAATATTTTTTTTCTTTTTGGTCTTTTTTTATTATTATTTATTTCTGTATGTGTATGAATGTACTGTCTGCATGCAAGTTTGTGCACCCGTGTCATGCAATGCCATGGAGGTCAGAAGAGGGTCTCGGATTCCCCTGGAGCTGGAGTTCTCCAGGAACTGGAGTTTCAGACGGTTCTCGGCCACCATGTGAGTGCTGGGGATCGAACCCGGTTCCTCTGTAAGAGCGGTCAGCACTCTTAACCGCTAGGCCATCTCTCCAGCCCCTATCTATAATATTTATATAAAAATCTTTACAACCATCCTTTGAAGCAAGATTGATAAGTATCCTACTACTACTACTACTATTGCTGTTGGTGTTGTTGTTGCTTGTTATGACATGACTTCTCAATGTGAATAGTCTCCAAATGGGAACCCAAAGATCTGGGGATTTCTAATGTCTTTTTGTTCCCAAGTAAATATGATTCCTGTGGTCACACTCAATTTTTGGCATAAATGATAGAACGAAAAGAATATTGAGCCTAAACTTGAAAGAACCAAATTAAGTCTTAACTCTTCTATTTTCTCTGTTACCTTAGACAGTCCAACATTTGCATTCTGCTGTTCTTACAAAGAATTGGAATCTTTAAGTCAGTGGTTCTTAAGATGTGGTACCCAGACTAGCACCACCTGTATCACATAGGAACTTGTTGGCAATGTAAATTCTTGGTCTCAGTTGAATTCATTTCTTAATTCTATTTTTTTTTTTTTGTCTTTTTGAAACAGGGTCTCCTGTAGCCCAAGCTGTCCTAGAACTCTCTATGTAGACCAGGCTGGCCTTAAACTCACAGAGATCAGCCTGCCTCTGCCTCCT
Organism: Rhizomys pruinosus; assembly: GCA_009823505.1. Taxonomy (NCBI): domain Eukaryota; kingdom Metazoa; phylum Chordata; class Mammalia; order Rodentia; family Spalacidae; genus Rhizomys; species Rhizomys pruinosus. The sequence goes on along the minus strand of VZQC01014413.1, from coordinate 6,893,896 downwards.
GAGTGCTGGAATTAAAGGTGTGCACTGCTAAGCCCAGATCTTAATTCTTGAGTAGGGCCCACACCTGCTGAATCATCAATAATCATCCTGGGTACAGGTCCATCAGTCTGTGTTTTGGGAAGCCCTCTAGTGATGCCACCTGGGCTAGAGTTTGGGAGTCACTGGTTAAAATGATCACCGAATTAGCTTCTGCCTTGCACATTCTAGGATTCCATCCATGACTGTCAGGTTTCATGTTATTGAATTTCAGACTGACGTATTTTTCTATGTCTAAATTATTCTTCTACAATTCATCTTGCTGGAGGACAAGAAGCCTTATATTGGCTCCCTGGATTTCTGCTTCCTTAGTCATCTTCAGAGCATTAGGAAGCTAAAAGCAGAAAGAGGTCATGGATTTAAATAGAATGATGTGACGATGAACTTTTGTTACCTCAAGCCAAAGTATAAGTTTGAATTCCACAGTCAGAACCTAAATATAACCTGTGTTCCTAATCTAATGTCACGCTCCCTTTGGGCGCTTTCTAAATCCTTATTGCTCCCCAAGGCAAATGACATCCACGCTGTGATCTGCCTGGAGGAGCTGGCCTCTGCATGCACCCATATTCCCAACTGTGCCAGAACCACGCCTACCTGCTCCTCTGAGTCAAGAAGAAGGTAGTCTCAGATACAAGACTGAATTTACCTCTTTGCATAACACTCCACTGCCATATGCTTACTTGACAAATTAACCCATCATCCTTGAAGTTAGAAGTATAAACACCTCTGTGCAGACAATTCCAAAGGCCCTAACAAACCAAAGGTAAATAGGCCATTGCCTCATTGTGTCCAGTAACCACCTGCCGGTCAGCAAGAGTCTAAAGACCACTGAGTCTCCAGCTCAACCACGACCAAGACTCCCTGGGGGAAAAAAAATCTCCCTGTTAAAAAAAAAAAAAAAAAAAAAAAACAAATCTAGAGTACTAAGTGACCTCATACACTGATATACAAGACTGCAAACAACCACAGGGAAAGACTGGCGTGTATCTCTCAGGATAAACTAGTATTGGTTGATCAATGTTCTTCAAAAGGTACAAGAAGCAGAAATGCAAGTTACAAACTTTGTAGAAAAAAAAAGATGCTTTAGTTACTTGTCCGTTGCTGTAGTAGAACACCTGATCAAATCCAGCTAAGGAAGGAAGGGTCTATTTTGGCTCAGAGTTTGAAACTCTGGGCTAGAAAAGCCTTTGAATGTTGCAAGCAGAGCTTAATGAGCCTTTTGGTGGGAGAATGGAAGATGAGGATGCCAAGAGAAAAACAGACAAAAGAAACAGGAAGCACAGTATGAGAAAAGATGGACACATAAAGAAATAGAAACCTTCAGCCGGGCGTGGTGGCACACGCCTTTAATCCTAGCACTTGGGAGGCAGAGGCAGGTGGATCTTTGTGAGTTCAAGGCCAGCCTGGTCTACAGAGTGAGTTCCAGGACAGCTGGGGCTACAAGGGAGACCCTGTCTCAAAAAGACCAAAAAAAAAAAAAAAAAAGAAAGAAATAGAAACCTTCTCAGAAAGCTGCTTATGAAGCGGGCGAGAGTCCATTCCTCAGAGCCAAGTGAGCCTAAGGGGAGGTAGGATGAGGAGAGGTAGGATGACTCTAGTCTTTTGCTTGATATGAGTGGAAAATCATGAACATTTAATCTAAATCATTTTAGAGATTAATGGGTTTTTGTTGTTGTGTTGGTTTTTGGTTTTATGGGGGGGTTGGTATTTTTGAAACAGGGTCTCCCCATAGTTCCCAACTGGCCTGAAACTCACCATGTAGACCAGGCTGGCCTCAGTCTCACAGAGATTCACGTGCCCCCTACCTCCTGAGTGCTGGGATTAAAGGTGTGTACCACCAAGCCCAGAAAGTTTTATGTTTAGGCATAATGTGAGAAAAATGGAAAAATGTTTATCATCTATTTTCTGATCAAAATTTACTTAAATATTTGCCAATTATTTTAGATTTTCTTATTAAAAATCATCTAGGCCCAGTTTCCAAGTCCGTACATCTGTATCCTGGCACTAAAGAGCAACTGTGATGCTTGGACATTTCCTCTGGATCATAATGCATCATCTATGAACTAGATCCTATTACTATCTCCATTTTACAGATAGAGAAACTGAGACACCAGAAGCTAAATCCATCTGCTACAAAAATAGTAAGTAGAAGAGTTTCTATTTAAGCCCGGGGCTTGCACCCCCAGGGTCCTGTCCTTGTTCCATAATTTAGGAATGCTTTTAGTTGTAACAGAAAAACTCAACTGAGTATGGCTGTAAAAAATTAGGAATTCTTTTCTTCTTCACTTAGCAGTAATTATGAAGATAAGCAGTGAAGCCGTTCCCAGTGTCCTCAGAGTCAGGGTCCCCCTATTTCCCAGGCCATCATCTTGGTGCCCCTACATGATTTCTGTTCTAGTTTGTCTTCCATTGCTGTGACAAAACAATCTGACCGACACCAACTTGGGGAGGAAAGGGTTTATTCAGCTTACATCTCCTGGGTCACAGTTCATCACTTAGGGAGCCCAAGGCAGGAACTCAGGGCAGGAACCTGGAGGCAGGAGCTGAAGCACAGGCCATGAAGGAATGCTGTTCACTGGCTTGCTCCCTTGGCTCATGCCCAGTCCACCTTCTTATACAGTACACAACCACCTGCCCAGGGTGGCACCACTCATTGTGGGCTGGGCCCTCCCACACTGCTTGACCATCAAGACAATACTCCACAGATGTGGCCACAGGCCAATCCAATGGAGCCAATTCCCCAATTGAGGCTCCCTCAATGCAGGTTTGTCAAGTTGACACTAAAGCTATCCAGCACAGTCCCCTATTTGCCAGCCATCATCTTGGGGCCCCTACATGGTCCCCCATTTGCCAGCCATTATCTTGGCATCCCTGCATGGTCCCCCCATTTCCCAGACCTCCATCTCTGCATCCCTGCATGGTCCCCCATTTCCCAGGCCTCAAACTCTGCACCTCTACATGGTCCCCCCATTTCCCAGACCTCCATCTCTGCATCCCTGCATGGTCCCCCACTTCCCAGGCCTCCATCTCTGCATCTCTGCATGGTCCTCCACTTCCCAGGCCTCCATCTCTGCATCCCTGCATGGTCCCCCACTTCCCAGGCCTCCATCTCTGCATCTTTGCATGGTCCCCCACTTCCCTGGCCTCCATTTCTGCATCTCTGCATGGTCCCCCATTTCCGAGGCCTCCATCTCTGCATCTCTGCATAGTACCCCATTTCCCAGGCCTCCATCTCTGCATCCCTGCATGGTCCCCCATTTCCCAGGCCTCCATCTCTGCATCTCTGCATGGCCCCCCACTTCCCAGACCTCCATCTCTACATCCCTGCATGGTCCCCCATTTCCCAGACGTCCATCTCTGCATCCCTGCATGGTCCCCCATTTCCCAGACCTCCATCTCTGCATCCCTGCATGGTCCCCCATTTCCCAGACCTCCATCTCTGCATCTCTGCATGGTCCCCCATTTCCCAGGCCTCCATCTCTGCATCTCTGCATGGTCCCCCATTTCCCAGACCTCCATCTCTGCATCCCTACATGGTCCCCCACTTCCCAGGCCTCCATCTCTCCATCTCTGCATCTCTGCATGGTCCCCCTGTATTAGTCACTTTTCTGTTGCTGTGATAAAACACCATGACCAAGGAACTTATAAAAGGAAGAATTTATTTGAGCTTACGATTGACAGTTCCAGGGAATTAGAGTCCATTGTGGTAGGAGGCATGGCAGCTGGATCTGGAGCAGCAAGCTGAGGGTCACATCTCGCAATGAGCACAGGAAGCAGAGAGAGCAACTGTAGACCACGAGGCTTGTTAAAACTCACTAAGCCTGCCCCCAACAATGCACTTCCTCCAGCACGGCCACACCTTCCAAGACCTCCAAAAACAGTACCACCAACTGGAGACAAATGTCCGAATACTTACAGCCTATGGGGGACACTCATTCAAACCACCACACCCTCATTTCCCAGACCTCCATCTCTGCATCCCTGCATGGTCCCCCCACTTCCCAGACCTCCATCTCTGCATCCCTGCATGGTCCCCCCATTTCCCAGACCTCCATCTCTGCATGGTCCCCCCATTTCCCAGACCTCCATCTCTGCATCCCTGCATGGTCCCCCATTTCCCAGACCTCCATCTCTGCATCCCTGCATGGTCCTCCACTTCCCAGGCCTCCATCTCTACATCCCTGCATGGTCCCTCAATTCCCTGGCCTCCATCTCTGCATCTCTGCATGGTCCCCCATTTCCCAGGCCTCCATCTCTGCATCCATGCATGGTCCCCCCATTTCCCAGGCCTCTATCTCTGCATCCCTGCATGGTCCCCCATTTTCCAGGCCTCCATCTCTGCATCCCTGCATGGTCCCCCATTTCCCAGACCTCCATCTCTGCATCCCTGCATGGTCCCCCCACTTCCCAGACCTCCATCTCTGCATCCCTGCATGGTCCCCCATTTCCCAGGCCTCTATCTCTGCATTCCTGCATGGTCCCCCACTTCCCAGGCCTCCATCTCTGCATTCCTGAATGGTCCCCCCACTTCCTAGGCCTCCATCTCTGCATCCCTGCATGGTCCTCCATTTCCCAGGCCTCTATCTCTGCATCCCTGCATGGTCCCCCACTTCCCAGGCCTCCATCTCTGCATCCCTGCATGGTCCCCCATTTCCCAGACCTCCATCTCTGCATCTCTGCATGGCTCCCAGTCTTCCAGATATCTCTTTCCTATTTCAGGGTGAAAGAAGGACAGAAGAACAAAAATATCTTGAAGCTGACTTTCCCACTTGGCAGACTAACCTCCTCTCAATTATCTATCTCTTAATCTCACTAGCCAGAACAGAACCACATACCTACCTATCCTTCAACCAACCAGCCAAATACTAAGCATAGGAGATTATTGTGGCTGGTTTTGACTAATCATGAGTTGTTATTTTCCATTAGGAAGGGGGCTGGACCCACTGAGTCTCTACCTAGCTCTTGAATAGACGGACTTGTTTTGGTGGAAAAGGTGAGCAAAGAGGGTGCACCCAGCCCACTCCTGTACTTTGGATTTTTTTATTGCTCTTCATTGTTCAATCCCTGGTTTATTTCAACTGTGGGGATGTAGTGAGCTAAGAAATGAGAGAAAAGATAACAGACATGATCTCAATATAACTATCAATCACTTAGAGGCAGTTCTGAGTCAGCCAACTACATAGCCAACTTTGGTTAGATGTTATAAGCCACAGTAAGACCCTGTCATATTTAACAGGGGGGAAAATTGTAATTCATGGATTAACATATCCAAACATGTGTCTATGCTAAAGTAACCTACCATAACTATTGGTGCTGCTTAAATACCTATATATCTAATTGCTTGTTCTTCATTAGTAGGATCGAAAGGTTATTCCTGGACAAACTGTCAGCCCATGAAAGGAAACAGCCAGAATTGACCAGAGTCCAAGTCAACAGCTCCAGAGAGAGTGGACTGTTTTACCTCTCATCCACCTGTGCCCCTTTTCTAAGCCTAGGGAACAACCTGCGGAAGAGGGGGCGTGGTAGAATGTAAGGGCTGCGATTGGGGTGAATGGTGAAACTACAGCAATGTAGTCTGGACACTCATTTGATCAACTTGATTGAACAAACAACCTGTCACCCCCCACTGGATGGTGGGGCTGTAGGTGTTTGGGCACAACAGCCTGCAGATAGGTTTTGCATGAAGGATGCTTGTACTCATGGATTATCACTTATAGCTAAAAATGAAAAAAAAAAACTGAGAGAAAGATGCAGGACAGTTATGGCGGAATGCATGATCTGGGATGGGGTTGGGGGGGGGAGGGAAAGGGAAATAAGCCTGAACTGAATTGGAAAAAATGTATGAAATGCACAAAGCATCAATAAAAATTAATTTAAAAAAAAAAAAAGATAAAAAAAAAAAAAGAAGTGAAAAAGTTTTAAATCTAAATCACGTATGGCTGAGTAAACAAATGGCTGTCAGGAGAACCCAAGAGTGTTACCTTGGTTAGGAGTACAGCAAGTGAGAGCAGAGGTGTGATCCCTAGAAATAAAACAGCACTGGCATGCAGTCCTTTCACTACAGAACCATAGCAGGCAAAGCTGTGGCATGTGCTTAAACGCAGAGTATATAATCAGGGGTTTTGGGGCACTATGCATATAGAGTCTGTTGATCCTATGTGTAATTATAATATAGCCTGAATTTCCCTAGGTCTCACCTGCCACTGGCTATAGATAGGGATCCTGCAAGAGCAATGAGTCAGACATTTGCTGGCACGTCTCTACCAGTCCCTGAAGAGTCCCCCACTCTGTTTCTGGGAGTTCCCATGGGGTTCTTGCAGGTGCACATAAACAAGTCCACACACACTGGGACTTCACCTGTTCTGGATTGTCACTGTCCTAAGGGGCTTGGGGCAGAGTAGGAGAGGCTGTGCTCTCTCCTCTGCAAACTCACTGACAGAGGGGCTGGAAGCAGCCCTACCTCTCTGTCCTACCTGTGTTCATCTGGCTGGGCCGGGTTCATTTTGAATGATAGTGACTGTGATAAACTTAGTCTCTCTTCCCCAAACACTACAGCTGTTATTGCATCAGCTCATCTTGTCTGCTCTCTCTTCCCTTAGGACAACTGACTAATCATCTCTGTTCTAGGAACTTCTTAGGAAAGAGCCAGATGCACAGCCAAAACTATCCATAAGGAATCAATTACAGAACTCTTTATAATGTTTTTTTTAAATCAAAGTTTTTATCAGTAGGAAGCTGATTAAATCAATTATAACACATTCATTTGAAAAAAATGCAGCCATTTCAAATGATGACGTAGCTCTTCATTTATTACCATGGAAATATATTTGTGACATATTGTTATGGTAAGTAAACAATATGACTTCATTTTTGCAACAGTATAAATTAACATGTGTTCATAGGAGTACATATATGTTAATAATATCTGTATACATCCTCACAAAGAAAATAGAAGGCTATTATCCCCCTTAGAAAGAGAATCATAAGCCGGGTGTGGTGGCAAACGCCTTTAATCCTAGCACTTGGGAGGCAGAGGCAGGCAGATCTTTGTGAGTTCAAGGCCAGCCTGGTCTACAGAGTGAGTTCCAGGACAGCTAGAGCTACAGGGAGATCCTGTCTCAAAAAGACCAAAGGAAAGAAAGAAAGAAAGAAAGAAAGAAAGAAAGAAAGAAAGAAAGAAAGAAAGAAAGAAAGAAAGAAAGAAAGACAGAAAGAAAGAAAGAAAGAAAGAAAACTGGGCGTAGTGGTGGTACATGCCTTTAATCCCAGCACTCCAGAGGTAGAGGCAGGCTGATCTTTACGAGTTCAAAGCCAGCCTGGTCTACATAGTGAGCTCCAGGTCAGCTGGGAAGACAAGAAAAAGAGAGAGAGAGAGAGAGAGAGAGAGAGAGAGAGAGAGAGAGAGAGAGAGAGAGAGAAAATAATAAGGGTATTTTTCTGTAGTTGTTTTTGTATCTTTCCAAATACCACAAATGCTTTTATAAGAAACATGGGTTAAAAAAATAAAATAAAATAAAATAAAGAAACATGGGTTGCTTTTTCCATAAAAAGATAAAGCCATAGCCATCTTAACATAATTCTCTTAATGAAGGAGGCTTTAATAATCTATGCATTCTTTAGAGTGAATATGTGGAGATATATAAAATCCCCACTTAGTGATATCATTTAGTATAAAAAGGTCTGATCCTTTTACTGGAAATTCCTGGGGAATGTGGAAGAAAATGAACCTTGACAGAAAGATGATTAGTATTGTACATCTCCTGAAGAGCTGTGGGGCTGGCCAGCAGCGGCGCGCCCCCAGCATCGCTATTCCTGGAAGCCAGAGAAATCACAATTTCTGGAATCCAAAAAGAAAAGCACATGGAGCAAAACAAGGCCTGGGCGATACATGCTGCGACTGCCTCTCTGTTGCATTGATTTTGTTTTTTTAAACAGAGTCTCATTATGTAGCCCTTGGCTAGCCTATAACTTACTATTTAGACCATCTGGTCCCAAACTCACAGAGATCTGCCTGTCTCTGCATAAAAGGTGCTGGGATTAAAGGCTTATGCCACTTTGCCTTTCTGAAAGCCCCAAACTAGCAACACCTGGCACTTTACATTACACATCTTTTTTCCTATTCACCTTTTAAGTCGTTTGTGGAATGTTTTACTGTATAGAAGTTAACATTGTTTGGTGGGACGAACTCAACAATCAATCCTTTTCCCTCCACTAATCCTGGCTTTGGTCTCTTACTTGGTGTTCAGATGTGATTCATAAAGGCCCCCAAAAGTCCCTGTGCGGATGGTTTAGTCAGCAGCCTGAGGCACTCTAAGAAGGTGGTGCTATCTTTAGGAGGTGGGATTAGAAGAAAGTGAGGTCACTTGGGGAATCTGGGATCTCAGCCCCTCCTCCCCTCTCTCCTCCCTTCTAGCCCACCAGGCAGTGAGCAGCCCAGCTCCACACCACAATCCCTTCCTGGACGGCTGCCTCACTACAGCCTCCAATCAATAGGACCAAGTGATTATGGATTGAAATCTCTGAAATTATGAGTCAAAATGAACCTTTCCTTCTGAAGGTTGGTTTTGGGTTTTTTGTTTGTTTTTTGTTTGTTTGTTTTTTCAGGCATTTTGTCACAACAAAGGGAAGCTGACTAATGCACTGAAAATGCCTCTGTGCCCACAGGCACGAAGTTTCTCCTCTACAGTCCAAGTACTGTGTATGTGGGGTACATAAGGTAATGGTGTGAATGGCTTGTCCCAGTTGGCTGGTGACTGTTTCTAAGATCATTTACAGACTAGCCTGGTGTTTCTCACAAGATGAACTAGAATCTTTTTCATATACTAAAACAAAATAAATGCACAAGAGTACACACACACACACACACACACACACGCACACACATGCACACACACAGAGTTTTGGGTATGTATAGACTTCAACTGCTCTCTTCCACTCATCTACCCACCTTCTCCTTAGTTAATACTATCCAAATTATAGTGATTATTTTGTATTTTCTGATAAGATATTTTGTATATTCTGATAAAGCAATTACTGTTTTTTTTTTCAAAACTATTCTAGCTTTTCTTACATCATTCCTCTTAATTGCTTAGATTTGGTCAAATTCCAAACAAATCTGCATTTAGACTTTTAGTGGAACTGCATTTTTTGCACATTAATCTATAGAAAAAGAATTTCATCTTTTCAGTAGGAAGCCTTCTTTCTGTCTCTAAGACCATGGAAGCTTCCTCCCATTCCTGGATGGATGTGTCCTGTGAAATACTGATTTCCTATAGTTTCCTTCCCTCACTTCAGTAGTCACCTCTAGATATTGGAATATTATCAGATTTGTAGTTGCCTGCAGATACATACATATGTGTGTGTATATATATATATACATTTTTTTTTTCCAGGCAAAGTTCCACTTCCCACAGACTTTACCCCTGTCTTCTTGAAGTGGCGCCTTTCTCTGACCTTTACTATCTGGTTTCTGGTTTCAGAGAACCAATTTCATCATTCTAATTCCCAGGATGTTTTGCTTCTAAGGCTCTTATTTATTCCCTTTTACAATGCTCACACCACAGGGACTGAAACCCACTGTACTAATTTTATTCTGCTGCACAGGAAATCTCCACCAACTTAACAACTTACAACACCTTCTTTCCTCAGTTTCCAGGAGTCAGAAGTCTGGAGATGGCTGAGATAATCCCTCTGCTCAGAAGAACACAGGCTACAAGCTAGACATCTGCAGGGCTCTTTGGTGGAACTCATGCAGCTGTTGGCAGAAGAGTCTTTTGTAGCCGTAGAACTGGGGTTCTTGTCTCTTCCCAAGGAAAGGTCTTGCTTCTCTTGATATCTAGGGACCCACTGATTCCTTGGACGCAGGCCTAAGGTCCTCCCACAGTGTGGCAAAACTTACTTCTTTAAGGCCATTATAGTCCCCTGAGATGAAATCTTGGATTATGTAACACAGTCACAAAGTCACGTCTGTCACCTTCACCATACTCTTGGTAGAAGTCAGTCACAGGTTTAACTACACTCAAGGAGAGTGGATTAATCAAAACCCCCCTTGGAGTGTGTCCACCATGTTCACAGCACCCTCCTTCTTTCTGGTTACTTCTCTGAGATAAGTGGTCTTAGTTTAAATAACAAAATGGCAGCCTGGGCAGGAGCATAGGCAAAAGAAAAGGTGGGGTAGGGCTTCCCTCACAGCCTCCGAAGTTCTGTTTGCTATGGGCGCAGACTCTCAGAATCAGGAAAGCTAAGTGAGGATATGACGTAAGCCAAAAGCTTCTCTGGCTATTCTTAGTTCCCACCATCTGTCTCAGAATTACTGTTAGTTCCTTTATAATTCTGGAATTTGGTAGTCATTTGTCCGTACTGCTTTACCTTCCATTTATGCATGTGTTAGTAAGATGTTAGGGAGAACTACAAGGTTCCCACTGCTGTGACCCAGGTTCCACCAAGGCCTGATAAGGGCAGGCTTCCCCTTCTGTCTTTCTTTCTTTTTTCTCTATTATTTGTTTATTTATTTATCTATTATTTTTATTTCATGTGTACTAGTGTTTTGCTTGCATGCTTTTAAGTGTACCATGTGTATGCAATGCCCTCAGAAGCCAGAAGAGGGCGCGCGTAGAACCGGAGTTACCTACGCTTGTTAGCCGGAAACCCAACCAGGGTGCACTGAAGACCAGCGACTGGTCTTAACCATTGAGCCATGCCTCCAACCCCAGTATTAGAATTATTTAGAAGCATTATAATAATCATGTTTCTTCCATTCTTAACTCAGTCTACAACGTCACAATCCTGGTGTTGTATAATAAACAGCTCTGAAATAGGCAAATTTTTTCATGATAAAAATAGACAATGTTCTTGTTTCTGTAATTGTACCTCCACCTCCACAGCACCACAAATCTTAAAATCTGAAAGTAATTACTGAGGTTTCTGATAGTCATACAAGAATAAGTCTTTTTTTTTTTTTTTTTTTTTGTCTTTTCGAGACAGGGTCTCCCTGTAGCCCCAGCTGTCCTGGAACTCACTCTGTAGACCAGACTGGCCTTGAACTCACAAAGATCCGCCTGCCTCTGCCTCCCAAGTGCTAGGATTAAAGGCGTGCGCCACCACGCCCGGCCGAGAATAAGTCTTTTATGAACACTTTCACTTTCTACATCCTTAGTATCTTTGTCTTATGTTTTCCTGAAGCAAGCCACAAAGTGAACAAACAACTCACAGGCACACTCCTACCCTGGTGCCTCTCACAAAGTCTTTGGGGACCCTACAGCCATTTGAGGGGTATCTTCGTCCATTCAAGCTGCTAGAAAAAATGCCAGAAACTGGATGCCTTATAAATAACACACATCCATTTCTCACGGTTCTGGAAGCTGGGAAGTCCAAGACCGAGATCCCAGCAGACTTAGTGTGTACTTCTTGGCTAGGGATGGCACCTAGCTGTGTCCTCACATAATAGAAAGGGCAAATGGGCTCCTTTTGCCTTATTCAATAGGGCACTAACTCATTCATGAGGGCTACACCCTCAAATGACCCAATCACATTCCTGAAGTCCCCATATATGCTTTTCATTATCTCAGGGGCCTAGGCCTTCAACATATTAAATTCATGCTTGTATAGGGGACACAGACATTCAGACCATAGCAGAGGTGGCCATGGGTGCTAGAATCAGAGTGCCAGGCCTGGAAAGCTAGGTCTGTGTGTCTGCTGGTACCACCGTGGGAGGATTATGAACTAGGTAGGGGACTTTAACAGCTCCACACCAAGCCCGGGTTCTTAAATAGCAAGTGAAAGCAATTTAGGTAGCTATCGTATAAAATAGGAGACCACATAGCCTACCCCAATCGTAGGTATAGGCTCCCCAGGTCTCCAGTGCCCAGAATAAGGTTCAGTTGCTACAAACCCAGACCCAAACTGCCCGAGTTGCCATACCTGCCTGCTAACTATGTGCGAGTATCTACCAAACCAATCCTGGCACATTCCTAAGTGTTAGATCATCAAAGGTCAGTTTCTCACACAGGCCTCATTAGGCACTAGGTTCCTGCAGCAATCATGAGCAAGTCACAATATCCTGCCAACTACCACTTTCTTATACAAAAGTTCTCAAAATGGGACCCCTCATCACAACATGAGAATCATGTGAGAACTTCTTAGACATAAATCCTTCAGCTACGTCTCAGACCTACTGAGTGAAAAAACCTCGGGGAGAAAATAGAAGGACCTGCTTTAAGAAACCCTCCAGGCAGGGCGTGGTGGCACACACCTTTAATCCTAGCACTTGGGAAGCAGAGGCAGGCGTATCTTTGTGAGTTCAAGGCCAGCCTGGTTTACAGAGTGAGTTCCAGGACAGCTGGGGCTACAGGGAGACCCTGTCTTGAAAACACCAAAAAAAAAAGGAACCCTCCAGGGAATTCCGTTGGGTTGGAAGGGGAAAGTCCCAGCCCTCGTGCCTCCTGGACCTGAGAGAATTCACAGTGCTTATCTGAGTATCTGTAGCACAAATTATCAGTGATTGATTGTGAAAGAATTATGTCAGAGAATGAACATTTCATTGGTTTCCACAGTATGATAAGTGAGTTTTCTTTGTGTGTGAGCATGCATATATGTGTGTAGAAATGTATGTTCTTGTGTCCATGTGCACGTGGAGATCAGAGGTCAACCTCACATGTTGCTCCTCAGGACCCCATCCATCTTTTTTTTATTTGTTTTGTTTTGGTTCAGTTTGGGGTTTTTGGTCTTTTTGAGACAGGATCTCCCTGTAGGTTCTCACTGGCTATGTAGAGCAGGCTGGCCTTGATCTCACAGAGACCTGCCTTCCTCTGCCTCTCAAAAGACGTCTGCCACCTGTCTGGTTTTTTGTTTGTTTGTTTGTTTGTTTGTTTGTTTGTTTATAAACAGTGTCTCTCACTGGCCCGGGGCTCCCTGATTCAGCTGGGGTTACAAGTGTGTACCAGCACACCCAGATTTTTTTCAAAGGTCTAGGGATAAAATTTAGGTCCTCAAGCTTCTACAGCTTGCTCTTTCCTGGCTGACCCATAGGTGATTTTTCTGAAATAGAAGTGAAACCATAAACTTCCATGGGAGAGAAAGGGTCCAGGGTGTCCTGCTGCACTAGCAGCAGGAGAAGCTTTTCGTTGTATTTCAAGAATTTTTCAAGTGAGCACCTGCAGCCAGGGCTCACTCCTCAGATAGGCACAGTGCCAACTTCCTGGCCTCTCAACTATGGGAGGTTGTCCTGATGCCTGTGCCCACTTTTACAACAACCTCAGCCACTCAGAGCTCCATGTCTACTGCCCTATCTAGCCCCTGCCAGGACCTAATTACAGAATTACCAGCTTTTCATCTCTGTTGCTTTTGTGTATTTAGTACCCCCACGGCAGATTCTAGCTACTCAGCTGCTGCCGAGCTGGTCCAAGTGGTCCCCCAGGTAGCCGTGATTGTTTTGGTTAATCAGAATTGCATGGGCTTTGACTGACTCTACATTGGTCTGATTTTTCCCCTAAGTCCTGTTATTTTTTTTTTTTTTTCATACTGAATTTTGCAGACTGTGACATTTTCTGGAGAGTGTTATTTTGCACTACAGCAGAAATGGCCGTGTATGAGAAGCACCTGGCACTTGGGCAGGACACAGTAATTATTATTATTAGTCCATATCTACCACGGAGCTCCAGCGTGGCCTTGACATGCTGACAAAGGAACCAGGAAGTGCAGCGGTGTCAACCCTGGCAAAAAGCAAAGGAGCACAGCCTCACACAAGATTTGCTCATGGAAAGGTAATGCTTTCGCTCTCTGTACCAATATTCTTAATGATATTCATTTGGATCCATTTCCCCTGCTTCTTTTTCTTTCCAGTTTGAATAGCTTTTCTGACCCATGGGGATATTTTGCCCACCTCTATATGCCTAAATTGTTACCTTTTATTTCCTTTTTTTTATGATTTTAGAAAATCAGGCATTTATTATTGGCAAGAAATGGCCAGGTAGAGAGTGCCTCTAATTCTCTGCCTCTAATTCTAATAGGGTATGGGACTCAAACTTGAAATCCCTAGTCTCCTGTGTTAGAAGGGACCAGTTCAACCTTATCATCTGGCATGGTGGGAATTAAGATCTGGCTCAAGGTCGAATGGCAAGATAGACCATGAAAGCCGGCCAGGAATCCTGGTTCAGTTCCTGTCTTACAGTGTTTCCTTTCTTTTTTTTTTTTTTTTTACGTAATTTTATTTATTTATTTTTAACAAATCTAGACCTGTGTTCCCGCCCATTCCCCCACCCCGCCAGAGCTGATGCATTCTG